>JAIXND010000762.1:3867020-3902943 GCA_023646645.1 Varanus salvator macromaculatus
CTCTCTCTCTCTCTCTCTCTCTCTCTCTCTCTCTCTCTCTCTCTCTCCCTGTTGTGCACATGGAATGTGTGCAAGACTCTGCATCCAATTTGGAATGGTATCATTCAGACACAGGTTTACCACCTCCTTTGTTCTGTCTGAGAACTAGACCATGATCTAACTCAGGCTTTGCACTTTTATCCCCAAAGGTCCATGTAAGCAGTTCTGGCTGTTTCTTGACTTGAGATGATTTGTTGAAGGAAATAACTGACATGTCAGTCCTTTCATGTACAATACAGGATGGGGGATTTGGGATTTGTAGTTTACAGCATCAGTGATTCTCACTGCTGCCAAAAAACATCCATGGTAGCATATCAATGCGAGCAACTCTGGTAACAACAACTGAAATCCAATAAACTGCATGGCATTATTATTTGTTGCCCCTTTATTATGGAAAACCATTTCACAGTGTGTGATATAAGCTGATTTATACCCTGTCATTTATCAAGAAAGCATCTTGCTATTATACCTTGTTAACCGGCAAAAAGACCCTTCTTTCAACATTATGAGAAGCAAAGTATGATAAATAATGATGGGGGAAATAATTGTCAAGCCATTTCCAAATTGATATGTTGTGAAAATATGATGCCTGGACAATTTCAGCTATGGGGTACGCATGCTCAACTCAGAATATTTCACCTGGATGTTCGGAAGCTTTCGGGAAAATTGCAAGCAGCCATGTGTGATGGCTGATGACGGCCTGGTCCAGAGCCCGCTTTCCAGAGACAGAAGATCTTTGCTCATGAAAGGTGCCCCTGTCCCACCCTCTTTCTACAGGGTGGTGGTTCATCATCATCATCATCATCATCATCATCATCATCATCATCATCATTGTCAACTACTTTTCTACCCCATAGATTTAAGTTGTTGCTCCCAGAGTCACTCTCATTAACATGCTCGCATGGATGTTTTTGGTAGCAGTGAAAACCATTGATGCTGATCTCTGCAGAAACTCCAAAAAGTATTCTTTCTAAGAAATTAGGTTGTAAACCAGAATGTAACTGAACGTACATCCAAATAGGTATCCCATCCATTCATCCTAGTGTGATGGAGCTGTGTCAGCTGGCAGCGCGAATGTCAGTGTTGTGTTTGTAGTCTGCAGTTTAAAGGAGACTTCCAAAGTGCTGAACTTACGTTAGGCTTCTGGTTCAGCACCATGGACAACTCCTTCAAACTCCAGACTTGAAGGCTAGATCCCTCTGGCATGGTAGCGACCAGTTTCTACTTTCTTTGCAAGTGCATCTCCCAGGCTAATCCTGGCTAGAACCCACATGGCTTTGCATTTCCAGCTTCCAAAATTTTGCTTTCTAGTGTGATTCACACAAACCAGTGGAGGAATCCCCCTCCCCAGTCCCTCCTGCAGAATACCGCATTCCATTTTGTCTCTCAACAGTTTCTATCCCTTCCTCCAAGGCCATGAACATTTTCTGAAGCTGACATGCACACCAGAATTCACCTTCTTCTCTGGGGTGGAGGGGTTCCAACAGATTTTTTTTCTGCTTCAGAAATGTTTAAAAACACTGTAGGGTCAGACAGGAGGTCTGCCCAAGCTTCTTTTTCTTGTGGGGGTGGTGGGATATGCACCCATGGAATAGCACTTTTTAAAGAAGTAGATAGCCTAGAGGCAGCAACAGAGACTGAGAATCAGTAACATTTTGCACCTGTGTCTATCTACTACATTCCTGTTATAAAAATCCTTGCTAGTTTTCCCCTCTTCACTTCTTCACCCAGCCCAGAGGCAGATTCTATACCTGTCAATTTCTGTACTTTTCAATTTCCTTCTCGGTCTTTGTTTTGCAAGCAAGAGCCTTTTTGTTCGAAGGAAGGCTGCTTCACACACAGAGCCTTTTCAAAGCACTGGGTGTGTTTGCGAAACATCACAAATAGCATGCAAAGCAGGTACAGGGGAAGTGGATGGGTCTGCACAGATTTGGAGCAGTGTCATTCACATGTGATTAAGGCTTGACTGTTGTCCCCAAGACTCTGCCCCTCTCCTGTCCTGAAGAAGACAGCCAAGGAGAGGGATTTCCCCTGCCCTGTCATTCATTGTCTGTGTGTGCTTGTAATGTGAAGCAGTCTTCTTTTAAACAAAAAGATGTTTGCCAGCAAGTTGGCAGCAAAGTGGAAGAAGAAACTGAGAAGTCCCTACACAGGTGGAGAATGCAGCTCTGCTCGTCTAAGCACAGGGGCAGCCAGCATTGGCCACCTGACACAACCTTCACCCTCCCTAGCTGCCACAGAAATTCTCCATGGAAGCTACCATTCCAATTGGTGCAGCAAAGGGCCACTAGGATGCTGGCTGGTTTGCAGGGGAAACTGTATGAGGAGAGGCTGAGGGAGCTGGGTCTTGTCCACTTTGAGAGGAGGAGACTCAGGGGGGACCTGTTAGTGACATACAGGTATGTGAGGTGGTGTCACACAGAGGTGGGCTGTGACCTTTCTCCCCCTGCAGTGGAGGACAGGATGCATTCCGACAGAGCAAAGCTCAGGGAACCAAAATTCAAGGTGGATGCCAGGAACCCTTCCTGACAGTTAGGACCCCGAGGGTATGGAATGGGCTTCCATGGGAGGTGGTTGAAGCCCCATCGGTGCGGGTGTTCAAAGATAGGCTAGACATGAGCATGGTAGGCATGTCATGAGCAGAGCCGGCTGGACCCGGGGGTCAGACTAGATGGTCCAGGAAGTCCCTTCTGATTCGCTCTGTTTCTATGTTTATAAGGTCAGCATTGTGACCTCAGGAGAGGAAGGAATGGACTGTTTGGCTGGCAGGACTGCAGGGAGTGAAGAGGATGCATGCGGATCTGCTAGATCCAGAAGATTTTCTTGGCCTCATCCTGTCCCTCTCCAGGGTCAGGTGGGTAAGGTTGCCAGGCTGAGACTGCCAGTAGCTTATGTTCTTCACATTCTTGTCACCCTTGAGGTGCCCCACACATCCTGGTTTCAGGATTTAGGGGCTCCACTCAGCTGGTGATGAGCTGAAACTCTCCTCTAGTCTGCTTTTCTAGGGATGACCAGAGACATCATGTCCATACAGCTGGGCTTTAGCATAAGCACATTAAGAGACAGAAAACTAAAACCACAACAGGAGTCAATGCTGTATGATGGATTTTTAAATACAGTCCATTCTTGGACAGGGGAATCTATGATAAAGGTGTGTCTTAAGAAGGTTGTCTTCAAGTAACATCAAAGCTTGTTTGTGGGAACAGATGTTGCCCATGTGCAGAGTTGATCCCAAACTGCATCCCCACACACACACACACACACACACTTCCCCCTTTACCCAAAAAGCTTGACTGCATCCTCAGGGAGGTTCAAGCTGCTCATGGGCCAGGTGCAAGAACACTGACCACTGTTTCACTGGCTTGCTGGGTTAAAACATTCCCAGTCCTCCCCGTCATATCCTCCCTATTCTACAATGTGTCTCAGTAGCTGTCTGACAAATCTCACTCATTAAACTTTGTATTTCTGTGCCACGTCCCAGCCCCTTTCCTTCTTCATCTAATTTGCAAGACAAGCTTTCTAATTTAGATTTTATTTTATTTTATTGAGAAACAGGTTCCATCTCTTACGGTATGTATAGAACTAAGAATATTCGTTAACCTTAAGATAATTCACATCTGAGGCTGAAAACAATGGAAAACAGGACAACCAAAAGGAAGAAATGCAAGGTTAATGCAAAGCAATGCAACACAACACAACACAACATAATGCAAAGTTAATGCAATGCAATCACAGCAACAACATAATAGTATAATTTTCTTTAAAAACTGGCAGTGATCATTTGCATGACTAAAAGATCTTATGTAAAAGAAGTACCATATTTTTCGCTCTATAAGACGCGCCTAACCATAAGACGCACCTAGTTTTTAGAGGGGGAAAACAAGAAAAAAATATTCTGAATCAAATGGGCACATAATCACAGGCACATTCCCCATCACTTCCCCATGGGCTGCACATCTGACAGACTTACTGCACACACATATTTGCTCTATAAGACACACAGACATTTCCCCTTACTTTTGAGGGGAAAAAAGTGAGTCTTATAGAGCAAAAAATACGGTACTAGCAAGTGGACCGCTCCATCCAAGCTGCTTTCTCTAACCACCTGACTCAGTGATCAGTCATGACTTTTTATAAAGTATTGCCTTCCACAGGATTAGACCCTTCCTAAAAGATGCTAACTGAATCCTCTTTGTACAGCTACCTCCCAAAATGGCTGTTGCCCAACATTGACATCAGAGAACATCAAGAAGAACCTTGCTGGATCAAATCGAAGATTAATCTAGTCTAGTTGCTGTATTTCCTTAAGTTATCATAGAACAAAGGCACAATTTGGATCAACTCTCCTAGCACCCAAACTTGATTGCATGTTGTTGAAGAGCCCTGACACTTCAGAAAGACTTTTTTGGAAGTAGAAGTGACTGCTGAGGGGAGATGGAGATGGGGACATTTTCCGTCTCCGAACTTCCATAGGGAATCTTTCAATTCATGGACTCTCCATGGAATCTATGCAGTAAGCTGCTTCTCCTGCATGAAGGTCTACCCAGGAAAGAGAGCATGAATTGCATCCTCAGTAAACTTTGGAGTAATTAAGCTCTTTCTTCATCAAGTGATTAACCTTTGCAGAAATCCCCTCTTATGTGAAGGCTGGCTTCATTTCATGGCTTATAGAAAGGTCAGTATCTCTAATTTCAAGGTTCTTGTTGGTGTTGCTGTTTTGCCGTCTGTGTCCCCCAATAAGAATTGCTTTGTTCCTCATTATGGAACTAGGGGGTTGAAAAGCATACACAATAAGATCTGAAATGTCACACTAGAAAAATGAACAGGAGGCTGCATCCCATTCCCGTGTTATCTTGCTGAGGAAGTCTTAGGATTGAGCTCTGATGTGTCTGGATTGATAATGAAAGAGCACATTAATAAAGGGGAAAAGTGAAATAGAGTGTAAATCAAGCCCTGACATTTACAAAGATCTCAGAACAGCAACTATTCTCTTGGTTGTTCGTTATTGTTATTTAGTGCAAAATACTAAGCAGAGCCCTGGAAGTTTATTAAATAAGAATCTTCTCTGTATTATTGCTTTCCTCTAAGATAATCCATTTTTATATGGGCATCGCTGGAGTAATGCTGCAATTTATCCCACTTAGGTCAATTTTGAAACTTGTTTTCCTTTAGCTGTCTCTTACAGGCTTGCCTACTAAATCTCCCTTTCGCCTGCTTTACATAAATATGGTATTACCCACCCTGTGCATTATTGATGCAGGAGGACACCTTAATACCTGTTGCCAGAGGGGTGTGTGTATGTTTGTGCACATGTTCCAAAGTTCCATCGCTTTGTCACAGCTTACAGTCACAAGAAGCACAACCCAGGCCAAGCAAGTCTGTCGAAAATGGCCATTGGGTTGCGGAGAGATCCAAGTAGCTTGCCGCAAGAAACTCATTTCACCAGGGATGATGCTGTGGAAGAATAGACCATGAATCTTGTGTCTGGTAATTGATGATCAGTCTCAGAAGAGAGAGAATACTTACAGATCAGGGCTGTTCTCTTACTCCAAAGAACCTCCTGGGTGATCATCCATCATACTATAAGATATCCTGCTGTATTAGTTATTTAAGCAAACAAGTGAGACCTGCATTAAAATAATGAAGTGTGAAGTACTTCTCCACCCATGGCCTTTTTCCATGTACTCCATTCCATCCCTCCTCCACAACAAACCATCAACATTCTAGACCCACTGGGAGTGCAAAGCTCAAATTGACCTCTTTTCTGTTACTGCCCTCAGGTTTTATCTTCCTTTTTGTACAGCTGCAATATTCTGGGTCCCCACAAATCCACTGATAGCTCCTCCTTAGGCCTGGATGGTGGCACTTTGCTGATGTAAGAGTCAGTGCCCAGGAACTGAGTTTCCTATTAGTATATGGGGATATCTATTGATAAACACACCCAGCATGATGTTTTCTATCAGAGATGATCTTATACACTGTGATATACAAAGACATAGAGGCTGCCAATAGCTGTTAGACCTAATAGCTAAACCAAATGGATTGAGACACCAAGTAGCATCAAATCCCAGTAGCTGTAGGATGAAGAACTTTCACTGTCACACACTTCTTCTTAGCTTCCTGGAAAGAACCAGATGGCTGTAGGACATTCAGCTTGATAAACATGTGACCTCATCTTATAGAAACAGAGCGAGTCAGAAGGGGTCTACCGGGCCATCTAGTCTGACCTCCGGCACCAACCGTCTCAGCTCACGACATGCCCACCATGTGGACGTCCAGACTATCCTTGAACACCCTCACTGGTGGGGCTTCAACCACCTCCTGTGGAAGCCCATTCCACACCCTCAGGGTCCTAACTGTCAGGAAGTGCTTCCTGGCATCTAAATGGAACCTGGGTTCCCTGAGCTTTGCTCCGTTGGAGCACATCCTGCCTTCCTCTGCAGGGGAGAACAGGTCTCTACCTATCTCCGTGTGATATCCCCTCACATACCTGCATGTCGCCAACATATCCCCTCTGAGTCTCCTCTTCTCCAGGCTGAAGAAACCCAGTTCCCTCAGTCTTGTCTCATACGGCATCCCCTGCAAACCAGTCACCAACCTTGTGGCCCTGTGCTGCACTGACTCTAACCTGGCTGTATCATTTCTGTAATGAGGGGCCCAAAACTGAGCACAATACTCCAGTTGCGGGTGCACCAGAGTCGTGTAGAGTGGCAGTAATACCTCTCTGTATCTAGAAGCCACACTTCTGGCTATGCAACATCACTTTGAAGGAACAGGATAAAATCATAAGAAGCCTAGGGAGAACCACGCAATATCAGACCATGGGTCTGATCCAGTCCAGCATTGGGTTTAGCAATGGCCAATTGGATACCCTTGGGAAGCTTTCAAGCAAGACAGGATCAAAATGCAAGTTCTACAGCAATGGGTATACACATCCCATAAATGGACATTTTCTTTCTCAGGAAGGTTAGGAGATGGACAGTAACACTCCTGTTCTTGGAAAACAAAACTCTGGAATTATTCTGGGTGTGGCTTGGCAGCATTGTCCAGATGGGTGTCAAGGGCACACCAGAATTAATCTAATGAGATAGCAGGGACTGCCTACTGAATCATGGAAGGGTTGAACGCATTTCCGGGTCCAGGTCCTTAAGCCACCCAAGACAACCACCAAACTGCATGGAACTGAGCATTGATAGCTTTCTCTTTTATATTTCATGTTCATCAGAGCCTGCAAGTTATCCCTGACAAATCTTCCCCCTCTCCCCTCCCTGCCCCTGAAAAATTCAATTGTCCTGAATGAAATTTTAAAATAAATGTCTTCATTTGAGACCCGATGATGCAGATCATCACATAGTTTATGGCTCCACTAATGGCTATCACCTCAGGCTGTGGAAAGCCAGAAAATTGCAGAGCATGGCCATATTAATTCTCCTATAAACCATCCTTTGTTTTGTCTGACTGCTGAAAATTAAGGGCTGTTACCCTGCCATGCTAGCTTCAGCAGTGCTAAATTTTGTACTACGCTTACTGAAATGTTAATGGGTCACCTGCCCAGAAAGTTACCAAAGGTTATATTTGAAGTTCCCATCCACACACGCATACACAGCATCTGCTTTTTTGTGTTAGTATGGACAGAATAGTGTGAGCAACTATGTAACGACTCTCCCATTGGACAGTTGCCCTTTCACCAAGTCCGCAACACTTTATTTTTAAGTAGGGGGGCATATTCTCCAAGATGCGAAAGCAGAGGTGAGTAACTGACTGTCCCCTGATGCATGAAGCCTGCAGACCAGCTATGAAGGAGGAGGACAAATGGGGAAGAACAAATGAATAAAGGGAAGTGTGGATGGGGAAGCATTCTTCTCTCAAGGAGAAGACAAACCCAAAGGGATGGATCCTAATAAACATGAGGATTTGCTGGCTGTGTGCTCCTCTTGTTATCAGGTGTGGCATTGACTGAGGAGCTGGGCAGGTAGAATTCTTGTACCCGTCTGGTGGGCAGTAGGTTTCCCACCTGTGTGAACAGAACAGATGGACCATTGGTTTGGCCCAGTGTGGCTTTCCTTATGTTCTTATGCAAGGGGGATCCCACCTCTGTAAGTGATCTAGCTGAAGAAAGAAAGAGGGGAAAAGGAGCAACCCATCCTTTGTGTTCCATTTTTTCTGCTTGTTACTCCCAAGCAGGGATGCTTTCTGTTTTGCTTATGTAATGCTGCACTTGTTCAAGCGTGAGTTCTTTCTTTCCTGCTTCTACATCACTTTGCAAATGCGTCTCCTTGAGAACACGCACACATTTTGGTATTCATTCGCATAAGCACAGAATATCATTTGTGTGCGTGTGTGTTTGTGCGTGCGTGCATGCGTCCGTGCACATTTCCATCTGGTCGTGAAGCATAATACGTCAGTCCGGATTGGTATATATTTCCTTCCTGTCATATGAATTTTTCCAAGCGATTTCCCTGACTGGGTGCTATTCAGTATGCTCTGTTCTCTGATATGCGCATTCTCTAATAAGTGCATTGTATACTCGGTTCTCTAATATGTTCATTGTATGCTTAAAAAAGCAAAACCCTGAATATGACATCACAAAAGCAGGAAAGTGCAAAAAGCAAAGGATAATTACAATCCAGATGGCATATCAATTTAGGATGTGTAAATTAGGCCAGCTCGTATTCAAATGTGAACCGAATGAATGCCTTCTGCTTTCCCACCCCAAAGAGAGGTCAACTTGTCATCAACAAGGAAAATAAAAGTTTCCTGGCTCCTGCAGCGGACAAAAGCCGCCTCTCCTGGATCACTCCCTCGGTGTTTGCACAGCCAAATCCAGTTACCCCTACCCACACACACACACGAAGAAAAACAAAGCAGATTGGCTATAAATGTGAATCTCTCTGAAAAATGGTTGTTGTAAGAGAGCAAGCAATTATTTCGCCCTGGAAGCTCTGAGAACCTGTATCCTTGGTGCTCAAATCCAGTACGGAATTGTGTTTCTTACATGGGTTAACTCTCCGCTCCTTTCAAACTTTACCTATCCTTCATTTCTTGCTCATTCAGAAGACACCTTATCAATACGTTATGGAACAATCACACCTTGGTGGTGTGACAGGCTTTCAATTATCAATCCAAACATGGTTGCAGTGCGAGCCGGTATGGTGTAGCGGTTAAGAGTGTGGGTCTGGGCCTCAGGCAAGCTGCGTTCTAGCCCCTGCTCAGCCAGGGAGCCAACTGGGTGGCTTTGGGCCGTCACAGACTCCCAGCCTACCTCATAGGGCTGTGGGGATACTCTTGTGAGCAGCAGGAGGTGTGTGCTATAAACTGCTTCAAGTTCATGGTAAGAAAAAAGTGGGATATAAATCTAATCAATATGTATGTATGTATGTATGTATGTATTTATTTATTTGCACATTTCTATGCTGCCCCATCACCAAAGCCTCAGGGCGGCTCACATACAAAATAATAATAATAATTCAAAATTAACAATAAAAAAGTCAATATTAATACATATAAAATAATCTGAGTCACCCTGGCCAAAAATTAAAACTGATAAAAACATTAACAATTAAAATAGCGTTTAAATAAAAAGGTCTTTGCCTGGCGCCGAAAAACAAATAATGATGGCGCTAGACGGACCTCTCTGGGGAGCGCCTTCCATAGGTGGGGCGCCACCGCAGAGAAGGCCCTCCTCCAGGTAGTCACCCTCCTAATTTCCTTCACGGAGGGTTCTCGGAGAAGGGCCTCTCCCACCGATCTCAAGGGGCGGGCGGGCAAGTATGGACGTAAGCGCTCCTTCAGGTAAACAGGGCCCAAGCCGTTTAGGGCTTTATAGGTCATAACCAACACCTTGAATTGGGCCCGGACTTCAATGGGGAGCCAGTGAAGCTGACGGAGAACTGGGGTCATATGAGCATAATGCCCAGTCCCCGTCAGCAACCTGGCAGCTCTATTTTGAACCAATTGAAGTATCTGGACCATTTTCAAGGGCAGCCCCATGTAGAGAGCGTTGCAGAAGTCAATTAAATAATAGATAGGTTATAGTGATGCTTAAGCCTATGTCAAATTAATTTAAAATATTAGAAGCTTTGTTCTGCTCACTTGTTTTTATTATTTTAAAGGGTTTCGTGATAAGGGAGTTCATGATCTGACTAGCTTCCACAGCTTTAAAAGAGCACCAGAGAAATTCTTGGAGGAGAAGTCTATCAATAGATACTAATCCTGACTGGTCCTTGTACCTTCAGGTTAAGACCCGATAGTGGGGTTGATATGACTTCTGCATGCATTAAAGGACTACATAGGGCAGACCATACATCCTGTGGGATAGGCCATGTGCTCACTGCATGCAGTCAGGGGAAAGAGCCCTCATATCCTCTGAAGTAGATGCATGTCATTAGTAGTTGACTATTTATACAAGAGGGACTGCAGGTGGCACAGTGGTTTAAACCGCTGTGCTGCTGGGCTGGTTGATTGAAAGGTCACCATTTCAAATTTGCACAATGGGGTGAGCTCCCGTGCACCGTCCCAGCTCCTGCCAACCTTGCAGTTCGAAAGCATGCAAATGCAAGTGGATGAAAAGGTACCACTTCGGTGGGCAGGTAACAGCGTTCTGTGCACTTTGGTGTTTAGTCATGCTGGCCACACGGCCATGGAGACCGTCTGCGGACAAACGCTGGCTCCCTCGGCTAGGAAACGGAGATGAGCACCACCCCCGAGAGTCAGGCATGACTGGACGTAACGTCAAGGGGAAACCTTTACCTTTACCATTACCGTTACCTTATTTATACAAGACTACTGAACTCATGCAATATTACTAGGCATATGGAGCTACCTATGGTGTTTTGGGGAAGAGCAACTATAGCTAAGTGGAAGAGCACCTATTTTGTGTGCAGATGGCACCAGCTTCATTCCTTGACACCCACAGCGGAAAGGGTCCATTATGTATTTATTTCCATTTCTATGCCACACCATAACCTGAAATTTCTCTGGGTGGCTTACCAATGCTAAAACAGCATTGGATACACAAGTACAATAAAAACAATTAATGAGCAGATAAAATAGATCAACAATAGATAAGCATCACTTAGATAGATAAGTAGATAATAGATAAGCACACTTGAGAGCTAGTGTCTATTGCAAGTGTGCAATAGATAAGCACACTTGAGAGCCAGTGTGGCGCAGTGGTTAAGAGCACGGGACTGGGACTCAGAGGATCTGGGTTCGAGTCCCCTCTCGGCCATGGAGCCAACTGGGTGACTCTGGGCCAGTCACAGACTCTCAGCCCAGCCTACCTCACAGGGTTGTTGTTGTGGGGATAAGATGGAGGAGGAGATGTAAGCTGCTTTGAGCCCTTTGTAGGAAAAAGGCAGGATATAAATCCAAAAATAAATAAATAAATAACATAATAAAATAAAATAAAACCACACACAATGCAGCCCATAAATTAACCAAAAATTAAATTAAAATAAAGAATCCATAACAAAATAAAAAGCATTAAGTTAAAGTAAAGTAAAGTAAAGTAAAGTAAAGTAAAGTAAAGTAAAGCTTGTTTAATTAAAGACAAGCCTGGTGCCTGAAAGAAAGAAGAGTGGGTGCCAGGCAGATATCCCTTGGGAGAGAATTCCATAGTCTGGGCACTACTGCAGGGAACATCTTCCTCCCAGCCCTCTTCCCTTTGATCTCACTAGGGAAGGAAGACTTCCGCAGAGGATCTCAGTGGGCAGATAGGAATATATGGAGACAGGTGCTCCCTCTGGTCCCCTGGTCCCAGGCTGTTTAGGGCTTTCTATGTCAAACACTGGTGCTGGCGGAGACTCCTGCGAGTCCCTTGGACCGCAAGATGATCAAACCAGTCAGTCCTGGAGGAGATCAACCCTGACTGCTCTTTAGAAGGCCAGATCCTGAAGATGAAGCTCAAATACTTTGACCACCTAATGAGAAGGAAGGACTCCCTGGAGAAGAGCCTAATGCTGGGAACAATAGATGGCAAAAGAAGAAGGGGACGACAGAGGATGAGGTGGCTGGATGGAGTCACTGAGGCAGTTGATGTGAGCTTGAGTGGACTCCAGGGGATGGTGGAGGACAGGAAGGCCTGGAGGAATGTTGTCCATGGGGTCACGATGGGTCGGACACGACTTCACGACTAACAACAACATGTCAAACACGACACTTTGAATTGAGCCCAGACTGGAACAGAGGCCCATGCAGCTGATGGAGGACCAGCATAATATGTTGTTGCCAGCCAGTCCTTGTAAGCAGCCACATCACTGTGTTAGTTGTAATGCCTGGACAGTTTCCAAAGGTAGCCCACATAAAGCACATTACAGTCGTCCAGGCAAGAGGTTACCAGTGCATGGGTCACTGTGGAAAGACTCTGCTCTTCCAAGTAGGATTGTAGCTGAGAAATTAGCAAAAGCTGACAGAAGGTGCTCCTGGCCACCTGAGAAAGCAGGCAGAGCTCAGGGTCCAGGAGCAGCCTTAAGCTACACAGGAGCAGGTAGCAGAGCAATCACCAATTGCAGTAAGCACGCTGAGTGAGGCAGGGACTTGTTCTCTGCTGACTTTCCAAGGGGCTGCAGTGTCCCATTGTGAAGAGGAAGACACTGTGGAAGAGGTGATGGGAAGGCTGGAAGATCAAAGCAGGGCAGGAGTGTCTGAACCCCCATCGAGATCATTGCCTGCAGTTCCCGAGGCTGACCATGAGAGCAAACACAGTGAATACTAGATTGGGTTTAACAAACAGCTCTGTACACGCTCAGACATTTATTCTGGGCGTTTTGTGCTTTTGGTCAATAATGACTGTTTTGCAAGAAAGGTCTGTGGCTCTGAATGTGCGAAGGGAGGAACCTTAGCTCATGACAGGAGGGGGAGAGATGGAGATTATGTTTGCTGCCTCAGAGGGTGAGTGGCATAAAAAAAGAAGCGCCCCCAGGAACTGTACTCTGTATGCATGAGGCTGAATTGAAACATAGAAGTTTCCTCCTTCCTTCTTCCCATTTGTATTTCTACTCGCTTACAAGTACATCTGAAAAAAAGAACTAAACACATTTTGGTGGGAAATTATTTGCTGCACCTTTTCCAACATTATCTGATCTCTCTGATAAATGTCATGCGTAATCTTGGAAAGCCACGCTCATTAGTGTCTCATACGCCGCTTCAGAAATAGCTGCTTATATCAGCTGCTCAGATCAGTGGAACACAATGTTGTGCTAGCTCATTAAAATGAACTTGGGTAAAACAGTTCATTCATACAGTATCTGATTGAGTCTATCCACATATCATGAATTAAATGACCAGCCCGGAGCACTGAACTGCGGACTTAAATGCATCCATGCAGAGGTTGGGAAATGATGATGCAAACACATGACTGGCTTAGCACATGGATAGTTTGCAATTTGGTGCACAGGTGCCCGCCTCACCTTTTACCCACTGCCTACTCAGCAGTGCTGAAGATCATAAGAACTGGGGACCCTTCACCAGATGGATGTGTAAATGGAGAGAAAGGCCTTGTACCGGCACCACTGTAACTCCTCCGCGTGTCCACCAATTTGCAGGCTCAGAATTTTCTCAGATGCGCCATGTATCTGTCACCTTTTCCTGTCCCGAAAACGTTGATTGGCCTCATACTGGCAAATCTCCCACAGAATATATTTTCACGCTGTTCTCTGGAGGTAGGGTGGAATTGGTACATTCTGATCCATTTTTTAATGTGCATTTTTGTATGGCTACCTTTTCACAAACGCACACACACAACAAATTGTTTCACAAGCTCTTGTTTCATGAAGAGGCCTCCTGGACTATCCAGTCTGACCCCCAGCTCCAGCCATCTCTGCTCATGCAATCCCCAATACCAAACAATCCTTTCCAATGCAGATCTTTATTGGCACTCAGTACATAAAACCAGAGTGAGTCAGAAGGACCCTCCTGGGCCATCTAGTCTGAGCCCCAGTTCTAGCCAGCTCCACTCATGACATGCCTACCATGTGCATGTCCAGCCTATCCTTGAACACCCTCACCGATGGGGCTTCAGCCACCTCCCATGAAAGCCCATTCCATGCCCTTGGGGTCCTAACTCTCAGGAAGTGCTTTTTAGCATCCAAATTTAACCTTGCTTCTCTGAGTTTTGTTTCACAGAGAACAAGACAATGCAACTCGAGAAGTACCCTTCCAAGCTGAACTATGGCCTCTGCTCATGTACAGAATGAGTGAGAGTTGAAGCCGAACTGGAAACTTCCCCTCATTCCTTCTCTTTCATTAGTGTTGCAGCTCCACCCCCAGGGTGGCTTTCACTGGTGGAGAGTCAGTCAGCAAGACCTATGCAAGATCTCTAACTGGGTAGCTTATTTGGTCCCACACCTCATCATGGGGTCAGAGACTGCGCAAGGCAATGGCTTTCCCTCCTCTTCTGCGTCCTCTCCCATCTCCCACCTATGGAATGCGCTCCCCAGAGAGGTCTGCCTGGCGCCGTCGTTATTTGTTTTCCGGCGCCAGGCAAAGATCTTTTTATTCAAATGCTATTTTAATTGTTAACATTATTTATTAGTTTTAATTTCTGGCCAGGGTGACTCAAATTATTTTTATATTTATTAATATTGAATTGTTAATTTTGAATTATTTTTTATGTATGTGAGCCGCCCCGAGGCTTCAGCGATGGGGCGGCATAGAAGTGTGCTAAATAAATAAATAGATAGAGAAAATCTCTTTCAGATGCAATGCAGGCAATGATCTCGATGGGGGTTCAAACTCTCCCGCCCTGCTTTGATGCTCCAGCTCTCCCATCGCCTCTCCCACAGTGTCTTCCTCTTCAGAATCGGACAATGCAGGCCCTTGGAAAGTTGGTAGAGAGCAAGTCTCTGTCCCACTCACCATGCTTACTGCAATTAGTGATTGCTCTTCTGGCTCTCAGGTACTATCTTTTGCATCACCAACTACCTAATCAGACCCTTTCAACTGGGTGTGTCAAGGAATGAACCTGGAGTCATTTGCATGCAAAA
Organism: Varanus salvator macromaculatus; assembly: GCA_023646645.1. Lineage (NCBI taxonomy): Eukaryota > Metazoa > Chordata > Lepidosauria > Squamata > Varanidae > Varanus > Varanus salvator. Next base: position 3,882,044 of record JAIXND010000762.1, read on the forward strand.
TAGGTGTTACACCACTGAGCTATGCTTGCGCCTCTTCCAGACACCATCAGTAGTCAACATTTTTAGCCACTGACTCTTTATACATGACTATATTACTCATGCAATGTTACTAGACATATGGAACTACCTTAATCCAAATTCATCTGCTGGCCCATCTAGCCTTGCGTTGTGCTGTTGGGAAGCTCTCCAAGGGCTTGAGCATCAAACTTTCATCAGCTACTTCACCGTTCCACTGGATAGAACTTAGGCGCTTCCACACGTGTAGCTCATCCACTACTAATTTATCCTTCCATTTGTCTTCCCTTGTCTGTTAAATGCCTCTCAGATTCACAAGCATGAACCAGCTATCCAGTAAGATAGTCAATTGGCCAATTTTGTCCAGGATTGTCTGACCTACCGTTTCTTTCCATCTGTGTTCAAGTTACTATAATGGTAGCCTGGCAAGTCTGTGAAGAATGGAAGGTTTTCCAATGAAAGGCCTTGCATGGTTAAATCAACATCCTCAGAAGACAGGAGACAAAGTGTATTCTTGAAGAAATTACACTCTGATGCTCGTATGTTTGGACAGTGTCATGACTTCAAGGTCCATCTTATAAAAGAGGCCACTTCTGAAGACCCACATAAAATGTTGCATCGGTGAAATACAATGACATTTAGGACCACCCCCCCCACACTCAAATGTTTAATGAATGCCACTAGGATAAGAGCAACATTTTGCTTCTGAGAACGGCAAAAGTAATAATAAAAAGTTGTCTATTTAACATCGGAGATATAAGCAGATCGCTTAATGAAGGAAAGGACAGTGTGTGTTTGGGTGGGCAGAGGGCAAGGAACAGTCAGATTGTCAGAAACCATCAGGGAGCAAATAAGGATATAGTTATAATAAATAGATATGTCTGGAATTATGAAGGCAAAACTACTTCTGGATAATTCACCAGCACAAGGTGGATATACATGAAAACCCAGCAGGACTACAAGGGTAGAGCATTCTGTCCCATATTTGCCCATGTTTGCTGGGGAACGTTCTCGTTTGTCTTGAGCAACATCTTGGGTGCTTGTTGTTATTTTTATTAATATTTCTCAGAGTGTAATTCTACAGGGATAATGATTTTATTAATTTTATATCTCTACCACTCAATAGCCCAAGGTCTCTAGGCAGTTTGTAACAATACAACAGTGGATCATGAAATCTATTCCAACCCTACTGGCAAGAGTTAAGCAGCGTAGAAAGAGACACAGGAGGCCTCTGCATTCGCCTTTAAAGTATTTCATGCTAGCCCACCTCTGAGTCCATCTAGCTGCCTCAGGACAGGAATGGAGGTTTGCAGGCAGCATTAGAGGAGTTAGAGTGAGGGTTGCTCCAGTGAGGAGGGAAGGCAGAACCAGGAAAGTTCCCCTGCACCCAACAAGTCACAACTCTGCCTGTGGCCAGGGGAAGGGGTACTCTGTAGAAGGCACTCTGATGCATGCTTAGACAGGAGAAGGCCTGCTTCTCAGATTCAACAGCCAGCATGTCCAATTAGGGAATGCTGAGACCTGCCGGACTTCTTTTTCTGTCTAAACATGTATAGGATTATGACCATAGTCACCTATGGTCACAGCCCTTTATAGCTAGAAATTATTCCTGTTGGTATGTTTTTTTAATACCCTGAATCTCTACTTATTCAATACCTTTGTTTACATATAATCAAAGAAGCTAATACAAATGCTGGCAGGTCAACTCACATCCATTGGAGTTTTACTACAAACAACCCAACATGAAACAGAAGCACGGCAACTGGAGATATTGCAACACAACGGCGGCAATGGTGAAGCTTTAAAGTCAGCAGGAACAAGGAAACCCTAGCTGTGCATCTGAACCTAAATTCAAAGGATCCTCCCTGAGTAGACAGTCTGCAGACTGGGCACAGCCATAGGGAAGTCCTTTTCTCTCGTGCCCACCCGCTGTTCTTCCAACCATGAACCAGAATGAAGAAGAGCTTCCAAAGTAGACCTTAAAGTCTGGACAAATTCATGCAGCATGCTAGGTATTGAGTTGGAAATAATAGCACTCGCTTGTGCTGAGCATCTCTGTTTGACTCTTGATTTGATAGGAACCAAAATAAAAATCTACCATGGTGCAAAGTTCTAAAGACATTCTGCAGAATGAATCAATGAGTAAATAAAGCTAACATCTCAAAGATTAAAACCCCTGCTGCCCCAGGCCTTTACTTGGGATCACAAGCCCTCAGCGTTGATAGCAAGTGGGGGGACTTTTCCACAACCGGGGTGCCAGCCCTGCAAATGTCTTCTCCCTAAGAGCCATCTGCCTTGTCCCATTTAATAGCAGAACCCAGAAAAGTAACTACTGTAGAACTTGTCTATGGGGAACTGATAAGTTAAGAGCTGATCTTGACTTGGTATTTCATATGAAGGAGGTAATTGTGCAGAGCACAGAAACTCCACTCCATTCTTACTGTATTATACATATGGAGGGTAACTGGGCAGGAGACAGCTGTCTTCCCTGGATCCCCTGGGGTCCAGAATCACAGAGATCACACCGTCACCCACCGCCACTGGGTGAGAATGGGGGTGGACAGAGCAGGGCTAGCAGGTTTGTCTCGTCTGCCCCTCCTCATGGCTGCATGTGCCAAACGCCCAAGGCGGCCTCGGGACTTCTTCTGATTTGAGGCTGGGGTGACATAAGAAGCTACGATGAATTCTAGATCAGCGAGTTGTGCAGGAAGCCTGGTATAATGCACTTGCTCATGTTTTCTCTGCAAAGAAAATGAACTCGGGAATTAGACTCTCAGCTGGGGTTGGAACGAACCCCATTGGAAGCGGTCCTTCCACACATTCATGAGCTCTGCGTGTGCTTGGCCTGGTCTTCCAAAGTGACCCAAGCCAAGAGGATGTCTGCAAAGGCTTGCAGAGCCCGGTTTGCACAGCTGGCAACCTTCTTCTGTGGCAGCTGCAGCAACGAAGGGCACAAGAGGGGCACTGATCCCACAGCAGCCATCGGCAGCTGCTTTCCTGGCAAGCCCCTCACAAGCAGACCTTTATCTCATGTGCACACGGCAGCTGCTCTGGAGGCCAGAGAAGGTCTTGCGTCTGGGTGAGCACAGGATGCACTCACCAGAAACTTGGACTCCGGGCCACTGCAAAGACTGGAGTTCAGGGAGCCGAGCAGGGGTCATGCCAAAGGTTCCCAACCCTGGACAGATTGTATGCACACCCCGAAAGGCTGCTAGACTTCCCCATTTCCATTCTCGTTGCTGTTCCCACTCCAAAGCGAAACAAAACAAATTTGCCCATGGCAGTTTTAATTCCTCTCGGGAGCAGTTTTTTGTTTTGTTTTTTTGGTCACTTGATTGTCATGCCAATAAAAGGAAAGACCTCCTTCCGTGTTATTTGTATCAGGCGATCATGCAGGAGCAAGGCCTATCTTATTAGAATAACAATAATAATCATAATTATAATATCAAAAATATCACAAGAGGTCTCCAAACAGTTTTACTCTCACAGACATCACAGAAAACAGCCTCTCTGTATGGACACGTACCTGGTAGATGCAGTCATCCACTAATTAGCTTTATGATGACATATTAAATATTTGCAAACCATTATTTGGTAGAAACAAGCCCATTTCTGTCAATAAAAAGTATTTTCAAGCAATTATTTGACCACTCGGAGCAGTTGTCTCATTAAAAAAGAAGGAAAGAAACCTGAGCGGAGACAAAGGAAGAGCCAAATGCAAGCTACAGACTGCAGTGAAGCCAAAAGTGAAGGGAGCCATCTGGTAGTTTTGCCCCTGGGAACCAGAAAACTACAGTTTTAGCTTTACGAGAGGAATTACATTTTATCTGCTTTGGGGGACAGTGAAATGTGAAGCAGCCGCACCAAAGTAATATTGTCGTCTGGGTGGTCTTGACTTGCTGCTAAAAAATATGACACCAATCGCAACACAGTTAATTTAAAAATATAATCAAAAAGGCCATTTTTCTCCAGTCCTGGCAATCCTACCTGCCCACCTCTCCCTCCCACCTGCTGAAACCAAATAAACAAATAACAGGACTGAGTGAGGTGCTATAGCATGGAAAATGCTCATATTTGGGGAATATGGTGCAGGTGATCATTAGCACAATTTGTCCCACTTAAGAAAGTGAAGCCAGAGCTATGGCCAAATTTACTTCAGCCAAATTTATTTTTATTTATTTATTTGGGTATTTTTACCCCAAATAAATAAATAAATACCCAGTGGGATTCTGGACGGCTTGCTTATTTACTTCAGGCAAGGACAACCCCTGGATATTAGAACGGTCCTTGCCATTATTACAATTAAGCCTCTGCTTTCTTATAAGTTTGTAATTTAAGCGATTTATTTTCCGTAGTATGAAGAAATGCGAGCAGCAGTGAATAGAGATGAAAAGCAGATGCTACTTCCTGGGTTCTACCTCCGCAATTGTTACATTTGCTGGGGTCAGTTGCAGCCACAGTGTAACATGTAGAAATGAAATAAGTGAAGCCTTCCAGTGTAATGATAAGCTGCGGGAACAGTTTCACCTCTAAATTCTGTGAGATACACGAAGCCAAGTCATGGATGTTCCCACAATGCCTGAGCCAACACCATCTCACAAGCAGTGGTATGCAAGTGGCCGCTGATCCAGAATTTCAAGCTGTGCTTTTGACTGGAGAGGGTCTCTAGCTTAGCATTATGCTCTAAGTGACAACTACGTAGAAACACAGAAGAGTGAGTCAGAAGGCACCTCCTGGGCCATCTAGTCTGACCCCCGGCTCCAGCCGGCTCCACTCATGACATGCGTACCATGTGCGTGTCCAGCCTATCCTTAAACACCCTCACTGATGGGGCTTCAACCCATGGAAACCCATTCCATACCCTGGGGGTCCTAACCGTCAGGAAGTACTTCCTGGCATCCACCCTAATTCTCACTGGGTGGATGCCAGTTTGCTCCACTGGAATGTGTTCTGCCCTCCACTGCTGTATAAAAATGTCATGACCCACCTCTGCTTGGCACTCCCTCATGTACCTGTATGTCACTAACAGGTCCCCTCTGAGTTTCCTCTCAAGCCTGAAAAGACCCAACTATGAATGTATGCCTCCATCAATGTTCATTTCTCCCAGTTTCTCACTTAGAATCAGAGATTCATAAAATAGTAAGATTGGAAGGGATCAAGGAGGCCATCAGGTCCAACTTCCTGCTATTGCAGGTCACCAAGTTACACCATCCAACTCAGATAACTGTCTAACAACTTCTTGAATGTCTCTAGTATGGGAGAGCCCACCACCTCTCTAGGAAGCTGGTTCCACTGTTGTATTGCTCTGGCAGTGAGGAAGCTTTTCCTGATGTCCAGCCTGAATCTGGCTTGCTGCAACTTGAATGGATTATTCCATGTCCTACGCTCTGGCATCAGCAAGAACAGAACTTGACCTTCATCCTTGGGTCTAACCTGCACCTGCTATACTGTAATTTAAGTTCATTGTTCCATGTCCTACACTCTGGGATGAGTGAGCCGAGGTCTTGTACTCCTTCTTTGTGACAACCTTCGAGGTACCTACAGAATGCTATCATGTGACTTCATAGTCTTCTTTTCTCAAGAAGACGGGCCCAGTTCTTTCAGCCTCTCATCATAAGACTTATTTTCCAGGCCCTGTTTCATCTTTGTTGCCTTCATCTGAATCCTCTCCAGATTTTCAACAATTTTTTTAAGACCGGGTGCCCAAAACTGAACACTGCTTGGTTCCTTTTGAACGTTGTGCATTTCTCATTTGCAAGTTCTGTTTGAACCAAATGTTGCAACTTCTTTTTTAAAGTTTGCGTTTGAAAGCCAGCATGGTGTAGTGGCTTGGATGTTGGACCAGGACTCAGGAGATCCTGGTTCTAGTGGACCTTTGGTCATAAAGCTCACTGAGTGATTTTGCCCATTCATTGACTTTCAGACTGTTCTCCCTCACAGATTTATGAGCAGAGGAGGAGAAGGAAGCGCATTATGTACTGTAAGCCACTTTTCAGGATATAAAAGTAGTAAAATAATTAAAAGATTGGATATAAATATAGTGAACAGCATGGCAATTGAAAGGCATTTTTGCATATTTCTCACAACACATGTCTTTTTCTGCACATAATTTGTTTCATATAATAATCTCCTTTGCAAGCAATTTTCCTAATATCTTGCATTTTTGACAAGAAATGTTGAAATGCTTTCTTTTGTCTTTGACTGGCAAACAACTCGACTGACAAATTAGAGACATGCATTTTGAAGGATAATTGTTCAAGTGGTGGTTCAGAGGTACTGGATTAGGTTGCATTTGCATTCCAAGGTGAATCAAATTACTTCCTCCTCCATCTGTTCTGAGAGCCCATCATTTGGGATATTACTTGGCTTCCCAGAGACCACTGCTTGGTGCAGCGAATGGGGATTCTCCAGAAACAGGCAAAATGGGGAAACTTTATGATGCTTTGCATCAGGAATACATGCATGGCTGAAATCTAAGCTAGAGTAAGCACAACCCATGAAGTGGCATTCCCTAAAACTACCTTTATGCCATGTTCCTGTGTGCAAACCAACAAAGTGCAAGCACACGTAGGAGTGCAAAGGGCAAAGCAGCAGTCAAGCTGCATCACCTGCGAAGTTGTTGGGCGGAAGTACCTTCTTATGCCGATTTCCATTCCAGAAACTCACATTTTGGTAGCCAACCATAGATGGGGCAATAGCAAAGGTAGGCACTGTGGTTTCTGTACCCACTAAGGAATCTCTAGACATCTTCCTTAGTGTCCACCGAGTTGTTCTATCCATCCCATTTTTATTATTTTAAAAATCAACATACTTCCTTAGCAGAAAATGGAACTACAATGAAATTGGTTTCTTTTGGTGCTGAAAACTGTGGGATCAGATGAGATATTTAGTGTGTTGTGTCTGGTGTGCATACAGCTGGAGTATCGTGTTCAATTCTGGGCCCCTAATTACAAGAGGGATGTAGCGAGGTTGGAATCAGTGCGGCAAAGGGTCACTAGGATGGTGGCTGGTTTGCAGGGGAAGCCATAGGAGGAGAGACTGAGGGAGCTGGGTCTTTTCAGCCTTGAGAGGAGAAAACTCAGAGGGGATCTGTTGGTGACATACAGGTATGTGAGGGGGGGGGGGCATGCAGAGGAGTCACCTTTTTTCCCTTGCAGTGGAGGGAAAGATGCATTCCAATGGAGCAAAGCTCAGGGAACCAGGATTTAGGGTAGATGCCACGTCCTGACAGTTGGGACCCTGAGGGTGTGGAATGGCTTCCACGGGAGGTGGTTGAAGCCCCATCGGTGAGGGTGTTCAAGGATAGGCTGGACATGCACATGGTGGGCATGCCATGAACAGAGCTGGCTGGAGCCGGGGGTCAGACTAGATGTCCCAAGAGGCCCCTTCTGACTCGCTGTGTTTCTATGTTTCTATGTGCTGGGGCTCTAACCACAGCTCTGTCCTATGTTCAGTCCTTTGGGTCAGTTAGTTTTACTTTGCCATCCCTCCTTGATGCATGTTTTGTGTTGGTGTCCAGGTAAGCCTGCCCAAAAGAGGCCTACTCCTGATCTGGACTATTTCTAAGTCTAGTTCCAAGGGCATTGCATAGGTTGGTATTCCTTGCCCAGAATGCTACTGCTGGTGAATCAGAAGGGTGGAGTAGATGATCCAAAGAAAGATGGCAAAGTCCAATTTTCGCTGTGGAAATGGGAAGAAGAATCTGGCTGCCTTTCAGGAAACAGAAAAATGAAGTGTCAGCTGCTAATGTATCTCTACAGTGATGCCTTCAAGGTATTTACAAATGAAATGCACTTTAAACTGCAGATAGAAGGGTGACAGGTTGAATATGGGAAAACAGATAGGTTGGATCAGTCCGGGACAATCACTGGGACAACTGGTATAAACAGCAGAGCCCGATCAAAAATTAGCACTCTCTCGTTACCCTGCGAAAACGAGTGGGAGAAACTGATCCTCACAGAGCTGTGTCAGCTGAAAAGTCTGTTCATGTTGTACAATCCATGAAGGGTGGGGTGGTGAGGGCTCTCGTCTGAAGATTTTGATTGTTTGGCTAGGTGGCTGCACCTGGCAAGAGGCCAGCTGTGATGGGGGCAATCGCGGAGCTGAGTCTAAAAACAAAGCAGTGCTGAACACTGGCACTGGAGCCAAGGAGACAATGCCAATGCCCCGAGGATTCTTGGCATGAAATTGAGTACAGAAAGTGAAAGCAAGAAGTGCTCCTTTGCCAGTGGACTGCCTCCGCAGTGCCCCTCACGTGCATTTATTTAGAAATTAGCCTTCAAAGCCGTGTGGAGAACCTTCAATACGAAGCGAAGGCAATGGAAGCAAGGTCAGAGGGTTGGGCTTTGCAATCGCTCTCCATGTGTGCTTAGCCTACTTAGATTTATACCACCAAACAGCAGGTTTCCCCAAATGGCATGGGCACAATTCATCACCAAAGCCTGGCTTGTTTGTACATCACAGAACATCTCTGAGCTTTTGTACAGTCATTCCTGTTGCAAATGCATCCCAGGCTAATCTCATTATCAAGTCTGGTTAGCCAAGAAGGACTCCTCCAAATGAAGCTAGCATCAATTATCAATCCTAGGATAACTTCCTCGAGACTGTAAAGGCAAAACTCCCTTAACTCTTTTCTTAGGCAGAAGTTCTAACTTGTACATTTGCTGATGGATCCCCATCCATCTTGAAACTTCTGAGCCTGGTCTAAAAGATGCATAAATTTTTATGACGATCCAAAGCATTTGAGCACAGGCAGATAATAACTGACATTTCAATTGACTAATACATAGTTATAAATCAAGTAATTTTATATTGCTGCAGATTTATTCCTCTGAAAAGCCTATCAGAAGCAGTAGGGTTTTAATAATGATATTCACTTTCAATTACTTTCCAAGTCTACCCTCCAGCTAAAGTAACTTTTTCAGTCACTTTATTGTTGTTGTTATTACTATTAGAAAAGGGGAAAGAAAGAGCAAAATCAAAAGAAGAAAAGTGAATCATGCCAGTATCTTTTGGTGCTCCATGATGCTTGAAAAGGATGCTGTTATGTCTCAGCATCTCTGAGAGCAAGGCTGGGCTTCCTCCCATGTTTGGCCTGGTCCTCCAACTTGAGCCAAGCCAAGAGAAAGTCCTCGGCTGCTCATTGTCCTGGCTGAGTGGCTGCTACTGGTGTGTGAAGGGACACTGTGAGCAGCCAGGAGGACTGCATTCCTGGCCACCTCCTCTCAACTGAGTACCCTCTTTGGTGCCAGGAGCAGTGCAATTTGTGCGGATGCATATAGAACTGCACTTCATGGTTCCAGAGAGCACGATTGTTCAGTTGTGCAGTTGTGCGCAACTCTTTGCAACCTCATGGACCATAGGATGCCAGGCCATTCTGTCCTCCACTGTTTCCCAGAGTTCACCCAAGTTCATGTTCGTTGCATTAGTGACACTCTAACTATCTCATCCTCTGCTGTCTCCTTCTCCTTTTGCTTTCAATCTTTCCCTGATGGTAAGGTTGAATACATCTCACCAACATGTTTACTTCCTATTTGACACCCTTGGTTCTGACTACCTGGCACATCTCCCAATTTCTGGCTCCCATCTGACTGGTGCTGATATTTTAGCAATGGCACTGCCATCTCTCTGAAAAGGTTCGTGATGATGCCACATGCTCCAAGTCACAAAGCCAATTCAGGGCAATGCTTTCTGTGAATTGGATTTGTGATGTCATTATATCACAAATCAGATCCACCCTTGTAGCATCCCAACATTCTTGTGCTTGCTATCAGGATCCTGATTAGTTGGGATCACTTGAGATTACCAGCAAAAGATGACATCAAAACAATAGCAGGAAGGGGAACCAGCAGCCGAAAGTGGAGGAGAAACTGTACTAATGGACAGTGAAGGCTTGCCTGCCTGCTGGCTGGCTTTCTCTCCTGCCAGGAAACATGGTAGACACCATAAATTCTGCTTGTCTGAGTTTACATTCTGAAAAGCCCTATAGTAACTGTGATGCAAAGTTCAACTTCCAGAAAGCATCAGATGTTTTTCTTTTCAGAATTCCCCTCTTTGCAGGGTCAGTGCTTCAAGGCAACAGTTTGGCCAAATGGCTGAGCAAATCCACAGACAAGAACAAGAGTAAAACAACTTGACGTGTTGCAAAGGACATCTGCTAGTATAGATACCATGTCCAAGATCCTATTTTATTTTGAAGCCCTTTTCAAGTGGGTACATCTAAGTGCTGTCTATTTCCTTGCATCCTTTGTCCAGTTAAAGACATTGCCGTGCATTGAATGGGAAGGAAACCTGCTGACACCAGAGTGGATGCGATGAATCTGAAAAAAAGCACTCCTGACATGTCCGACATAAATTAGTCATATAAAAGGCATCATTGCTAAACTGTCTGAACATAAAACAAAGTTCACTTAATATTGCTGAATGAGCTGGCCTGATAAGAATCCTCTAGCCATCCTTATTCCATCAATAACTGAAAGCAGCGAAAGAATTATGGTAGGGAAAGATGCGCAGAGCATTATGCTTCTCAGCCGAGCAGAACTGCGAGGTCCAAACTTAGGATTCAATATATCATTTCCCAAAGTTCTTCAAAGTTCATAGGCTGGTTTAGTGTAATAAAAGTTGCCCAGTGGATCGCACATGGAGGCACCACAGTTTGTTCTAAAGCAGGGATGGGAAGCATAGTTCCACTGGCTCAAGTAGGAATGCATGAAGATTCCATTCTGAAAGTGGAAATCTGTCAGATTCCCTGGGCAGAGCTCCCCAGTCTCTGGGCCACTTCATTTGCACTGCATGTGATACGGAAGAAGGTTACTGGTTCTGCAACCATAATTTCAAGAGCATTTGCAGGCTTTTTCTCACCTTGGCTCGCTTGCTTATATAGGACCAAGCATGAGAGGAAGTCCTAGAGGGATAGTTTCTGTGGAGCTTTACCATAGAATACCAGTATGTTTGATACCAGTATGAAACTCCTTCTGGGTTCCCACTGAGGCAAATTGCTCTTCCCAGTCCTTATTTCACTGCTCTTAAAAACATTTTCTTATGAGCAGCTGGGCTGCTTCAAAGTGAAGATGGAGTCTCCAATGGCCACCATCTTAATTTCCATGACTGTGTCTGGGTAGGGTGCTTGTACCTTTTGACTTGCTATGCCTCACTTCTAGAGGCCATGATATGGTCATTCCTAGGATATAGCCACGGTTAAGAGTCTGAAGAAGTGGAGAGCACTTTTTTGCAGGGGAAACCTGTGGGGACAGGGCCTGCTTCTTCCAAACCACGGCATTCCAAGGTGGTTACCTCAAACACTGAATAGGAACTGGACGCAGCAGTAATTCTTGGCTGAAACCAAGCCAGGCAAACTCTGAGATGAGCCGAGTGGCTGGTGAGAACTGGATCACCTCTGGTTTGAAAAGGAACATGGGTGAGCAAGCCAGGTCCAAGAAGGAAGAATAAAATTTAATAAGTCCCATCATCAGAAACCACCACAAGAAAGCTGGTCAAATCATTATTCCAGATGACTTTGATAAACAAGCTATATACCTGATTTTACATGTAATTACTGCAGCGAGGATTGTATTTGCCCAGCATTGGAGAAGTGAAGAGTCACCTGCTGAAGAACTGATCTTAAAAAAGATTTTGGACTGTACAGAAATGGACAGATTGATCTTGTCTCTGAAGGAGAAGGAGGATACATATTTCTATCAAACTTGGAACTTCTTTTACTATTGGCTAGAGAAATGGGACTATGCGTAGATTTGAATATGGTTATAGACTGTTAAAAAGAGTGAGATGCTGACCCAGTATGTCCGATGTCTTAAATGGTTGATGTTTTTAATGTTAGTTTCTAGAAAAAATAATAGAATTTATTTAAAAAATAATAAAAAAGAAAGCTGGCCAAATGAGTAACATCCAGCATTCCCAACACCTGGACTACAGGCATGGGAAACCTCCTTGAAGGGCTAAGGATCTCCCTAATTTTACATTGGGGAGGAGTCCTTGGCATGATTGCTCCTTAATCTGTAGAGCAATTCCATTTGCACAGGGCCAGCAACTGCAAACCTCAATGGGATTTGGGCACAAGATGGGGACAGAATGGTGTGGAGAACTGTGGAGATTTCAGCCATGGATGTGTCAGCTGGAAACTAATTCATGAGAGCTACAACAGTTTGCAGATGCTCAGCAGACCAGTTGCTTTTAAGATGAATGTACTCAAATATCCACATTCTGTTTCAAAGGCTAGCTTGTGTCTCATAACTAGGAATGTTTCTTGGGAGAGATTGCCCTTGCATTGTTTAGGTCCAGACTTTTGGGAGCTAAGCACTCATCTAGGCTGAGATTTGTCCTCAGCCTAGATGGACAAATCTTTCAGTTCTGGAAAGATGTTTTGAAAACACATCTCTCTGTCTTACTATTGAGAGAGAGAGAGAGAGAGAGAGAGAGAGAGAGAGAGACCAAACTGAAACAAAATTGTGACATTATTATATTCTTAATCCCAGCACAGAATTCTAACATCATGACTGAGAGACATCTGGCTGAGATGACAAAATGCATAACCATCCATTGTAATAGTCCAATGCAATCAAGAGAGACATTTAAGAGAGACACATAAAAGAGGCAACCTCTGGGAACATTATGTAGTAGACAATAGGACACCACTGGTAAACAATATAGGATATTTAATGGGATATGTAAGAGGTCCATGGTAAAAAAAGCCAATTTCAAAACTGAAAATGAAAAACAAAATTCCAATAAACACAAATTAACAAAAATCGAGAAGGGCAAGGCCATACTGTTGACCTTAGTTGACCCCCATTAGAGGGTAATTACTGCATGATCGATATGCCTTATGAATAACTATGGACACAAGTAATCAATGTAAAGTGATAAAAGAAAAAGTAATCAATAAACATTAGAGTCTAGAAGGAAGGGAGCAAAATGCCACCTCCTAAGACATGCTGGGATGTCAGACCTTGGCAAGGACTGCGTTCAGTTATGGCCAAACTTTTCTTTAACCACAAAGAGCAGAGTGTTTCAGGTGAGCTTGCAAACAGTCCTGGTTTCAAGCCATGACATCACCAGGTAGGACAGAAGAAACACCTTCTTGAAACTCCATACAGCTGCTGCCATTCTGCAGCAACAACATTACCCAGGCTGAAGGTCTGGAGGGACCAATGGTGTGACCCCCTGTAAGCAGCTTCCTGTGCTCCTTCCACTGTGCCCCTTGGAATAACTCAAGATGAGCCTACCTACCTCCTCCCCAAATGGAATCCTGTTCTTCCACTACAAGCCATTAAGTTATGTCAGGTCCCAAGGTGTCCAAGAACACGGTGGGGGTACATTCCCTTCCCTGCCTCCCACAAAGCACCTTCAAATACCAGCCCTTTTGTGAGACTGTGCTTCTGGGTATTTGAGCAGAGGATTACAAGGCATCCAGGACCGTTCTCCTGACCAAGGAACTGCAAAATTCGGCCCCATTATATGTGTGATGTTGTGGTGATGGACCTTCTCTTGACAGGCTCCTGCTGTCCTAACTCGAGAAGAGGGGCATGATCCAAGGCTGTGACAACTGCAGGGCAGGAAGTCATACCTTGCATGGATAGTCCAGACACCTGAAGGACAGTTTAGGTCAAGAAGCCTGTCCAACTGATGAAGCTCTGGGATTATTACTAAGGCTTTCCTCATGGTTATTCCATTTATTTCTTGGGGTTGTTTGTCTATTAGGCTGTAGCAGCTTAAACCTTTGACTAGCCTACTAAGTGGCTGTTGTTAACATCATCAAATACAGCACCATATTTAATGATGACTTAGCCATCATGCTAGCTAAGTTATTTTGAAAGAACTGCTTGAACTGAATAGGTACCCCACTGCATGTAAAGAAATAGACAGTGTGGCACAGAAGTCTATTACCACTAGAAAGATACCATTTTAACATGCTTTCCCCCCACCATGGCTCTGTGATTGTCATTACTCCCATTTTACAGATGGGGAACTGAGGCTTGGATGCTAAGTCCACCAAATGATCTGCTGAGTCTATGGCTGAGTGGAATTCCAGTGAAGCTCTGGAATCACCGAGAGGTGATTGAGTCCGATGGCCAATGTTCTTTTACGCTGACAACACCAGCTCTTAAATGCCAGTATCTCTGTTGCTCCCCTTCCCACCCGCTGAGAGCCTTTAGGTGATTAATCTGTTACTGCAATCTATCACTTTGCATCTGGACATGAAGAGGAGAATGACACCCAGTTCTAAATAATTTTGCCCTTGGGTATTCGTATCGCTCTGTCCCACCATTACCTACATTATCTAAATTGCTTGAACATGTTTATGCACAACTAATGGATAATATTGTAAGAAATAATGTTTTGACAAGGCATAAATCTGGTTGCAGACCTTCCGTTCTATAATGAATGTGATAATGGTCTTTACGCATCATTTGTTTATATTGCCGCACAAAACACAATGGGCAAATCATGTTGAGGGACTGACAGCACCTTTGACTTGAGTTAGTTGTCTGCAATATTTGCTCGGCACCTATGGAACTTCACATTATGCTCACTTTACAGTGATTCTGGAGTAGGTGAAAATTGCTTCGATAACTCGGTCCATGTTTGAATGTATCTAAATGCACTGCCAGGTACAACCTAATGTTGTTTAATGTTGTATTTCTAAGGTTTCTATTTGATTTATTTCTACAGTTTTATGGCTATGGAAGTGCAATCCTATCACATGCAAAGCTTGCACACAGGGAAGGGGATCATGGCTTACATGATCCCCTTCCCTGTGTAAGGTGTGGCAGGGAAGATCTCCACCATGCCTCCCATGCGGTGTTTTCTTCTGGGTGGCCACTTGCTGCCATTCAAATTTAGTGCTGGACAAGTAAGGAAGGGGAACTGGAGGGAAGACTGGGATGCTGATTGGTATCAACCCAAGATTGTGGCCCCAGATTTCTCCCATCTCTGCCCTTGGCTAACATCTTTCCCCCTCCTTCTGAGGCCCAGATGCAACTTTAGGGGGCAGCTGGAGGGGGAAGAGGCTGGCTATGAGGGAAGTCCCATCTCTGAGACTCCTAGACTCCAGAATCCCGAAAGAATGCTATGACCTCTCAGGTCATGTCATAAGAAGATAGAAGCAATTATGACAAAGCCCTATTTGCATGTCTGTGTGCATTCTTCTAACACACACTTGGTTTTGTGAGTCATGTTACAAAAATGAAAAGATAGATTTCATTGACTGTGCATCTGGGCCTATGGTTGGTTCAGGGGTGTGTGAATTGTCTACATTCTGGTCAAACAAGGAACTCAAGCAAATTTTGCATCCATTTCCACTTAATGGCAAATTGGATTGTTCGTATGGGTTGACACCATCAGCTTACAATGGCAATAAATGGCCATCCAGTCGGCACACGGTGATTGCTCCCATCCTTCTCCAGACAACCAGACTTCCTCAACTTGTTTCATTTTGGTAAAACCATGAGCTGAGTTGTTGCCACTGAATTTTCTGTGCCTGCGCAGGATGTTTTGGACCATTCTGGGGTCTGTTTCATCCATCCTGCATGTGGGGAAGCAGCACAGAAGTTGCCAACATCTAGTGTGCAGAGGATGCTGGTGATTAATATTCAGTGGGACTCCTTATTGATTGAAGCTTTTATTTTGAGTTTTCTGGGTGCTATCCATCATGTTTTGAGGTTGGAATCAGTGCAGTGAAGGGCCACTAGGATGGTGGCTGGATTACAGGGTGAGCCATATGAGGAGAGACTGAGGGAGCTGGGTCTCTTCAGTCTTAAGAGGAGGAAACTCAGAGGGGACCTGTTAATGACATACACATACATGAGGGGGTGCCATCCAGAGGTGGATCATGACTGTTTTTCTCCTGCAGTGGAGAGCAGGACACGTTCCAGTGGAGCAAAGCTCAGGGAATCAAGATTCAAGGTGGATGCCAAGAAGTACTTCCTGATGGTTAGGACCCCTAGGGTATGAAATGGACTTCCACAGGAGGTGCTTGAAGCCCCATTGGTGAGGGTGTTTAAGGATAGGCTGGACATGCACATGGTAGCCATGTCATGACTGGAGCCAGCTGGAGCTGGGGGTCAGTCTAGATGACTCAGGAGGCCCCTTCTGACTCACTCTGTTTCTATGTTTCGTGATGGTGAACTTATTTTAGAGATGAAGTTCAGCCTCCCCTGCAAGTATGCCTGGATGAGAGATGGACATCTTCAATTTCCATATTTTCCTTGCCTTCCTATTTGATATCAACAAACCTGCCAGTCAGTGTCTTGGACTCCTGCCGACCCATGGCACCAAGAGGCAGGAATCTGCAGGCTCTGCTGATGATATCTGTTCAGAGCACTGGCCATTCAGAGCCCAGTGCAGTCAATTTATTGACTTCGAATGAGAGAAGACCACTCTTGTGCTTCTCAAGACCCACAAGGACATTGGCAATGCTACATGAGGTGGCTGAATGTGGCTTGAAAAACCCTTCTGGTGGTGGAGGAGGAGGAGGAGGAGGAGGAGGAGGAGGAGGCCATCTTGGAGAAGTCTGTGAATCTCCAGAGTAGAATTTTGAATCCTGAGGTCTTTCACAACAATGTGATGGTGAGAAATTCACTTAGCTGAGGTTCCATTTTTAACATATTTGACTTTATTCACACCTTCCAAGCCTTTTAGCATGTCAACTGCCACAAGCAGTTCCAACCAAAAAGGTGGCCTATTTTTTAAAATACTAGTATAGAAGTTCCTCTTGTGAAAATATGAACAAAATTATATTAAGGGACATTGCACATCTGTACAATGTACTATTTGGAAAAAGGACTCCCGACTTACATTCTGTAATGTAAAGTAATTGGAAAAATATGTACATTGAAAGTAAGATATTACCTGTGCACAAAGCCACACACAGAGACACTTGGTACATGAAAGTGTGCTCAAAATATAAATTCTGGAATGTATTTGCTTTCTTTTGTTTGATAGTGAGGTCATGCAGAAATGTGATGGGCTGAGCTGAAACTAAGAAACCTGACAACTGTGGCAAGAACAAGATTGACAGATCCATCCATCTTTATTGATAACACCTCTGATTTCATCAGCCTGGTTGCTGTGGCGAGTGCATTGAGAGTCACTGCGTATGTTGCATTCTTTCGAGAAGTTCCCAACTCTAACAAAGTTATGATGTTGTCTTCGCACCTTTAAACTTTGCCACATGCAGCCTGAACTCAGTTCTATCATGATGACTGCATAAGTTTCTGACCCCTTCTCATAATCTGGTGAGTCACCCTCTTTGAATTAAATCTTGGGGTGATAATTTTGTGCTATGTGCATAAGGGGTGGGAAGAAAGGTTAAAAAGTGAAAGGAAAATCCCATCATACAAACTAAGAGCTAAGATGTCCTTGGCACACTCATATTTCACCAAACAGATCAGGCGACAAAATCCCACGATAATTCACTTGCCATGACAAAACCCATAATGAGAACAGAAAATTGGGCCAATTCATTTATTCACCTGACATAGATTGCAACTCATATGATGGTGGAATGGCAAAGGGGATGAGTTACAGCAGGGAATTAACCCACTCATGTAATAATCTCACAGAACCGAAATTCTGCAGTGCAGGTTCTTCACAAGCAAATGTAATTTTCCAACTTGGGAGAATTATTCAGACAGAACACATGTGTAACATTCTCATATTTTTGCATCACTTAATTTGCATTGACAAAAAAAATTTGCATCCTTGATTCTGATTTTGCTAACCTTGGGAAGGAGCAATGAATTATGCAGGATACTGATATCCTTCAGCACTGGAAGCCTTCTCTACCCATCTGACTTTTTAAAGTCACCAGACCTTTAAAGTCCACTAAATTTTCAGCATAGATTTACACTTGTTAAGATGGCCTCATTTGGATCCAGGTGATCTGGAGGAAGAATGGTGGTCCAAGCCAGGAACAGCGGCTTCATCGATTCTTATGTTAGCTGAGCTTCCAAGAGGACTGCCCTGCACCACCATGGTGCTCCTTTCAGTGCCAGGAGAAGACCCAATTTTTCAGGCATCTTACATTTTCAGGGTCCAGTCCTCTGAGTGCCCAACCAGAAACAGTCCTACAACATTCCTGTAGCTAGCCATGAGGATGGTGTCTTGCTGGGAATTTTTCTATCCAAGGTACACATGGGATTACACTCATATTTTAATGGATTGCCTGGTGTGTATGTGTGTGTATGCGTGTGTTGGTGGGAGTGGAGAGACTCAGAAAATTAACTTGAATCTGAAGAAGTCTAGCAAATTAGATGGGTGGAACTGAAGAAAAAAGTTTGGATTGGACAAAGGAAAAAAAAGACCTATATGTCCCCTCATCACATCATGATCATTATCATCATCATCATCATCATGATCATCATCCTCATCATCAATATTACTATTATTCCCCAAATTCTACTCTGCATAGTATTCACACTGTAGGGCAGTATTATAGAATCATAGAATAGCAGAGTTGGAAGGGGCCATGAAGGCCATCAGATCCAAGCTCCTGCTGTTGCAGGACACCATGTCACACCATCCCACTCAGATGGCTGTCCAGTTGCACCTTGAATGTCTCCAGTGTGGGGGAGCCCTCCACCTCTCCAGGCAGCTGGTTCCTCTGTCATGTTGCTCTGACAGTGAGAAGCTTTTCCTGATGTCCAGCCTGAATCTGGGTTGTCACCACTTGAGTTGATTATTCCATGTCCCAGACTCTGGCATCAGCAAGAAGAGATCTTGACCTTCCTCTTTCTGACAGCCTCTGATATAGAGCGGGATCATGTCCCCCCTCAGTCTTCTCTTCTCAAGACTCAACATGCCCAGTTCTCTCTGTCTCTCCTCACAGGGCAGTGTTTCCAAACCTTGGAAATAGTCACATTTCCTCCCTACTGAGAAGGAAGTCATAACAATGGTTTGAAAGTGCTTAAAAACCTGGGACATGTACACACTGTGCATTTTACTCAGACCTAAGGTACTGCCAAAGGATCCCCAAGCTCACCTCACTCAGAGGAAAGATGCAACAAGCAGCAATCAGAGGCACAGAGCGATGCCACTCGTGGCTCCTGGGAAGTGAGCGCGAGCGGGCAGCATTCACAGCAATTGCCGTGAAGATGTTAGCCACGCTGACAGAGACAAGAACAGAAAACAAAGCACTGTAGAGGAGGGAAGGGAAGTGATGTGGATCACTTTAAATTCTAGCAGCGAGTTCCTAGCCACTCCAGTTTCACTTGCAAGGATAGCAAGAGGTGTGTGTGTGTATTCTATATATTCCTGAGCATTAGCAGGTGTAACTATGATGGCACAGACTTTTCCTTACTGTAAGATTTTTGAAAGGTTTCAGAAGACCCCCAGGAAAAGAGTGCTTTTCCTCTTTGGAAAAGAAATCAAACCTGAAATCATCAGGTTGCAGGAACACCTGCTCTTTTATCTTCACAAGTTCAGGATTCTTCCAAATTTTTCAAGAGGTGGATGACAGTGGCAGGGACAAAACAAGTTAGAATGTATGGAAAAGGTTGGGCAGCATTCTGAAGAGTGTGTGGTAATGGAAAAAGAGAAAGTGAAAAAACAGAGTGGGGGACCCTCTTGGAATATTAATCCTCCACCTAATCAATGGTTGGTGCACATCAAAGAAGAAAAGCCCAGGGAACAGATTATGGCCATCTTGAAAAATGAGGGGATTCGTTGGGAACCTCATTGAATAGATGAGATCCATGGACCATTGACTGAACACCCCTGGTCAGTAGCAATATAATAAATGCATAATAATCTCCAATCCTGGGGATGTGTAATCATCCCAATTAGGTATGTCCAAAAAGGCTGAAATGGATGCAAATGAGTTTTAATTTCTTAATCTGCAGGTTCCACATCTGACCAGCCTTGCCCAGAGTTGCACAAACTCCACAAACTTTTGGACCAGTTTTCCTTTTTTCTTGTTGTTTGCCATAATGATCCCTACTTCATGGATGGATTGAATGCAGGTCCTTCTTTGAGAGAGATGTGTTGGTTATAACTGCTTTGTAATCATAGGTAGAAAAATCTCCAGTAGAGGAAGGAATGCACCATGATCCCACGGAATGACCTCTGCTGCCACATGTCACATTGCATCAAATTGGCTATTGCTGTGCTGTACACTGACAGCACATTACGTGATGAGATTTGACATAATTTGGAGGAAAATATGGAGAGAAAATGTAACCTTTCCTGACATGTATTACATTAAAGCATCAATAGCTTGAAGAACTGATAGCACTTCGATCTTCCTTGGGGAATTGGTCTCCAAAGGAGGACTCTTGGGTAATACGTGGATATAGATGCTGGGTGAAAGGTGTTCCGAGGGGTTATAAGGCAGATATTCTATTCACTTTCAAGGATACTTCCTGGATTGCAATGGTTTATTTTATTTTATTTTTTATTTGCAGCATTTTCCACCCCCGTTAAGTTCTCACCAGATGCACATAAATGCAAACAGCTTGATTCACATCTATCTTTAGCAAGAGATTCAGTCTATATGGAAATTTCACACTGTTCATATTTCATGCTGAAATTCAAAACATGGAGCTCAAGAGGAATTTCAGAAAACGTTCAGCTAGGAGACAAACTACCCATTCGAAAAGGTCCTGGTAAGAGCCACTTTAGGTTGTGGCTGATGGGAGAAGTTTGATGCATATTGAATGTTCCCACTTACCAAAGTCCTTGCATGGAAAACACAGCAGCTTTCTGTTTGGCATTGAATTTTTGGCTGGGGAGGAACGATTGAAAATGCAACCTTCCATGCAACTGCTTATCTCTTGACAGGAATGGAGTAGATGCCGTTGCCTATGATACGATTTTCTGCATCCATGGGCATGTGTGTGCTTGAGAACAAATGTGAAGGGTAGGTCTCCCCA
>JAIXND010000762.1:3902953-3917592 GCA_023646645.1 Varanus salvator macromaculatus
TGCGGAAATGTCATATTTGGAAACACTGCTGTCCTACATTTCGCATTGGCAGCTTTACTCCTGGTAATATTATTAGAATATCCAAATACGATCACCCTGTTCATTCTTTGACTCCGCATTTTTAAACACCGTCTATAATGATAATTCCTATCAATTACTGAGTGCTTTTCTCATCTCTCTCTCATTTACTTAATAGGGGAAAGCTGCAAGCTTTCTTATTATCATAGTGCAAGAGCCATGCAATATTAAAAAGATGCCTAACTTCCTATTTGGCTGCCGCCACTGCCACCCCCTCCCCCAACACCACCCTTATTTAATGAAGACAATTGCTTCAAATGATGACTCTGAAATATTGACTGTATTAATTATAGAGGAACAGCCTGAAAAGCTGCTCAGCCGTAGCTGAGAAAACATGCAATTGCCCCTAGAGTTTGCTTAGGAAACAGCTGTCTGCTTAGAGGGCCTGGGGGCAACCTAGCAGAGGACAAAAGAGACAGACCCCTGTCCTCAGCCCTGGCATCGCCCTTCCCCAGACGGCTCCCTGGTTGTCCCTGGACATGCTTCCAGTTGGATGGCATCGTGTTTCAGCACTATCTAATTTAGGCTTTTTCTATCAGAGATTTGGTTATTGGGTGGCATCGGAATGGTTAATAATTTATGATTAGTTAATAGTTAATAATCATTAATAAGAATAATAACGCCAGTCGTACAGCTTCTGTTTAAGGCATGCTGTGCAATTCTATTACCAAAGCTTTGAGTCAGCGGCTTTCCACATGCAAGGGGAAGTGCGCCTTGATTATTTTCGCCAAAGGGGAGATGCGGAGCCCTCTTTGGGTGGCCTGTCCCGTCATCCTATAGATATGGGGACGGCTGCAGTAGCTCAGATAAACGAAAGGAGCTCTGCACATGCTTGGAGGGGCTTCGGTTCATTATGCAGATTGCTAAATTTGTTTCGCATCAGTTTTACGAGAGCGAGATTTCAGCTCCAGGTCATCTTGATCCAATGCCCTCATTGCCATGCCTTACTCAGAAGGGGAAAGGTAGATAAATGGAAGAAGGATGGAAGCGGCATGACGTTACAAGAGCAAAGTCTTTTGCTGAGTGAAATGTAGGCAAAATGGTTCAGAATCTGCACTATTCCCAGCTCCAGTGAAACATTTTATAGGATTCCTGTTTTCCCCCCCTTCTCTTTCAAAAGTGTGTGTTGGAGGGTCTTATTACTCTGACAATTCAAGCTGGTCGACCTCACCCCATGTCCTGTCTGAAAAATAATCACTGAACATGGAGTGAGCAGTACAGAATCTCCAATTACTGCATCAACGATAACACTAGAAGAAAGCTTTGAATAATTAACTGATTATTGTGTACAGGGGCTTCACTGGGATTTGTAATTTGCAAAAACTTTTTTTTCAATTATTTAGCCACACAATCTAGAAAAGGGGGAGAAAGACTGAAAAGCAAATTGAAAATCCCATTAACTTGTTCCACCTTTGTCTGATATGCTGACTGAAGAACTTTTAATATTTGAAAGCCCTGGAAGACGAGCTATCTTGGAAGGGAAACTGCCAAACAAATATACCTGCCTTTCCATTTATGAGTCTAAATTATTTTTCTGAATTGCAGTAAGCTTCATTTTGTCCACCATGATTTGTGCCAACAGCAAACTAGGAACACATGAATAGTGCTGTGTTGAAGTGCTGTGTTTCCACTTGGCCTTTTTCAACCTCTTCCTTTCCATGCACAAAAGGTAGACCAGTTTCTCTCTTTCCCATGGGGAAGGTAAGACCACATAAGACATCTCTGATGAACTGGATGTGACTCAAAACATTTTCAGTTGCTATTCCTCCATCTCACTGCAGGTTAAGTAGGCTGCTATTCTTAGCAATACGTTGATCAGTTTCAGTTTCTCATTTCCCCTCTCTTTTAGTTTAACTCATTCCAGACGTTGAGATTTTTCTACTTTTATGTTTGATTTGTTCCAAAAGTTGAATTTCTTAAACCTTGTCATGAACTGCATGTGTTTGTGTTGGATTTATCCTAGTACAAGCAATTTTGGATGTATTTTTGCCTAACGTACACTTATTTTCAGCCATATGTGCATTTCTGTGTGCACTTTTCTGACACACATTTGTTTCCTTCTACATTCGTTGATTAGTTAACTCTTCTGCAAAACTTGGAGAAGTCCAAATTTTGGTTTCACTTTGTGTTTCCATTTGAAAGTGTGAAATTAGCTATGTATGCATTACAATGTGAACCAAACAAGTTACTTCCCCTTCCACATCCCTCACTTCCTAGAGAGAATCTGCTTCCAGGAATAAGTATGGCCATTGGAAGACTGTTAATACATGTTTATCTGGACAAGAGAAGGGGCCAGTGAGAGCATATGCAAAGCAGTTCAGAGAGAATCAGATACCTACTTATAGCATCGCAAAATCAAATGGAAGGAACTGTTTCCTCATTGTTTTTCAGGACTGGAAAAAAGCCATAGTGAATGTAAGCACTCTGACCTTCGGTGAACGGATGTCAATTCCTCTCGGCTGGCCATCACATTTCAACCTAGAAGCGCATGACTTCAAATAACAAGTGTGAAATAGGGCCTATTACTGTAGCAAGCTTTCTCCCTCCACAAGAGAGACTGATGGTAACAAATTATAAATCAACATACCCCCCTGTTCGAGCCTCTAAATTATTGAGTGGGAAACTAAAACCTTGGAGAGGCTTAAGCAATCTATCAGTCGCTAAGCTTGTGTTGGAAAATTAGCTCATGATATGCAATGATCTTTCCTATACATTTTAATTCCTTTTAACTGTTTAAATAGAATTTGAGTAATAGCTTCTTAATGTTCACTACAGAAGGTAACTAAATCTTTAATGGACTCTCTTTGCAGCCAACTTAATATCATAATTTAATTGAAGATTGCACATACATGTGTGCGTTCTCGCGTACACACACAGATATACAGGAATGATAGCCATGCTTTTGCCAACCTTGTTGACTTCAATATTTGGAATTACTAAAAGCACAAACCTTTGGGCACTGGGGAGATTCTAGGTGCCCATAGGAGTATTTGTATTTGCAGTTCCAATCCTGGAAACTCTCTGCAAGATTGGTGAAAGGAGTACACACCCAGAACATGGTCTCTCCATCTCCAGAAATATTGTGACAGTGACTCTGAGGTTGGAAGAACAACCTACAGCTATTGTAGGTGGGTAGCTGAAGGAACAGGTGCCACCAGCATATGTGGCAGTAATTTTCAGATGCCAGGCATAAGTAGCAGGCATCTACAACTGGTGAACCTGGACCAGGAGAGGGGGAGATGCAGGGAGGTCATGGTAAGACACAGTATGGCCAGAGGCATAGTTAGGTACCAGCAAGGTTCAGATGCCAGCATAGCATGGTAGGGCCAGAGACCAATGGCAGAGTCAAGGATTGGACACCTGGCAAAGGTGTGGTAGAAGCAGAAGCAATGACAGTGAGAAGCAGGCAGGAATCAAGGCATGGATCGAGCTGTTGAGGGATGGGAGGCAGATACTAGTCAGGAGCACAAAGCCTTGAGAAGCTGCCTCTGAGACAGATGTTGCTGTAGCGATGCTAGACAGGACTGGGAAATCTCCTGCAGCTTCCTGCTGGTTTCCATGATTCCAGTCCCTGCAAGTGCCTACGGGACAGAGCCCACTCCTGCAAGTACTTGCAAGGTGAGTCAGGCTGCTTGCAGTGCCTCAGCCGCACCTTGCTCTCTGAGGAACACTCTTAAACAGTCAAGATCAGCCAAGTGTTTTTCTAGGCAAGAGAATCACAGGGATGACCCTCACCTCTGCCTACTTCCACCCTCAACAGGATGCCCACAGTTCTCAGAGTTCAGAAGACTATGAGCAGCCCTAATGAGATGTGCCATAAGTTCAGGACATGCCACTCACCTGCACTGGAAGCTTCTTGGTTTTGTTCTTGCTCAATATTTACTATTATTTTTATTCAGCCTGAGAGACATTTTCCAGAAAAGAGCCAGTTATTCTTTCTTTCTTTCTTTCTTTCTTTCTTTCTTTCTTTCTTTCTTTCTTTCTTTCTTTCTTTCTCTCTCTCTCTCTCTCTCTCTCTCTCTCTCTCTCTCCCTCCCTCCCTCCCTCCCTCCCTCCCTCCCTCCCTGCACCCAGTTTCTCTCCCCTCTATCACGCACGCTTTGCATGTCAAACTTCCTTGCCAAGTAAGGTCACAGAGAAGTGTACCATGAGGAGAGCAGGGAAAACCACGGAAAAGCCATTGGAAGTCTTCCATTTCCAGGACGCATTTCCAAAGTGGTTCAAACAATACATGAGAAGTGACCATCACAGTCATGGCTACAGATATTAAGGAAACAGCTACTTGCCCAGATCCTGCAAGTAATACAAGATTCCATTTAACTGAAGAACAATTTTTTTTTTTTGCAATTTCTCTGAGATTTAGAGAACATTTAGAAGTATTTTCCTGTGAATTTGAAAGGTTATAAAACTGGATTCAGACTGCAGGGGCTGATCTGTGGGAAAGGGTGGTTCTGCTGCCAGACTAGGAACACAGTTGGCTGAGTTTCAGTCCCTTTGAATTCTGTTTCAGTGATGAACACGATTCCAAAAAACAAAGGGTCTTTCATGTCTTCTATCCATCCATCCTTCCATCTATCCAGAAATCTTGAGGTACTATAGAATGTCCCCTAAATAGACATTTCAGGCTGAATTTGAATGTCTTTGCTTCAGCAGAAGATCAAAGTAATCAAGGAAAAAAAAACATTTTAACAAGAATAGTAAAAGCAAACAAACATATGGATGGGATGAGGAACATGGGCTGAACTTCCATTCCTGGCATCTCCTGGTAGGGCTAGAAAAGAAACCCATTTGAAGGTGATACCAGTCAAAGCCTGCATTCTACCATCACTTTGTCTTATTCACATAATTCCATGGGAGTTTATACAACAACATCTTCTGGTCATATATAATCTTCCCATGTTTTTCTGGCTACTTTTCTTTTTCTTACTGCAGATAGCCCAATAAATGGGTGGGAGACGATGAAAAAGATTCATGATCTGTCCATCTGGAGCTCTCCTCTGGAAGTACCCCAAAACCCCAGTGGGCTGCCAGTCAGAATTGACACTTCTGAGCTGGGTGGCCCAGTGGTCTGACTTGTTACAAGGCATTTTCCTATGTCCCTAAATTACTGCTAAATTCACCTGAGGCAAGATGTCATGCCAAATTAAAGATTAGTCTGAGAATTTCAAGCAAAGTGCAGAAGGAGATGAATTTCAATTAGGAAAGCTTTCCTGAAGACCTTCCTTCTGTACTCAAGTATCGAACAGGCATTGTAAGAAGCCACATTTCGTTTCGGCTGTTTCACCTCTTTCCTTCCTACCAATAGCTTAATTACACCTATCTGACCTTTGTTTAACCTCTCCGATGTGTAACACCTAAGCTGATTGTAACAGACAGAAAATTATGAAGCAACAAACTGTGAAGTAATGGAGTGAAAAATGGGAGTTGCAAATTAATGGATTGGAAGCTAACCAGCTGTGAGCTAGGTCAATTGCACATCTCAAGCCACACTTTGGACATCACTGAGGTGATGGGAATTTCAGGCATTGCTTCGCACCTGGGATTCAGTGAAATCCATCAGATAGCCACGTTGCTTCACATAATGAGTTCAACATGGACTCTAGTAAATACAAAGGAAAAGGAGACCCATTTTAACATCAGACTGTTCCTTAGATGCTGCAAAGGTGAAGTGAAGGTACTCAGAATGTGGAGGTACTGATCCAGCACTGGAACACTTTACTGAAGTCATTGCTGTGGCTCCAAATTTTCTTTATGGCCATCTAGGCAACCTGGAATGGCCAAGAGATCATAACCAATATCTTTCACAAAATAAAAAGTGATCAGGAAAACTCTGATATCTAGTCTGCTCCTATTAAACCTATGCATCTTTCCCACTCCATCCAAAGAGTTAGAACTCAGTGCAGGGGAA
This sequence comes from Varanus salvator macromaculatus, assembly GCA_023646645.1. Classification (NCBI taxonomy): domain Eukaryota; kingdom Metazoa; phylum Chordata; class Lepidosauria; order Squamata; family Varanidae; genus Varanus; species Varanus salvator. Next base: position 3,908,940 of record JAIXND010000762.1, read on the forward strand.
TCTGTCACTATTGGTTCCTTTCAATTTCCCAGTTTTCCAATCTTAATTTTGATCTGAAAATATGGGGTTTATTCTGAAACAGGGCACATTTGCTTTAGTAATTATTGTTACTTCTATTATGCATATATATGCATATTATATGCACATGTATATTTATTATATACGTAAGATGCACAACATATTATACTTGCATCATATTACTTAATTCTGTGAGCTTTCAGACTATGCCTAATCTTCAAAGCCCAGGTGAATGATAAACAACCAATGATAGTGCAACCCTGTGTACATGACCTTAGAAATTAATCCCATTAATGCCATCTCCTTTATCCCATTGAGTTCAATGAGTTTTATTCACAGATAACTGCGCTTAGGTTTACAGCTTGAAGATTCTGACCTATGCAAGTTTGGTCAGAAAAAGGTCCTACAACTCTCATGATTCCCCAGCCAGGCTTGCTGGGAATCTCAACATTTTTTCTATTGAACCATGCATAGGACTGCATCTTTACAGCACCATCCAAAATGGTGGTTGTAACCCTCCAGACTCAAGGATCCAACATAAGGTTTGCCCTCCATAAGACTTTGATATCAAATTCAGTTACCTTAGTGTTTTACTGTTGCTTATGAGGAGAAGTTGGTTCAAAATTGGGAAAGGAGTACAGCAAGTCTGTATATTGTTCCCCTGCCTATTTCACTTATATGTAGAGCACATCATGCAAAAGGCTGGGCTAGATGAATCACAAGTCAGAATTAAGATTGCCGGGAACAATATTAACAACTTCAGATATTTTTATTTATTTTATTTTATTTATTTACAAATTTATAGGCCGCCCCTTGCCACAAGCCTCGGGGCGGCTTACAACATCAAACCATTAAACTTTAAAACTTTAAAACATATGCAGATGATACCACTCTCATGGCAGAAAGTGAAGAGGAACTAATGAGCCTCTTGATGCGGGTGAAGGAGGAGAGAGCAAAAGTTGGCTTGAAACTCAACATTAAGAAAACTAAGATCATGGCATCCAGTCCTCTCACTTCCTGGCAAATAGATGGGGAAGAAATGGAGGTAGTGACAGATTTTATTTTCCTGGGTTCCAAGATCACCACAGATGGGGACTGCAGCCAAGAAAATAAAAGATGCTTGCTCCTTGGGAGCACCCTGCCAACAAAAGTTTGTACAGTCAAAGCTATGGTTTTTCCAGTTGCAATGTATGACTGTGAAAGTTGGAAGGATGAACACTGAAGAACTGAGGCCTTTGAATTGTGCTGCTGGAGAAGACTCCTGAGAGTCCCTTGGACTACAAAGAGATCAAACCAGCCAATCTTAAAGGAAATTAACCCTGGCTACTCTTTAGAAGGCCAGATGCTGAAGATGAAACTCAAATACTTTGGCCACTTAATGAGAAGGAACAACTCACTGAAGAAGACCCTGATGCTGGGAACAATTGATGGCAAAATGAGAAGAGAATGGCAGAGGATGAGGTGGCTGGATGGAGTCACTGGGGAAGTGGGAACGGGCTTGGGTGGATTCCGAGGGATGGTGGAGGACAGGAGAGCCTGGAGGAATGTTGTCCAGGGGGTCATGATGAGTCAGGCATGACTTCATGACTAAACAACATCATGAGGAGAAGGGTGCACTGGTGGACACACTCAAATCCTGACCGAGCCTCCCTCCATCCCTCTGCCCCAGCACCAGCTCTGAAATCACACTTACAACTTCAGAGATGCAGCCCCATGAAAAGAGATGTGAGGTGTAACCTGGCTGCAAAGATGAAAGAAGGGCACTCCACATTTGGTACCCTAGCTCCAACCCTGGAATACTTTTCCATGACCATTGCTGGAGCTCTAAATTTTCCTATGGCCAGTGAGACACCCTCTAGACAACTCTTAATGTATCAGTATAAAATCGTGAGTCACAATCAGGATTAGGCACAAGGCTACCAAAATTAAGGACCACCATCTGCTGAGACACTTTAACTTGGAGTCTGGCACTTAATGGTGGTTGGAGTGGAACCTGATTGCTTCCTCCTATTCTAGGATGCTGTGAAGATGCAGCCCCAGTACGAAATGGTTACATTTTTAAAAGACTTATTTATTTTTAGATATCTCCCAGATCTTGCTCTAATTCATATGACATTTAATTTTAGATCTCTCTGCTATGCCTGCACCAACATCTTACATCTTCCCTGCTTCAGAGAGAGAAAAAATCTTTTTATTATGTTTCTTTTGAAATTAGCCTTCGGGTTCCAATTCATCACTTGCTATCTTAGACAAATGGGATTCTTGCCTTCCATTTGATGAGGCTCAACTATTTGCTGCCATTCACATTTATGACCATGCTGTAAAAGATAGCTTAAGAGACCACTCATCCAGGATGGGGGAATTATCCTCTTCCTGAAGCACTGAAGATACAACATGAGCCATTCTATAGATTTTCTCACTTGGCATCTGCGTGTGGGCATTCACAGGACAACGTGTTCTGAACAGGCAAGATAAATTTTCCAGCCCAGTTCTAAATTTGCTGGCTTACCAGGCAGGGAAGGTGTGGGTAGAAGCAATACATGTTTCCTTTTCAAAAACTTTTGCTAGACAGCAGAATGGATTCATTCCACTTTGGGAAGCACCGTTCAGACTTCTTCCAAAGAGAGTCAAAGAGATATGGTGTGACAAGACAATTCATGGAATGCTGGATAAAAGCAAACAAAAAAGAAGCTAAGCACAGCACAACAGTTCTACAAACTCCTAAATTGCCCTTGAATAAAACGATTGTGTATGGATATAAACCTACCCCTTTTGGATAAGGGAGACTTGCTCTTTAGTGCCACTTGCATTTAAAGCAGAAGATCCAAGACACGATGAGCAAGGGAAAGGACCATGTCCTGCCACACACTTGCTCCCTTACATAGGCTTCTGGACATTCTAAGAGAGGATGCGGAGGAGCTGCTTCCCACTGAATTGTGCCCAGGAATTATTTATCTAATTAATTTAAATTTTATTTAAAATTTGTCTATATCATCCCTTCACTGACATCTCAGGATGGTTTAGAACAGATTAAGTTCTGCATAGAACTTGAATAGAAGTTCTATGAAGTTCTAGAAGGCGTAGAAGTTCTCCAAATAAATAATTAATAAATAAAATTAATAAAATAGAATAAAAATAGAAATAGGGGTAGCAGTTGCACAGCATCTGATGTTAAAATATAAACCACCAAATAAAGCAGGTCAACAATGAAAATATTGGGAGAATAAAAAGGGTTTCATCTGACACCAAAAGAAAATAAGCGTTGGCACCAGGAGAACCTTTCTGGAGAGCGTGTTCCACAATCAGGGCGCCACCTCAGAGAAGGCCCTCCTCCGGGTAGTCATCCTCCTGATCTCTTTCAAGGAGGACTCCCAGAGGAGCGCCTCTGACTCAGATCTCAGTGGGTGGGAGGGCACATAAGGAAAAAGGCGCTCCTTCAGGGATCCAGAACCTAAGCCGTCTAGGGCTTTATAGGTCATCACCAGCACCTTCAATTGGGCCTGGACTTCAATTGGCAGTCACTGTAGGCGATATTGGACTGGCGTTATATGTGAATACCTGCCGGTCCCTGTTAGTATTCTGGCAGCTCTGTTCTGAACCAATTGAAATATCCAGACTGTCTTCAAGGGCAGCCACACATAGAGCTCATTACAATAATCCAGTCAGGAATTACCAACAAATTAGACACGTATTTCTGCTTTACTTTCTCCTGTTTTGTTAAAATATAAACCACACAATCTTTCCAGTTCGTGCTTGAAAATATTTGTGAATATTGGTGCATATTTATCAAAGACAGACCAAAACTAAATTCCTGCTCATGGGCACCAGTCAAATTCCATAGGTCCATCTATTCTTCGAATGAATCGCTGTCATGAAGTCAGCCCTTTCCTTCCGCAGTGTTTCCAAAGACCCTTCTCTTTTCCAAAATTCCCATGGCTGAGTCTTCAAGGACTTCTTCGGAACAGAAGGCATGGTGATTCTGGCATGTCCGCCAAGAGTGGCGGTATTATTCGCTCCCTACCTTAGGATCATATTTTACCTGCTTTCCCGTAGCTCTTAGAGGAGCCGTCTGCCAGAAAAAGATGTGGCAAATCTAGTTCAGCACCACAAACAGAATTGAATAAAAGACGAGTTCAAAGCCAGAGCTAAGCACCCAAAGCTTTAGGTCTAAAAGGGGTGATCCATCAAGGAAGACCGGCAACTTTCTTAAAAGACATTGACTTTACCCTCCCATGCATTCCTCACATTAGACAGCAACTAATTGCAAATCTACCCCACTTGTCTCCACTCCATAAGGCTTGGCTGGATCAGAATATCTTTGGTTCTTATATCCATAAGGACTGAAAACAAATAATTAATGGATGGTTGGAATTAATCAATGAGTTCATTAATCACAGTTTAAAATGTGTGGGGGTTTTCTGGGGCAGGGACAGAATCAAATTTTTCATCACACTGATCCGATCAGCCTTGAAAGAGAGTTTTTGTTTTACTGCTGATGGGCCTGTTGGAAGATATCTTAATTCAGGCAGTGAAGTATCGATGAGTTTCAAACCATTACGGCTTTGTTGGATGACTAGGAGGGACCCAGAGTATCACTCATACTCACGTGCAGTATTTGAATACCCTGTTTCTTCAGTTAGTTAGTTAAAGCAAGTCAGTTAAAATAATAAAAAACATGGACGGTGCAATCTTCATAGCCACTTATGCAAATCAATACATGACAGTATGAATTACACATACACGATGCATAACAGAATTCTTCCCTAATTGCTTGCTAACTTCTCTCTGTATGTCTTCCTCTCTTTTGCCATTTCTGGAAGTGGAACTACCACCAAATTTATATAGAAGCAAAATTAGCAGAAGATGGTCTTGGTCAGCTGATTATTATTAGGGCACTGAAGATATTTGGGATGTTAACAAAGTGCAACGGGCAAACTTCAGCTAGAATTGTGGGCCCCGTGGCTGTCCAGATGTGGTTTCCTCCCATCAGTCCCATCAATATGGCAAATGATCCATTGTGATAGGACTTGTAGTCAAAAAACATCCAGCAGACCCCAGGCATCTCAATTTTGGCCTGAGGTTACCCAACTGAGCTTTGTTTAGTATCTCAAATTTGGGCCAATCTCTAGCTTGTTCTCTCACCTACCTTACCTGTAAGGTTGTTGTAAAATTAACATGGGAGGAAGAACTGTCGATGTCATTTGGAGCTGCTTGGAAAAAAGGGTGGGATGAAAAATGAAAAAACAATGGTCTGCTAGATGAAAGGAAACAAAAGAATGATGGTTACACCTATCTGACTGAAATTAGGTAAGAGGCCTGGACATGTGCAGAAGGCGAGCTTTGGAGACGGCTTGCCTCTGCCCTTTGCTCCAGTTTATCTGAAGCCAGAAGAGATCGGCTTGCTACGTAGGAGGAGGTGTTGGCCCATGAGCTGTTCTGTTGGTTGATCTCTAGCATCCTGGTAGTTACCAGCAATCTGGCACAGTCATCCTACATAAAAGCTTTCTTGAACCAGGGCCCTCTAGATATGAAGGAAGAGAGTTCGCAGGATCTTTCTCCAGCAATGGCAGAGGTGAAGTTGGCGGAGGCTGCCAACAGTTACCGTCCAGAGGGCACTGAACTGGGGAACTGGGCCACGTACAATGCCTAAAACCAATGGAAAACCCTTTGGGAATGGGGCAGGATTATCCATTTCCCCATTTCAATACATTCATTCCCTTGGTGCACATTAGAGTAGCCTTCGTGATATCCTCTCCCTACAGATTTCAGATTACTTCCTTTACTTGATAGCTTTGCAGGCATCATCTGGTACTTTGATCACCAAATGAAAATGACCACATCTCATTCCATTCCCATTTTGCCGCAACATCACGAAACAAACCCCCCAGAAATCCTATTTATATGGTTCTGAAACCTGCTAATTAAATTACAAGAATGAAATAGGTTTTTGCACAATATTAGAAAATCTAGCACTCTAATTTAAGAGAAAGGCGGAGGGAAAATATCAAAGAACGCTGTTAGAGGTTTCCCATTGTCCTCTACATGCACATATTTTAATAACATCCACTTCTTTTCTACTGTCAGTTCTTCTATGATAAGCAATTATTTTCTTCCTGTAGACATCCTATATTAAAAGTGTCCTGCTGTTTAGACAAAAGTATCACACATTTGCCATCCAACAGGAATACAGAGTTCAAGCTTTTTATTTAAGATAGAGCACACAAAACAAGATTTAGACTGGATGTACTGTTGTATCTGGGCTTTCAACTTTTTATTGCAACAATAACAAAGGAGAGTTTCTTAGCTGGATTTTTCTGGTTTTCTGCAAATGCAGAAATGTAGGTCAAGGGAAAGACCTCTGCCCACAATACCACCATTCTATGTAAAAGCAGTCCATTCTGAGCTCATTTCACATCTTGGAAAGGGCTCATTCCTTAGCTTTGGCTGTATGAAAAGAGGCTACTTTGCAGAAAAATCCAGAAAATCCAAAGTCCTTTGTGAAATCTAGGCAGGCCTTTCATGCAGTGCCCAAGCCACCAAGAAAGTCTGGGGCCAGGCAGAATTCAAGCTCTCATTCCCCCCTCCCCACTTTTTTAAAAAATGGAGTCTTATGATCCACCAGTCTGACTCAGTTACGAAAAAACAGGGATGGGAGAGAATTTCTTTTCAATATGTAATAAGAATCTTGTACATTCTTATCAAGGTTTCTATGCTCCAGACAAAAAAAAAAGAAAAAATTAAAAGTGGAATTGTATTATATCTTAATACCAAATATGAGAGAAAGAAAACACAGTGATTCATCTATCCAGACCTAGGGAGTTGAGCTCTTTGTTCTTAAAGATTTACGTTTGAATCCTTCTAGGTTCAACCATATGAATGCTGAATTAGGGTTGATGTCCCTCCTCCTCTGACAGTTTTAGCAAAGACATGGCAGATGAAAATATTTATATCTCACTTTTCCCCTTCCAAGAAACTCAAGGCAGCTGACACAATTCTCTTCCTCTCAATCTTATCCTCACAACTAGGTAGGTTGGGCTGAGGGTTAGTAATTAGCTCAAAGTTACCAGTGGGCTCCCTGGCTGAGGGAGGACTAGAACCCAGATCCTCTGAGTCCCAGTCCCATGCTCTTAACCACTACACCACACTGGCTGTCATGTCACACTGGGTTTCAGATCTAGCAAGGAAGAAAAAAGAAGAAAGAATGGAAGAGGGACAGAAAGACAGAAGTCCTGAAAACAAAGTAACATGAGAACTGCTGAACGATTAGATGCCCACCTTGAGCTGTGCCTTTATTTGCATTTTCAAACAGGTAGACCTTTCCTTTCCTCCTGGTAGCTCAAAGAATTTAAAATCAAAACCATAAATACAACAATGAAAAGGGTCCTTACAGTTTAAAAGTGGAACCCAATAAAGTTTGAATTATCCAAAATAGTTGTAAAAGACACCAGTCAAAATATTTATGATCTTTCAAAACAGCAAAAACTGCAGGTTCCGAAAGATACATGAAATGTCTTCTAATAAGGAATGGTCTCCACCAGTTCCAGGCCATTTATGAAAAATGCTTGACTGGCATCATTTAGAAGGATATTCCTGGCCTCAGAGAAGACATCTAGCTGGAAGGGAAAGTGTATCTCTGGGACATCTCTTTCCGAGCTGTATAGAAGAGGGCCCTTGAAGTCCATCTCAGCTGGCCAGCAGGTTCATAGCTTGCCACTGCAAAAGAGCTCATCATTCAGTCAACAGATTTTAATGGCAATCTGCCACCGTTGGCTTTTTAAAAGGATGTTATTTTTTCTGCTGGTCACATTTGGCTTTTTGTCAGCAGTGGAGGTACAGCCCCTCCCCCAGTGAGGGCACTGGAGTCCCCCAAATCCTGGATGCTGCCCAACTTTGCCCAAGACTCTTTGTGGTTTCAGATTTTTCATCACTGAACTATGCTTCATAACTGAGAACAGATTGAACGCCAGTTCCATTTTTCCAAAAGGGAGTAGCATGCTCCCTATATGTGGCCCAATTTGACAATTGAACTTCTGCATCCTGGACCACTTGTCCTTTTGGAAAATTCAGGATGAAACAGCAGACTAACATCCACCAGGTTGTATGGCACCAGCCTTGGACTCTCACTAGAGGGTTGGAATGGTTCAGCTAAGCGCTACTGTCTATTCTTCATTTTAATGGTCTCCTGTGCATCATTATTTACCTATCACCATGAGTGTTAATGGTGCCGAACACCAGACCATTTTGCTGGACAAATAGTGCTATTCATAGTCGAAAGGCACGATGTGAAAATGATACAGTACGAAGCTGCTCGGAACAGATGCAGAATGGCATACGGTCAGCTGAGTGCAAATGAGGCATGAGGTGGTAGTTGTTCAAAAATGGATTTTTAAAAAATGGGCCTTCTTTATTTGCAGGAAGGGAACTTGGTACAGGTTAGCCGACAGGCTCTTCCAGAGAAAGGAAGCAGCCCATTTCCCATGCTCGGAGGTGAAATGTCAATTGCTTGGTTGAGGAAAAAGAAATTCATTCAGCACCCCAGGAGTGGAGCATGGGAGATTTACCCAAGAGCATATGGAACATATGCTTTCTCTCTCTCTCTCTCTCTCTCTCTCTCTCTCTCTCTCTCTCTCTCTCT
>JAIXND010000762.1:3917602-3947922 GCA_023646645.1 Varanus salvator macromaculatus
TCTCTCTCTCTCTCTCTCTCTCTCTCTCTCTCTCTCTCTCTCTCTCTTTCTCAAAGGGGGCAGCATTTGGTTTGACTGCAGGATTCCTTGGGTGCAACCCTTATTCAATCAGCCGGGCTTACTTTTGAGCAAGCTTATACAAGCACATGCTGTTAGACTTCATTGAGTTCAATAAGATCTACTGTCTGATGGATCAAATTTGAATTAGCTTACAGGTTAGGTTGCAAAAGCAGAACTGAGTAACGCTGAATTAAGCATTCCATGGGATCAAATCATTCTTTCCTCATCTACCATGTTTAGTAACAGAAAGAAGCATGGAAAAAGATGTTTTGCTTCATTTTTCATCACGATTCACTCAATTTGCACCTTCTAGATCAAACATGGACTCAAATACAAATACAACTGACAGTCAAAATCCATGCATTTCTGCACTGTGTTGTGATTTGCAGACTGGAACCAAGTCAGAACATATTCTGAGCTAGAATCTGGAAACTTCATGAACTCCAGCTTCATTGATTAGCACCTCTTTATTAATTAGGGAGGGGAAAATGGTAGGAACCACTTTCCCATGTATTCATTTTTTAACTCCTCAGTTTTCTCCCTTGCCCCATTCCTAATAGGAAGGACTTGGTAAATTCTTCCCAAAGTCAAACTGAAACAAAATTCTCACCAGCCTAACTCAATGCATTCCCACCATGGAGAGGATCTTGATATAACCTACCTGTAAAATACTGTTTGATAAAGATTAGCAAACCAAATTCAACACTAATAAGGAAAAATGCAGGCGGGACTCAAAGTCAGACATAAAAGAGCAAAGCAGAAAAAGCTTTGGGTCTGGATGGATGCATATATTTGCCTCTCTCCATTCTTTCCCTGCAGATATCAAGAACTCCCCAAATTTAAGAACAGTTTTTCCTTAGAATTGAACTGGCATTAAATTCTCACCCAGACTCATCTATTAGCTAGACTCAGTTGTCCAATGCTCCTGGATACACTAGGAAGGGGAAGAAGGAAAAGAAAGATAAGGCAATGTGAAGGTGAGGATTATCCCCTGCTCAATTTGTCCCAAGATGTTCAGTCTTTTTTACCTCCTTATGGATACCAGAGTTTTCTACCACTACATCTTAGATCGGAGGACATTGATGAATGGCAAAGAATTCACAGTTCCAGGAAAGTTTGGAACACTCTGATATGCTACTGCAGTATCTTCCCCCTCAAGACAGAGGAAAAATGATTCCCTGTCTATTTCAGGATGGTTTCTCCCCCACCCTTTCCTCCAATGAAATATTTTGTTTAAATATGTCAGTTTATTCCATCGTCTTCCCATTAGCCACTGTCTGCAACACCACCTCCCTCTTCTACAATATGGCATGAAATGAATTAATTTCCTCCTCATTCATTTTCAAGGAAATACCCAGGGGGAAATTGCCTAATATCAACCAGAAAATTCTTGGGAAGAAGGAGTAGATGACAGTGTAATTAAAGATTATACTACACAGTGATGGTTGTCTGGCAGCCTTAAGATTTATTTGTTTAAGATGCATCTATTCTGATTTCTTCCCATGTAGTCAAAGCAAACAGTCAGAAAAAAGTACCTATAGGAAGAAACCCGAAACGATGGCAAAATAATGAAAGCTTTCCAGCAGGTAACCCAAGAGATCTGTCCACCAGGTGTGTGTGTGCTTTGATATTAGGTTATACTGGGATTAAAATGTTGTGTGTCCATGCATCTAGAAGTCAGCTTCAACCTATTTTAGAGGTCAAAATGTAGAACTTGGGGTATTTGCTCAAGAAGCCATAAAAGTCAGCAGAAGGTCAGAGGAAGAGAGAAAAAGGTTCTATCCAGAAAAGAGAAACAAAATTTGTAGCAATGTCATAGAACCTACACTCCTAATTGGCTGAAACTGAGGACAGAAAAGAATTCATTTTAAGGGATAAAAGGGAGATGGGCAGAGAAGCAGAAAAGACAAGAGATGGGAAGATGGAAATGAATTTATTCACCAATGTATATTATGTAATATATGAATGTATTAACAGAAAGTAGACTCCTAGAGAGGGGAATAATTGTTTGAAAATTTGTGGGGTGTATGCTGTAATCGCTGGGTTATCTACCCCACCTCTGATAGCCAAACCCAATGCAACCTCAAGTAGAGTGTTCAAGACAGGTTTGCTGAAAATCTTCAGAGAGCCAGTGTGGCGTAGTGGTTAAGAGCACGGGACTGGGACTCGGATGATCCGGGTTCGAGTCCCTGCTCAGCCATGGAGCCAACTGGGTGACTCTGGGCCAGTCACAGACTCTCAGCCCAACCTACCTCACAGGGTTGTTGTTGTGGGGATAAGATGGAGGAGGAGGAGAATGATGTAAGCTGCCTTGAGCCCTTTGTAGGAAAAAGGCAGGATATAAACCCAAAAATAAATAAATAATTGTAATATTTCAAGTTCTTTGTGCTTAGTTTTGGAGGAAATTGTTTCCCTGAGCTTGGCTCCATTGGAGGGTGTCCTGCCTTGCTCTTCAGGGGAGAACAGGTCTCAACCCACCTCCGTGTGACACCCCCTCATGTACATATATGCCACCAACAGCGTGTACCAAGCAGAACCATAACATCCTTAGGCCAGAAAATCTGAGAAACCAACACATGGCCAGAGAATTGGAAGTACTCAATCTTCAAGTTCAAAAAATGGTGACTCAAAGGACTGTTCTAACCACCACACATGCCCTCATACCTCATGCTAGCAGAATTCTCCTTAAAATTATACGAGAACACACGGCACCTGTCATAGGAAGGAAACTACCTGAAGTCCAAGCAGGCTTCCGAAGAGGAGCACTGGTGACCATACTGCAAATCTGTGCTGGATTATGGAGAAATCTCAAGAATATCAAAAGAACATTTACCTGATCAAGCTCATTAGAAAGATCTGTCTCATTAGAAAGATCTGTCGTGCATGGAATGCTCAGCAGCAAGAGAAAACCAAGTCACCAAAGAGCAAGGCTGTTCGACTCCATCAAAAAGGATGTGGGCCAGAGCATAGTTCAGCTGAAAGAGGTGAAATGGGATTGGACCGTGTGGTGAGATTTGGCCCATGGGATCAATCGCTTATAGGTGGACATGGCTGAAAAGCTGAACAACAAGAAGTCTGCATCGTATTCAGCAAAACTGCTTCGTGCTTATTGGACTCCACAGCATCATCAGAGATGGTCTAATTCAACCAAAGGTTGGGGGTGTTATTTATCCAATTCTTCTCTTAAATGAATGCTTTAGCAATGACCGGTAGATGATTCTTTCTAGGTGGTCATTACGCATACAAATGTAATACTTTAACAGTCTCTAATATTCACAGAGGTTCCCGCTCTTTTGAATTTGCCTGCTTTGTTGAAATTATCAAGGAAACGGATTTTCTATGCCCTTCTGACAGCTGAAAAACCTTAATATCATAAAGGTGGGAGTATAAGCATTCCCTCCTGTAATGCAACATCTGGAGGGCCTTTCCATACCTTCAGAGTATAAGCAAGTGGTAAATGGATCCTGGTTTGGATATTCACTAGAGTTATGTTGCAGTCTGTATATAATTACCGTATTTTTTGCTCTATAAGACTCACTTTTTTCCCCCACAAAAGTAAGGGGAAATGTCTGTGCGTCTTATAGAGCGAATATGTGTGTGCAGTAAGTCTGTCAGATGTGCAGCCCATGGGGAGGTGATGGGGAATGTGCCTGTGATTATGTGCCCATTTGATCCAGAATATTTTTTTTCTTGTTTTCCTCCTCTGAAAACTAGGTGCGTCTTATGGTCAGGTGCGTCTTATAGAGCAAAAAATACGGTACTGGAAAGTTGCGTGCAAATTCCAATATGCATACAGAAAGGAATCATATACCTTAGAGTCCTCTTCACCTGCATCACAGAAAGTTTCCATGTGCACCCTGAAGCCCAAGTGAGAACCCTGCTCTTAAGGAGTCCTAGGAAATGTGGGAGGTAGGATTCTGCTGAGAGATCCATGCTCCACTGTGAGCTCCAGGAGCATCTTTGCTACTGTGCATGGTTGAAGCAAGACACCTCCCTGTCACCCACCATAACAATTTTGGAAGATCAGACAACATCCTAAGGAACCAGGAGAGCATCGCTCCCTAATTTCAGCCTGTCTCCAAGCTGGTTTTATTCCATTTGAGATTCTTCTCCCTGTAAGATCACAAAACACACAAAATAAAACCCCTTCAACCCGGAAAACTAACCTCTTAAGAAGAAAACAAAAGTTGGATATTTTTTTCCTCGAAGTTATACTTTCATATGTGGAGCTAAGGGTTTTTTTAAAATCTGTTTATTTTTAGTGGAAGAGCATTTGATAACTTAACCCCTCACAGCTAGCATGAAAGACTATGCCAAATGCATTCAACCTCCTACCCATTTCTTGTTTAGAGACTCAGCCAGGAAAGAGTTTTGGGATACTCCAATACCAGCACAATTTTTCCCATCTGACTGGTAAATGCTGGCTAGAATATGAACACAGGTGTAGTTGTTACTAAAGCCCATACGCCTGTAAATTCCAGGGCAGCAGGAAGCTAAACAGAGCATTGGGACCTGATTATACAGTCAATAAACTACATGGCCAAAGTCCAGTCACCTGTCAAATCCAGGTTGTTATCCAGGGCAAGCCAAGGTCAAACAAGTACCAAGCAGGGAAGCAAGCAATGCATAGTCCAGATAACAAAGCATAGTCAAAACAAGCCAGAAGGCAGGAGCCAAGAAGACCTGGAGGAAGGGGTGACAAGTCTGCTGGCCAAATTCACAGATGATACTAAAATGGAGGCGGTGGCTACAACTGAAGAGCAGGTACTCCTGATCCAAAAGGAGTGGGACAGATTATGGAAGTGGGCCAGGGACAACAGGGTGGCGTTCCATGTGGATAAGGGCAAGGTCTTGCACCTGGGGCATATGAATGGGTGTCCTAAGTACAGGTTAGGGGACAAGTGGCTGGAGAGCAGCACTTGTGAAAGGGACTTCGGGGTGCTGGTTGACTGCAGGCTAAACATGAGTCAGCAGTGTGATGTGGTGGTCAAGAGGGCGAATGCCACCCTTGGTTGCATAGCCAGAAGTGTGGCTTCTAGATCAAGAGAGGTATTACTACCACTCTACACAACTCTGGTGCACCCACAGCTGGAGTATTGTGTTCAATTCTGGGCCCCTCATTACAGGAGGGATATAGGAGGTTGGAATCAGTGCAGTGAAGGGCCACTAGGATGGTGGCTGGTTTGCAGGGTAAGCCATATGAGGCGAGATGGAGGGAGCTGGGTCTTTTGAACCTTGAGAGGAGGAAACACAGAGGGTACCTGTTAGCAACATGTGGGTACATGAGGGAGTGCCACATAGAGGTGGGTTGTGACCTTTATTCCCTTGCAGTGGAGGCCATGATGCAATCCGCTGGAGCAAAGCTCAACAAACCAAGATTTAAGGTGGATGCCAGGAAATGCTTCCTGACAGTTAGAAGCACTTGGGTATGGAATGGCCTTCCATGGGAGATGGTTGAAGTGAGGGTGTTCAAGGATAGGCTGGACATGCACATGGTAGGCAGGTCATGAGTGGAGCTGGCTGGAGCTGAGGGTCAGACTAGATGGCCCAGCCAGGATCACATTTCGGCACACTGGAGGCTAGTGTTGCAAAGGCAACTTCTGGAGGGAAGAGCCGCTTCTTCAATAGCTCACCTGCACCACCAGAGAGAGCTCTTGGTCATGAAGGCCCTGGCAGCTACAGGAGAAGCTGGGACCAATCCTGCAACTACCAGGGCTGTTATCCTGATGGTTTGGCCAGCAGGAGGAGCCCTGAAGCTGCCCAGATCCTGGCAACGCAAATGATACAGAGACGCTGTTCATAAAGCATCCAGAACAAACCCTCTTGCCTAATTGATGGAGTGCCTCATCGCTTTCCCTTTCAGATGGTTCCATCTTAGGTTACATTTAATTCAGCAAAAATGATGCTTTGAGTAGACTGGACCTCACAATATGTCTTTGAGAAGGACTTAATTAAATCAGGCAATTGCTGGAAGTGTAATGCGCTAATGCATCTTTTTTTCATTTGTTCTGGTAATGCCCAGTGACATCTACCTTTTGGAAGGAGGCAATAATTCATATAAATTTTGGGATGGAAAGTTTTTTAGTTTTCAGTGATACACATGTCCTTCTTAACTACATAGCCATCTCTTGGAATTTAATATAAGGTCAAGGTAAATGAATTGTCTGTGCCCTTTTGACAGGTAAAAGCTTAATGCTATACAATTGGAAGGATAAGTGACCATCTGCCATAACACAATGGGTAGGGAATGTCAAAAAAACTTTCAGTTTTTGCATGGGTGGTCTTTCCAAATAATTTCCAAATACTCAAACATATTATTTGGGCTGCTTTTGTTAAAGTGTGCAAGTGATTCATTTTAACATTAGTATGTTTTGCTATACACAAAGCACACCGATGGACAGCACACATGCAATTAGTATTATGGATCATTTCTAAAAGACCCTCAAAACATTTTATCTTCCTTAACTTTCTTTTTCTCTTCATTGTGTGCTTAGGTTTTGATTTGAAACACAATTTAGAAATCAATTATTTAAAAACATTCTTGGCAGGCTGAATGTCTGACCAGACATATGGTTGAACAGGTAGCAGCTTCAGGTAGCAGCAGCTAACAGGTAGTATGTTACCTGTCCAAAATTTGGATGCTAATCAAAACTCAGATCTAGAGGGAAGCTTCCTTGGAAACAAGTAGATTGCCTAATTCCTGATCTTTTCTAATCAGATTCCCTTGTTCAAAATGAGCCAGAACCTCAGCAGAAGCATTTTACATATCTGTCAGAGACCTTCCCCCTCACTGGTATTTTCTTACCTTTTCATGGTGGTGCCAAAATCTTTCGCTGCCCAATGCGTGCTCTTGCAACAGCACAACTAGAAATCCCATTAAACTTGATGCCTGCCACCGAATTCTACTTGGCTCACCCAATTTTTATTGCATATTAAAATATTTTCTGTGATTCATTCATTCATTTATTAGCTTTGGTTTTCTGTTATAGCAATTAACATCAATTAACATGCTCTGTTATGTATTACTGTGATGTATTTTCTGGTGTTACTTGTGGTGAGCTGTCCAAAGAGCTTCAGCTCCTGAGTAACATGATAAATAAATAGACCTGCTTTCCCATGTTCACTGCCACCTGGAAACCAGGACTATTCACAAGAAGTCAGCTCTTGGCCTGATTACACACTAGTAACTCTGGAATTAATGGTAGCTGGAGTATTGTGAGATATGAATATTCAAGATATGGTCGGGACACGTATGCAGGTCACCCCTGGTGCTGATGACATGCATGTGTGAACCAGTCTCATAGGGCTGCTGAATGATCTGGAAAACAAACACTGATGGAGAATCGAGAAAACTCATTCAAGTGTGAACATATTGACTCTTCTGAGAAAAATCGCATTATACCAAAGGGTAATAATTCTTCACTTCATCTGCTGAGGATATGACAAGAATTAATAACAGTAGAATAGAAATGAAAATGAACATGTTGCAGAAACACTTAAAATCCACATTTTTCATCCATAATTTTCACAACTGAAATAATTATAGTGAATATTAGGAAACATGTCACATCAGTTAAAAAAACTAAAATAATTCTTAGCAACAGTTATTATGCACCTTTATGTTCAAAACAATTACTTGCAATATCTGATTAAACTGTTATGCTAGACTGATTTAGCCAAGGAAATGTCAAAAGACATATTGTTTGTATCCATCATACCTACACGAAAATGAGAACAAGGGAGATCCAAACAAGAGCATTCTTGTTTGGGAAGGTGGGTGGATTAAAGTCTAATTAGCAAGTGTTATCTCTGAGTGATACATTTTCTTATGCCTGTAAGCTCTGATTATGCATTAGAGCAGGACATCTTTGAACATTAAAGATGGCAGTTCCACTAAGAAGACTCCAGCTGTAATAGCATTTATAAAATAGATTGTTCGGCATTTCAGTCTCATTTAAGTAAACTAGGAATGCCACTAAATTCCACACTATTTGGGCTGAAGGTTACTATCATTGCTGTATTCCATTTATGTCCTGTCTTTCTTCTTCTTCCAAGGAGCTCAAAGCAGTTAAGAAGGTTCTCCTCCCCTCTATTTAGTCTTTGCCACAACTATTCTGTGAGGTAGGTTAGGCTGAGAGTTCACAACTGGCCCCAAATCACCCAGGGAGTTCCATGGCTGAATGGGGATTTGAACCAGCTTGCCTGAGTCCCAGTACACCACAGTGGCATGCTCCACAGTCAAGCCAACTTCTGCAGTGAGGATTAGCAGGGAGGCCAAAGTTGGTCCCCTTAGCTTTCTTGCCTGTGTTTTAGGGCTAGCAACAGTGGTCATAATTTCCCTGAAAAGTCTTACATTAGAGGTATGAGAACATGCTGCATGGTGGCATAAATTCATTCCACAAAGAAAACTTGGAATGAAAATGATAACCATTCTAAGGTGTGCTGCATTATTTTATTTCCTCCTTAACAAACAAGCAAGCAAGCCAGCCAGTCAGCAAAAAATCTTATGCAGTCCTTATGCAGTCCCCAAGTCCCTCCCATCCTCAAAGTCCATGTGAATGTTGGGGTCAAAGAGGCTAGATTTCAACCTTTTTCAGAACAGATCAAAGAACTGACAGTGTTGGGTGCATTTCAGGGTCATTCCAGGAATGATTGGAAGCTGCCGGCACAGTGGGGCAGTGGGGAAAACTCTGACCCCTTTGCTGGAGGCACAGAAGATGTGGGCCATCGAGAAAATTCTAACAGAGCCCGGAAAATCTGGTGAGTCTATCAATGGTTGGCTGTCGCCATTGGTACAGCTAGAACAAGCTGCTCCTGAAGAATGATTCTTGTTCTTCCAAACACTGGTGAGCACACAGGCACTTTTGCACAAAGGCTGTAAAGGCTGAGGCTGCAATCCAAATAGGCTTTCAGAACCTTCTGGACTCAAGAGATGACAGATGTCCTATGCAGAGGAGTTCAGAGAGAAAAGTTGCCCTGCAAAACAGATGAACGATCTCAGCTAAGTGTGGCGCCTTGGAGCACCTTTGGCCAAGGTACCCCAAGGACGCATCATATCTTGTGGCATCCGTCTGCTCCCCTTCCTTTCCCAGAAGTGCCCTCTAAAGCCCTTTAGAAGATGTAAAGGTTCAAAGAAGGTGCAAAGATGACCTCAAAGGTGGAGCTGAAACAGTTCTTCCAGCAGCAGCTGGAGGGAAGGGGATCGGGGCTCTGATCCCTGGTCATGAGGTTACAGTGATTTTCCGCTCTCATAGTTTGGGATCCAATCAATCTGATGCCCGTCTACTGGCCAGAACAGTGCTCTGCTCATCACTTGTCTCCTGTGTTGGAACCTCAGCATCGATGCCCCTACATTTCTAGTGCAGTGATAGTCCCTCATTTTCATCCCTTCTTACTCCAACTAACATCCCAAACAGAGTTGTTTTGAGGCTAAAAGACTGTTTTGTGCAGCCCTATATGCCCATTCATGGGGGTAAGCCCCACAGAATTCAATAGGTCTAGCGATGATGTCATTTTGTTTTGTTTTATTAGTCAGCTCATTGGGCAAAACTTGTCTATTTTTAAATTTACCTTTCCAGCAAGCATTATGAATTTGCTGCTGGGTTTGGAACTGAGGGAAAGCTCTGGAGCACACATAGACAGATTGGGTGCCGGCCAAAGAAAAACTAGTCACGCTACTGATCCCAGCCCATCAAAAAATGTGTTTTGGAAAGAGAATTAATAGGTTCTTCCTTCAATGTTGTTTTCACAGATCTGAGGAGGAGGAAGAGGAGAAGGAAGAGGAAGAGGAGGAGGATGCTATGGATCCACTGGACATCATATAGGCAGTCCACATGAAAAGAACCAAGAATGGAGACACAGAATCTGCTGGAGCACAATGTCCTGCCACACCACCTGTTTGCAAAGTACAATTTCCAAGATTTATGTACATGCACCACAAAGACATATGTGTGGACGCAGACTCCATACAAAAGAGATCGCTTGCCCAACTTCACATGGATAAATGTATTAGTTTCTGAGTAAATAAGAAAGGTGCTTGGAGAGAATTCACCCATCTCTAGTTAGGAGTTGCTTCTGAGCAAACATGTGTTAGAGGAAAGCAAACATCCCTGTAGTAAATAAAATATATACTTTATTCACTAAAAGTAACAAAAGGTTGAATAATTAGAGTAGAATTAAAGTTTGTTTACCCTTGATGGGAACAAAATGGGTGAGTTCTCATGACTGAAACATCTTGTCATTAAGTGCTGATTAAGCAAAGAAATCAAAACATTGACAGGTGATGTGGAAGACATGCTTCCTGTTGCCTTTGTTCCCTTGGCTCTGTGAATGTTTTGTCTCGAGGTTCTCCGTGGTCCTGATACAGAGAAGAGATCTCCCACCCATCCATCCCTGGACTAGATTTAATATGGCATTGGCCAGGTTCTATGGCACTGGAAGATATGTCTTTTAGAAATGCCAATTGAACTATGACACTGTTCCTGTAATTGAACTGAAGAGAGGTTGTACCTATTCAATAGGAAATAATATTTCTCATACGCAATTTCCTTGTAGCTACGCTAAACAACCCTTTGCAGATGGACATGCACAATGCAGAAATGCTGGGAGGCAAAACCAGCCCAAGTACGTATGTCTGAGGTGCCTCACAATGGGAGTGTCTTCCCAATGAGTAATATGTAAACAGAAGTTTTCTCTTTTAGACAGGCCTTTCCTCTTTTCTTACTCCTTTTACTAAACAGAAGGCCTTCAGCAATGTCGGTTGAGTTCAGGAGAGGGTGACTCATGCTATGGCCATGCCTGCAGACAGGAGAGTAGGAGTAGGGAAAGGCTTTCTACTGCCTTCTTTGTTTTCCTCTGTTTTTGGCCTTCCAGACTTCTTTGCCTGGTGTGTCTCTGGATGGCTGGGACAAGGTTACCCACAGTTGCAACTGAATGGCATACCAGCACCTTCTCCAGTTTTGGCAGGATCAGGCCAGATGGAGCCGCTCTGTGTGATTCCTATGGCTGTGCTTCCTCAGAAACCCAAAATACGTCCTTTGAACTTTGGAAACCCACTAGACCCGGGGTCTTCAATATGGACCTAGCTTAGTGCTTCAAATTGAAACTGTCCTCCCACCCCGTATTTATTTGGGTTCCAAAGCATGGTTTTACATTTTGTAGCTCAGACCTGAACTCTGCCTGGGGCAAGGTCCTTTTCTTACCGTCTCAACAGTCTAGCTGGTGAAATGTCTGCTTTGTGACTTCTCCTACCTAGCATGGAAGCCATTTAATGAATGGCCATTCCTCCTTATTGCTCCCATTTTGTGAGAGTTCCCCCCACACAGCTTTCAGAATTGCAGATTTGCACACCCACTAAAAAGAGGATGGTGAGCCCTGCAGCTGTTAACTCGAGCTTAGCTGCAGCACATTTGCTGCAGAGATCAAACCAGTCAACCTTAAAGAAAATCAACCCTGACTGCTCTTTAGAAGGCCAGACACTGAAGGTGAAGCTCAAATACTTTGGCCACCTAATGAGAAGGAAGGACTCCCTGGAGAAGACCCTGATGCTGGGAACGATTGACAGCAAAGGGAGAAGGGGATGGCAGAGGATGAGGTGGCTAGAGGGGGTCACTGGGGCAGTGGGTGTGGGATTGGGTGTACTCCAGGGGATGGTGGAGGACAGGAGAGCCTGGAGGAATGTTGTCCATGGGGTCATGATGGGTCGGGCATGACTTTAAACAACAACAAAGCACATTTGCTTTCAGGAAGTTTTCTGGGTTCAATTCCAGGTATTTCTAGAGAGAATATTCAAGGAACTTGGGGATGAAGAAGACGACTGTCCAAGATGCTAAGGCATAGCTAATGCAAGGCAAGAAAGAAAAATTACCTTATTCTGGCATACAAGCTGAAAAGCCCTGGGCTATACCATGGGGCAGGCCTAAGATTCTTCTGCAACAGTTTTGTTGTTTATGCAACAGGATTTAGTGGTGCTGTATTAATGCTACAGATGAAAACTGAGAGATTAAGGGACTAAAGAGACACGGAGCATTTCTTTTGGTGGAAAGAAACAGAATGAATCTGCAAGGTTTGCCCTACTTTTCAGTGATGGAAATGGGACGGCACATTCAGAGCTTGTTCTGCCAGATGTTAAGGGAGCTGAGGTTATCCAGATAATGTCACTGAGGCAGCAAAAAGAACTGTGTAAGTTAACAAAGACTTCACATAAGAAAAATAAGAGAACGCAGGAGAGGTGGTGCTTTGTGATGTACAGAAGGCAGGATGGGGAATGTATGACTCGCTTGCATTTTGGCCAAATGCAATTTCCTTCCTTGAACATTTATATCAGTGAAAAAGAGGTTTCTCTAGAAATCTGCTGCAAATTGACACAAATAGGGGTTTAGCCAAAGGGCAAAATGTTAGCTGATTCTTTCAAAACACATAACTGTAACATTTCATGAAGGCAAATAAATGAACTCATTCTATACTACACGCAGAGGGGTTCCAAGCAGAGGAGCTTGTTTGAAGTAATGGTGAGCGTATTGGCCTTTGACAGGAGTCTGAATCCCCTCTTAGCCGTGAGGTTGATTGCATGGTTGTGATGCATCCCCTCTGAGTGTGTTTGTGTGTGTGCGTGAAAGCCTAATCTACCTTGTATGGATTAAATTATTGCCGCGTGCTTTGGCCTCGCCAATTGCCTCATTTCCTTCAGCAGTTTTGGAAGGCTAAAGGAGGGAGTGGTTTTATTTACTTATCTATTTATTTGATTTTATTTGTATGCCTTTCCATCAGCCATAGGCTCTCAGGGTGGCTCACAACATAATAAAGGCATTTAGCAACAATTAAACAATACAGTTTAACTATAAAATCACAATATAAAACCAACCAATCAGATAACAATAAAATCAAAAAGAAGGGGAAAAGACATTAAAAATAAACTCTTAATATATATTAGCCCAATAACATAAAAATGATTCATGCTGTGCAGCGGGGATGGGGTTTGCATTAAAATCAGAGTATGGCAGCAGCGATAACGTAAACCATTAAGACCATTAAAAGCTTTAAACCAAACAGCTCACCCACCAAAATAACCACAAAAAAGATATTATTTTCACCGATCCCTGAAAAAATAAAGGGTTGGTGCCAGCCAAATCTCAGATGGGAATGAGTTCCATGATTTGACTAAAAGGGGCAGGTCAGAGTTTATAGTTTAATGAAGGCCCCCTCATATTTCCCCTGGAATAATTGGCCTGCCCTACCTTGTCTGGAAGACTTTCCCTAGGACAATGGATCAGAGGAGCAGGTTCAACACCTGCAAGTGCTAGGCCCAAAACCCAGAAATGGGACCCTTCCCAACTGCTGAGGTCATCATTCGGGTCCTTTATTCTGATGTGCATTTCATCTGAGCATCATAACTGGAGAAGATAACTTTTCAGTGGTGGCTCCCCACCATGGTCTGCTCTCCATAGCTTGTGCATTCAAAAAGATTTACATTGCTTCTATTACTACTTTAAGATCTGTTTTGGGGCTTGCTTGGCATTGCAAACTTGTGGGAATTCCAGGTGGGCAAAATGGGACCCAAGGAGAGCAATTCCCCCCCCCCCCCGAGAGTTGAGGTTCCACACAGCTGAGACAGCCTATAGCTAATCTAGCAAGAGCATTGGGTTGATGTGTCGTTTCACCATAAAGTCTTCTGAGGCATTATCTTTCCTCCCCAAATTTCTACCAGGTTGTATGAGCCTTGCTGAGTTCTTTGGGACATGCTGTATGAATTCCAGCTCTGGTTTTAGCCATGCAAACTTTGCTCTAATTAAAGATACCAAGTTAATTAATAAGAAGCGATAAAGACTGACAAATTTCCAAAACAGGTATTCCACATGAGTGATAAAGATAATAATGATTCTCTTTCTGTCCCTGATCTACTAATAGGGTAGCTCGGTGGCTGCCCTGTATTTATTTGATTTAATTGTTAACATGATAAATGTTTCATTTGCATTGAAAAATCAAAGGGAAAATGTAATGAAAGAGTAATCATAATTTTAACAAAATCTCACTCATCCACCCAGAATGGACAAGTACTCAAGAAGTGCGAAACTTCAGTCCCTCTTTCTTAAAAGGAGTATTATGAGGATTTGACAATTCCCTAAGCTAAATCAATAGTGTTTCCTTCTTTCTATAATGGATAATTTAAATATGTATGTAATTGCACTCAAAGCAATTTACTCATGTTCCTAATTTGAGCCTAATTAAGGGTGTCAACATACTTAAGCATTGAAGCCATGCAATAATGTTTTCTTGGAAAGCAGCAAGGATGGAGTTGCTGTGCTCTTCACTTTAGCTCCACCTTTTTCAGTGGAGGCAGAAGTATCATGGAGAAAATAGCACTGCAACCTTCATAAGCAGAAGGCAGTTTGCCTAATTATTCCCCTTCCCTTTGCAACCCCTTGTCCCCCCCCACCCCCCATAGCCTTTCTGAAGGGTGGAAGGACCTACATAACTCGGTGGACTGCCTCCTTGTCAGGATCTGGGCTACACTGCAGCAGCGAGTGCAGGGTTAGGGCCGTCCCCACTGGTGCTCTCTGTGAATGAGCACCAGCTGGGAGACCTGGGAATGCGCGCTATAAGAACAGGCCTTCCCTCCAGCCTTTGCCTTAGCAAGGCCCCTTTCTTGGTGGTTTCTTTGATTCCAGCTCCTCAGTCCTTACTTCTGGACCCTGCCCTCCTGCCTCTGGGACCTTCACCTGCTCCTGTTTCGGCTCTGTCTTGCTTCCTGCCTTCATCTGTCACACCTCGCTACTCCCGGACCCTCCCTCATTCTCCTGCACTCAGGTGCCAGTGTCCCGCTCTGTTGTCTCCCAGGTTCCTGACCTCCGGCCTGCTCTGCTCTGACCATGTCCTTGCCTGTCAGATTATACCTTGCTCCACAAGCTGCCTCTGGTTTGGCTTCTTGGGACTGATACTGGACCAGAGATTGCACTCTGGACTTCTAATGCCTTGCTGGGGTCCTGGTGCCCCAACTCCAGCAGCCGTGCCCTGGACTGTGACACTCCCACAATCACCCAATATTTTGTAGGAAAGAACCTTGCACTACATACAGACATGCAAAGATTTTTTTCAACCCCCCTTTTCACTGTGTATGTGCGCACACATTCACCGTGGTGGACGGCCACCCACCTCCAATGGTACTTTTTAATTCAGAACCTGATCTTAGGTTGAGAGAGGCCACTGCGCCATCCAGTCTTGACCCATTTGACTGGGAGCAGCTATCCCATCCCTACTGCCAGAGGTTCTTTCGATGGAGATGCCATGGGCTGAACTGGGCTGCCACCCAGAGGCTGAAGGTAAAGATGTTATTATTTATTTATATTTAAAACTTTTCTATACTGTCCCATACTTAGACCCCCCAGGATGGTTTACGGCCAGTTAATCCTAAAAATAGACATAAGAATAACAGTTGCCCAGCATCCAATGTTAAAATATAAACCCACTAAATAAAACAGGTTAGCAATTAAAAATTATAAAATTGTTAGTAATACTGTTTTAAAATATTAAAAGTCTCTGGATGGCTTACAAAAGCCCCTGTAAGGTTGCTATTTTGCAGTCTTTGATTAATGTACATGTGCATATTGTAACACAGGATCTTCCCGGTGTTACACCAAACTATGGTTTAGTAATATTTGAATTGGCAAGGCTTTGGTTTCACATGTCTCCCTGCTAAACACATGAACTCAATTCCTTCAGCTCATCCACAAAACGGGAGGGACAAAACAACACTGTTTAACTAATGGCCATTTATATCCAAAGAGGGAAAAAACTGTAGTTAGTTGAAACTTCGATTTGTTTAAACAAGCCATGGTTTATCCAGCCATCAGATTCCTCACACATCCCTTCTGTGCACAAATTTTGACATGCCATTTAAAGTTTGGTTTCTCAAAAATTTCCCTTCCCGCTTTGATGCACCATCTGTTGCCACTTTTTCCCCTTTTAACTGAGCTTTTCACTTGACTAGGCACTTGGGACCCCAGGAAGCAGAGAAAAATTTGCCTTGTCAGCTTTGAGAGCTGAAACCTGTGTGGAAACGGACCTGGCCAGATGACATATTTCAGAGATCTGTAAGTGCGCACGTAAAAACAAGCAAGCAAAGTCTGAATCTTCACCACCACCAAATTAATCAAGCAAAGGCTAAGCAAAGAAAAATAATAATTACAGCTCTGGCTGCACTCTTCTGAGGCTCCAAATAAATCAATGACATTACACTATTTTAATGGCAGTGAGTGAAAGGGAGTGGCAATTGAGTAGGAAGTGAGATGGGGATCAGTTTTGCTAGAAAGGGCAATGAGATCCCTGTTGGAGCAGAATAGAGGATTGAGCAGAAGATGGATTTTTCCTCTGACACATTCAACTTCCACTTGGACCTTTGTGTGTTGACCAGAAAGGTGTGTAAAAAGCTCCCATGGACATATAATGTGCTTACAGAAATTTGACCATCTCCATTCTGTATCATGGAGTTTCCATCAGTTCATCTAAATGCATTGAAGGAGAACCTCACAGGCTTTTATGCTCAACCCACCAAGCTCTAGATGGTAGCTGAGTTTCCAGACAAGCCCCCTCTCAGTGTTTGCCATATGACTAAACAGGATGGACTTTAGTTAAGAAGGGATTAAGGTTAAGGGTAACTCAGCAGAGAATGAACATATGTGATAACATAGGAGCAGAATTTATGTATCCCAACCCAATCTCTTTATTGCAACTGTGGATTATTCAGTGTGAAGCACGTATACAACACATATGTTTAACCAGTGAGCTATGAATCCCACACCCTCAAATTATTGGTGCATCTATTGAATGGAGGTCATATCTATTTTATCAAAAGCAGTGTGAACCCCTACAAATTCTTCCTTGTTGTACTTGATTCTCCATGTAAATTCTTTGCAATCCATTACTCAAGCATCCCAGAGGTAGCAAATAGTACATATTATTTCTCAGCCTTTTAAATTCCACTTTGTCTTAAAATGAAAAGATCAAACCCACATTTCAAGGATAACAACATGACATACTTAGAAAACATACTTCCAGGAATTTTAGAAATGCAAATTCTGAATTGTACTTTAATTTTTTGCATTGCCATTATATTTTATTCCAGTTCTCTCTTTTAAAAATATCCTGCAGGCTTTACTATCTGAATTTTATACTTATTTTATACTGTAGTTTATGTTTTAAATCACTTAACATTGCTGCAAACCGCCCTGAGAGCTTCAGCTATTCAGTGGTAGAAAAAAGCAATAAATAAAAAAACCTGAGAAGGCATACTTAAACCGTTGTGCTAATTTTACTGGGGCTTTCGGAATGGCGAAACATTATTTCAAGCTAATAAGCTATCTTGTAGTAGTGAAGTTCCCCCGATGTGTCATTTTAATTGCAGATTAGTCTTGGTCCTGTACGACCGCAGATAGATTCGTGAGACAGACGACATACATCGTTAATTGTGTGGTGGAGGGGAACTATATCAAATAGTTGCTTTGTCTGAGCAAGCTCCTGCAGCTGCTATGAAATCGTTGTCAAATGGAAAACAATGCCAAGCAACACTGGAGCTGAGATTACATTTTTTTGTCCACCACCGCCCCTCTCTCCCCTCCCCTCTCCAGGCACTGTAAATAATATTGCAATTTAAGGTACATGCCAGAATAATGTGGGAGCATTCAGGACTGGGGGAGGAAGATACTGCTGCAAGCAAGACCAGCTGGGTCATACCGGTGTGGGTAGCCATGCCCCAGCATTTTGCATGAGCTGGGCTTTTAAAAGCAAAGTTTCCCTGCTCCTTCAGGACTGTTTCAGCAGGCCGCTGACATGATTCAAGTGGCTATTGTGAAACCTGTGCAGACTTCTGCAGAACCAGAGTACATGTAACCCAAACAAATGCAATTTTCTCTCTTTGACTTCTGCCTTAATCCCCTTCCCCTCTCCTACTGCTCTTCTTGTGGTGTTAAATCTTAGACTGCAAGTACCTGGGGAAAGGGAACTATTCTCTTTAAAGCCCCATTCCCACTGATTATGTCATAGCATGCATAGATAGGTAGACTGATAATGCCTTGGATTCAAGAAATGTGGATCAGAAGTCTTACAAGTGCTCTTTTGTAAGACCTTGATTGGGATCACATGTCACAACATGAAACCCTCATGTGTACCTTACAGACGGGCTGGGATCTGGCAAAAACAACTCAGTCATGCTGGAAACCAGTGTGGTAAGTTCTACCATGTTGTCTGAACCCTGTCAGAGACTTTTGGTTTCTGTGTAACCACGGAGAGTAACATCAGTTTGTTCTATGGTTTCCATGCTTCACCTATGATCCTATGAAGATGCAGAAACAAGACAGGATGCGCTACAGGAAGGGGCTACCTTCATGCATGATCATAGACTCATAGAATAGAAGAGTTGGAAGAGGCCTTGAAGGCCATCAAGTCCAACCACGCTACACCATCCCACTCAGATGGTGTCCAGTTTCTTTCTTAATGTCTCCAGTGTGGGAGAGCCCACCACCTCTCCAGGCAGCTGGTTCCACTGCCATATTGCTCTGACCATGAGGAAGCTTGTGTTGATGGTGTTGGCAAACATGGTGGGAGAACTGGATGAGCTTGGCTATGCCAATGGAGTGGGAAGGAGGTAGGGGAGAGGGAATATGTCAGGATCAAAATGTAATAGAAACATAGAAACAGAGTGAGTCAGAAGGGACCTCCCGGGCCATCTAGTCTGACCCCCAACTCAAAAGTAACAAGACTTTTCAAAAACTGTTGGTAGGATAGGCACTGTGAGGAGTTACTGAGAGCTAATGAAGTTTGGGGCTACTTGGTTTAAATTGCACTGGTATTTTTGTACTTTGGTCTCTTGCCTTTGGCCTTTTGCATGGGCCTCCCCTGCAATGCAGCACCTGAGAGCGTCTTCAAAATGGGATGCGGCCCTCAGAGTGAGTGAGGTTGAACACCCCTGCTTTAGTGTGACTGCTGTTGATTTACAGGAAAGAGAGGAGTCTGCTGGTGGCAGCTTCTATAGTCACTGAGCCCTGGAAACATGGAGCAGATGATGCAATCAAGCAATATGGCTTTGGGAGGACTAGTATGGGTGCAGGATTACCAAGGCAAGCTAAGAAATTGCCCTCTAGGTTAATAACCTGTTGAGAAAGGAGGGGAGAAGCAAACCGCCTCTCACCCAAAAGGCTCTTTGTTTTCAGATGCAGTCCACACTTCTAGCAAGCATTGTGCTCCATGCACTAAATCCAGAA
This sequence comes from Varanus salvator macromaculatus, assembly GCA_023646645.1. NCBI lineage: Eukaryota > Metazoa > Chordata > Lepidosauria > Squamata > Varanidae > Varanus > Varanus salvator. Next base: position 3,936,916 of record JAIXND010000762.1, read on the forward strand.
CATTTCAGGATCCAGCCCAGGTGCGTGTGAACAGCAACCATTTTGCTTACCTGCCTAAACTCCTGGAGATCAATTTTGTTCCCCACCAACACCAAGGGTATGTTGTAGGTATGCCGGACGCGATAAATGAGCTCCTTGAATTCCGAAGCTTCTTGAAAGGACTGCCGGTCCGTGATGGAATAGCAAATGATGAAGCCCTCTCCACCTCGCATATATTGGTCTCTCATGGCTGTGAATTCTGCCTGCAGAGTAACAGTGGGATGCTATATAATTTAGTAAGCAAAATAAATGGCCTATAAAGAGCAGAGTTGCTGAGACAGTGTTTCTAAGGTCAGTTCTTTTTCCTCCTCTATGTTTCCCTGCCCCTGCTTGCTTTTCTCAAAGACCAGTTCCTTTTACAGGTTTAACTAATACAAGAAGCCAAAACCCATTTCTTTTTCTTACTCACAATGCATACCCAGGAGATCTGCAACCTCCCTTTCCCTTGAATTTGTCTTGTTCATTGTGTTTCTTACAATAATTAATGCAGAATTGTTAATTAAAATAAAGATATTACCATTTTGCTACTCCGTTCTTATCTGTAGGGATGTATAAAAAGGTTGTGTCTGGTCACAAGCCATGCATATTTATCCCATTCACAGTCCTGAGCACGAAGGTAAGGAGGCCAGACTGCTTATTTAGTTTGATGTCGGGGAGGAAAGTTGTGTATTTCCAACCTATTTGGTTTTGAAAGGTTTGCATTTTCACACTTTGGTCAATGGGGAAAGGCACAGATATTTGAGAAATGTGCACCTTGTCCTTTGAAACAGATGAAACACAGTTGGAGAACAAAAATAAAGGTGAGCCAAACATAAAGCTTTGAATGGAGTCTCAGAATGCAGGCAAACTCAAGAAGCATTGCCTCCTCAGTTCCTGTTCATCTTCTCTTTTACTGGTTTTATATGGTTTTCCCTGTTGCAATGTATGGCTGTGAAAGCTGGACCATAAGGAAGGTTGAGCACTGAAGAATTGAGGCCTTTGAGTTGAGGTGCTGGAGGAGACTCCTGCGAGTCCCTTGGACCACAAGAAGATCAAACCAGTCAATCCTAGAGGAGATCAACCCTGACTGCTCTTTAGAAGGCCAGATCCTGAAGATGAAACTCAAATACTAATGAGAAGGAGCAACACACTGGAGAAGACCGTGAAACTGGAATGATTGTTGGCAAAAGGAGAAGGGGGCATCAGAGGATGAGGTGGCTGGATGGAGTCACTGGGGCATTGGGTGTGGGCTTGGGTGAACTCCAAGGGATGGTGGAGGACAGGAGAGCCTGAAGGAATGTTGTCCATGGGATTGTGATGGGTCGGGCACAACTTTGGGACTGAACAAAAACATTTTCTTGATGTTCCTCTCCAGAGCAGATTTTGAGAAGGCAAACCAAAGTGCCGCAGATAAACCTAGAGATCCTTTGAAAACATATTTTACTATATGAAAGTTCCTCACCCTGAATCAGGCCTTTGGGTCACTTAGTTCAATTTTTGCCTACTGTAGTTAGATCTCTAGAGCTGAGGAGACCCAAAATTTTTACTCCTATTCATGAAAGGGGATACGTGAAATGAAAAGGTCTCAGCCTTGGAAAGGCAAGATAAATTTCTGGAAAAAAAATTGGCTATGTTGGGGAAATCCATGGGCACATATTTTTAAACACCATCTGCAATGGCAGGAGGTGACATTTCAGCATGAAAATGAGAGGAAGGAAAACTTAAATCTCTGCTCCAAAACTGCCATGGTTCTGAACTGCATTGGCTCTGGAAGCAGAAGATTCAGTTTGGCCATACAAGACAGCCCTTCTGGACCATCACTAGTTCCTCATCTTGACCTGAGGAGGAGGCTGCACTGGAGCGTGTCTTCTGGCTCTGAGGAACCGGCAAGGTTTGTAAAAAGCAAGAAATGAAAGGAAACCCAGAGCCACCCCATCCTAAACGTAAAGCGAAATTGCTCCACTTTCCATATCTTCCATCACTCTGCAAGTAGACATATGAAAGGCAGAGCATGGGCCAAGGTCCCTTCTTGAACCACCTGTAAGCCCGCTGCTACCTTACTGTAACTGATCCAATCATGACTGGAAGCCCTGATGAGATGCAGGCTTACAGCCAATCCACGGTAAGCATCCCAAGCAGGGTGGCTCTTTCCATGGCAATCTAGTAAGCCCTACAAGAATGCCTGCAGCAGATGCCTTCCTCACAGTCAGGTCCATGTCCCCGCAGCTAGCTTCCTTGCGGGGCTTTGGTCTGCAATTCTGAATATGCAAGGGGCTGAGGCATGCAAGCTTTGATTGCTCTGCCATCCATCCATCCACACAACCAGGGAGGTGAAAGCAGCACCAACAGCACAGCTGAACCGAGAATTCTCATCTTTATTTCTAACTGGGAGGGCAGAATGTTCTTAATTGAACATTGTGCCTGCTGCTAATGCATTTGTTACAGCCAAAGATCCTGCTTCTTGTGGCCTCGCTCTGGTGTTGCTGGTGGACCAAGAAAGCTGGTTCACCTGGAGAACTTGGAGCAAGTCATGCCAGTGGATGCTGGCCGAGCAGGAGTCAGGCTTCCCAGAGAGACAGGAAGCAGGGTTTCGGGAGATGCCAGAGATGGAAGCCAGAAAAGCTTGCCTGCATGCTGTTCCAATGAGCAACAGACTGTGAGTGAGCCTTCCATGAGCTTTTGGCTTGCTTTTGGCTGGCTAGCCCTGCATCCTTGCTCCCTTAAACAGACTGGGTCTGTTTCAGTGCCCTCCAGCAGTGATGACACAGAAGTGGCTGTGGCAAGGTGGAATCTTCAGGGCCGGAGTCCTGAGGTTTTGAAGATGGTCCTGCAACCTCTTCCTGACACAGAGGAGCTTGCACCCAAAGCCTTCCTTGTCTGCAAACTCCTTCATCACCACCTTGTATAGCCAAGCCATACCTCTGGTCTAGGAGCCTCATCCTTGAAGGACCAGGGGAGCGGGGGCAAGACTTTGCATTTGTAGGAGGGAATCAGGTGGTGCTCAGTCCTTTCTCTGCATGGGAAGCCACCACTGCAATCACCCCCTCCCCCTTACAGATGGTTCAGTCCAGCCGGATCAGAAATGAGCCTGGCCTCAGAGGTGGGAAGCTCGGGAGAGGACTGCAGTGGGAATCTTTGGCTCAGGAATGGTTAGAGACCCTGCTCCCATTCCCCAATCCAGTCCTTCCAACCTGAGCCTCATTGCTCGATGGAAGTCATGTGTTTGCAGTTGCTGCATGCCATTTGTCCTCTGCATGAAAATGGGGAGGGTTCCCCACTGCATTCTTTTACAGATAGTGCAGGAATGTGGGAAGTTGTGCATGGGACACATTCCAAAGCTTTACACCATTTCAGTCCTTGTATTCTGAGCACTGCCTTCTTGAAGCACTGAGACTGCTTTGCTGGAAACCAACTTCTATTTTTTTTCCTTGCCAACAAAGGACAGCAAGCAATGCTCTTTTGCTAATTAACTGGAATGCAGCATTCATGGCAGGAAATGATCGGAGAAGACATTAGCATTCAGGATGCAAGGAACACGAGTAACATTGTTATCTCATGTACATACGAACTACAGGAAACATAACATCAAAATTTTAAATGGGACATGGCAGGATGCAGAAGAGCTCAGACAGAAGGAACACACTGGGGCTCAATTCTGAACAGAATCCATAAAATAGGATTGAGGGGAAAGGGAGGCCAAAGTGGGTGGTTGGGTTTGGCCAAATGCTGAGCTTGTAAGACCACTCTGTGCTCTGGAGTCTGGAATCCATACTAGAGATCAGAAAAGAGACTGGAGATCAGGAAAATCCACTAATGTTAAGTGGAGAAAATCCTTTCAAAAGGCAGAAGTACCCGAGGCTTCACAAATATGTGTACAGAGTTTATACATTTAGTTTCAGCGGAGGATGCAACTATAATTTTATAAATAAATAAATGCGATATGCTTCATACGATCGCCTCCATGAAGTGGTGGGCAATGTGCTTCTCAAGAATGCCAAAAAAGGTTGCCAAAATTGCCAAAATGCCAAAATTAATTCAAAGAGGGTCTTCTTGTTTCCCTGAGTGAGTGAGTGACAGGAAGGGGAAACCGCAACCTCTTTATTATATGTTGATTAAAAATTGTGAGCCATGGGGAAGGGCGATGTGGGAACAGCTGCTGCAGTGTGTTTGCAGACATGGGCATGTGCGTTAGCAGATAAGAAAGGGAGCTGGCTACCTCTCGGCTAGATTTAGGAATGCTTTAATCTGCATATTTCGGCTCTTTCCCATTTCTCCTTTTTTCCTGAACTTAAATTCAGTTGGGCCCAATTCCACTTCAATGTGCACATTTTATTTGTAAAAGCCCACATGGAAATTCATACGCATTTTCATGTGCTTTTTCCCTGAATGTGTGCATTCATTGCAAGTGATGCTCCCTATCATAATGAATGATATCATGATGTATCCCTAGTCATTCATTTGCTTTTTTTTCCATGTCACCATTCATTTAAAATCTCGTGATGATTTCCAATTTTTTAAAAGGCAATTAATTCAACAATTTAAAACTCCTTAGTGCCAGTATGTGATGCTAAAATAATTAAAATGCCCTTTAACCATTTAAAAAACTGGGTAAATAAAAAGGTTTTGGCCTGGTGCTGGAACTAAGTGCCGGTTCCAGGCATACCTTTCTAGAGATCAAGCTCCATTATCAGGGCACTATAGCAGGAAAAAACGTACTTTTGAGCATTAGTTTCACCATACAGTACATTTTCTATGCACTGTTCTGAAGAATATACATTTTTGTGAGCACTTTCTCAAATGGGCACATTTTCAAAATGTGTAGATCGATGTAGCATTCAGTCTAGGAAAGGACAGGTTCCTCAGATGGTCTTCCTCTAGTTGGTTCATTCTGCAGCAGTCTCAGACTGCCTAAATCTGGAGAAAAATTCAGATGGAAAACATACTCCCTTCCTGGCTGGATTGCAGATGAATAGAATGGCAGGTGTGACGTGGCCCCGGGAGCTGATGCTTAGGCACGGAGGGATGTGGGAAAGATGAGCACAGCCACAAAAAGCAGCACTCCGGAATTTGGAAATGCCATCCTGCCTTGGCATGGATTTGCCAAATTGGGACAGTATGAGGCTGCTTTCACGGGGAATCAAAGGTCGACTTGGATTCGATGCTCACCAGAGCATTTTAAACTGGCAGAGACCTATCCCTTCAAAGTGTCTTGCCAGATTCCTCAGCAAGGGATGTCGCTCCAGGAACCTCTGCCAGGATTGCAGCTCCAGGTTCATCCATGGCATTTTTCATGTGGCAATAAACCTTTTTCTGCAGCTACCACAGTCAAACTCAACACGTATGTTCTTCTGCTCTGTAGCTTTTATTTATTTTTTCTCTGTTAACTGAATGGCTGCAGGCCGCGACTGGGACAAGTGTCATGAAATCCCCATAAGGATTCAACTTGGATGCTGGACCAGAAATTCCTGAACTTCTGGAAGAGTGTGCTTTAATACTGATTTCTGGAGGTCCCAAATGTTCACAGATGTTAATGGGTTCTTACTAGTGATGGATGAACACCTCCGGTCTGATTCTGATCCTGTGGGGGAAAGCTAGATTAATTACCCCATTATCCTCCAGATATCTGAAGCCAATTCTCCCCCCGTTATTTCTGAATAAAGTAGCTCTCTCTCCTTTTCTCTTTGTAGGGGATTTGATTGTACTTTGGTTTCCTCCTGATCTGTGTTGGACCTTCCTGAGCAGCGTGCACTCTACAATTTTCTGTTGTAGTTACCAAGGTTGCAGGTGTCAAGGAAGTCTAATCCCTGTGATTTCTAAACAGTCAGAATGGAAGGTTTGATTCTGTTGTTTAAACTATTTAAAAAAAAACGTTGTTCTTGGAAGAGAAGAGCCATGAGGTTGGCAAACTCCTGATCCTTTCTATAGTAGAGTTTAAAGTGGCCAGAAGACCACCAGGTCCAACCCCTGCTCAGTGCAGGACTCCCAGTTAAACCATCCCTCCCAGATGGCTGCCCAGCTGCATCTTGTATGCCTCCAGAGCAGGAGAGCCCACAACTTCCCTATGTCATTGGTTCCACTGTCATTGTTGAAAGTAAGAACCGTGGCTACTTTTGATATACAAAGACCACTGGCTGGTTTTCAGAAGTATCAGAATTGGGATGTGAAGCAGAGTGGGAGGGAGTTGAGGAAGATGGGCCATGCTGAGACACTGAGATGAATGAAGTAGAGGCATTTAGCTGCAATTAGTTGAAACTATGATTTGTTTAAACAAACCATGGTTTATCCTGCTATCAGATTCCTCATACATCCCTACTGCTCATGAATTTTAACAAGGTGTTCTCAAAAATGTCCAACAGGATCATTTTTTTAAAGGTCCCTTCCCACTTTGATGCACTATCCGTTGGGACTTTTCCCCCTTTGGCTGAGCCTTTCCGTTGGCAAGGCACTTGAGACCTAAGAAGCAGACAAAAAATTGCCTGTATGGAGTCTTGCCTTGTTGATTTTTTCTTTGTTTAGTCACAAAGTTGTGTCCGACCCATCATGACCCCATGGACAACATTCCTCCAGGCCTTCCTGTCCTCCATCATCCCTTGGAGTCCACCCAAGCTCACACAGACTCCTTCAGTGACTCCATCCAGCCACCTCATCCTCTGCCGTCCCTTTCTTCTTTTGCCCTCAATTGTTCCCAGCATTAGACTCTTCTCCAGGGAGTCCTTCCTTCTCATTAGGTGGCCAAAATATTTGAGTTTCATCTTCAGGATCTGGCTTTCTAAAGAGCAGTCAGGGCTGATCTCCTCTAGGACTGACTGGTTTGTTCTCTTTGCAGTCCAAGGGACTCACAGGAGTCTCCTCCAGCACCACAATTCAAAGGCCTGAATTCTTCAGGACTCAGCATTCCTTGTGGTCTGCTTGTTGGCTTAGAGAGCAGAAACTGCCTCTCAGCCTGTTTACAGCAGGTGGGAGGGGACCCTGAACATGGGGCTTTCACAGACAAAGCCTAGTCAGCAGAAAAGGGCAGCCCAGTTACAGATCAGCTTGCAGAGAGGAGGCAAGCTTGCTTTCAGAAGGTCCCTCCTGAAGGGATGGGGCCCAAGGATGCTCACAAGGAGAATTCCTGGAGGCAATTACTGGACTGAATCCAACACACTGCTCCATGTATGTTCAGAGGGTCATTCTGAGTGATTTGTGCTTTGAGCCATTAAAGAACACTTTGCAAGGAAAACAGTGTGGCATTTGAATGCCCGAAGGAGGAACCTCAGCTCACAGCAGTCTACTGTTCTAACAGTCAGGAAGTTCTTCCTGATGTTCCTCCAAATCCTGGTTTCCTGTGACTTGAGCCTGTACTCCAAGCCCTGCACCCTGGGACGACCAAGAAGCGATCCTGGCCTTCCTCAACCTGTCAAGGACTTGGAAAGTCCCATGCCTGATCAGAGGTCTACTGTTCATTTGAAGGTCACACAAGGTGTAGGTCTTTTGCCTCTCCACAATACAAAATGCATGATGTTGCTTGGGAGATGATGCAACTCTAGTTGCCCAACCATCTGAGAATCTATTATGCCAGAAGGTTGTAAATACAGGATCTGCATTGGCATGTTTATGCCCAGACACCATCTGTGTGAAACAACGGAATCTGTGTGGGCTGCCGGTTGCTAGGGCAAGCAAGGCAGAAATAGCACTCAGCAAACGTGATGTCGGTCTTGTTTTTCTTCCTCCCAACATAGTTTACAAAGACATCGAACAAAAGTGGAGTGGGGGAGGAATGAAAAGAGCAGTCAGCAGGTGGCATTCAGGAGAGGTGCTATCTCCTGCCATCTGGCCCTGTGTTACAAGGTTGCAGAACTGGCTGTAGGAAGCTTCCAAGGAAGGACCAGACTGGCAACTGTTCTACAACCTCCTTGGGATCTCTTCCAATTCAAAAATTCGTTGAGTTTGTTCCAATTCCAAAAATCCTGCTCTCTATGGAGTATATTCCCAAGCACATACATAAGCTCTACTCATTGCAGTGGATCAGCCTGGGGATCATCTTCTCAGTGGAAAGGAGAGATACAAATCAAATAAAAATAATTTTTAAAAGTTATCCCCAAGTCCCAGTTGGCAGCCTTAATTTGGAGAGGGATGGGGAACTCTGCCTAATTAATTTAATTTATATCCTTTCTTTCCAACAAGAATGGTGCTTAGTGTTGCTAACAGAAACAGTCAAATGAAAACCCAAATCTTCAGTAAACAGAACATAAAAACATGGCAATAAAATGAATAATTGACAGCAACCCATTGGACCCCTGCTTCAGCAACGAGCCAGTTTTTATGTTGCAAACCTGCCTGGTTTTTTAAGGGTGGAAAAACAGTCCCTTTCTTTGTAATGTGTGGTAATGCTCTGGATGTTTGCAATGTGTTCTTGTGTCTGAGAACACAGCATGATGGTATTGTGGAAAGTGAGAAGAGGGATGATGGGAAGTGTTGAGGGTGACTATCAAAGCACTCACTTTCTCTCTCACTCCTAAGGAATAACGGCACCAAACAAGAAGTGTACCAGCATTGTGGCTAATTGTGGCCACCATCCATGACTTATGTGTGATTGGCATGGAATTTGGTGGGATGCATGCTCAGGGGCATGTGCATAGAACCACTACCTTAGAAAACCAGTATCTGCCAGTAGCATCCCATCATCCAAAGGCCACTGTGTCTGCAACCTGTCTCCCATTTTGCACATTCCACAAGGCCCTAGACCTCATGTCATTCTGCAGGAGGACAGAATGTGAAGGACATCTGGAGAACCTTCTGCTTACTAAGTTTCTTTTTTCCAGGGCGGGGGGAAGCCAAAGGAAAATCTCAGAAGTTTTTTCCAGAAAAAGGTGTCCTCAAAAACTTTATCTCCACTCTGAAGTAAATGGTGTGGTTCCACCCAGACTTTCTATTCACGCTGTTGAGGAAACACACCTGCACGTTTTCCACTTGCAGTAAAACTGATCTGAGCAAGAGCACCATGCTTGGCAAGTTTTTCTTTTTCCTATTAATGCTAATAGCTTTTTCCTTAAGGAGAAACACCTTGATCATTTTCTTGAAGATGTAGTCATTGAAGCAAGATTCACTGTTCAATCTCCTTTTCCCTTCCTCTCCCTCCTTTTTTTCCTGAAATCCAGCTTCATTTGGTTTATTGCATGCCATAAACTATGCGCTCCCTCCTCATCTGCATTCAGGATAGCATAACACGTATTTTCACCTCAAATCACAAAATGCATCATTAATGGTAAAGAATTAATCGCTTGGTTGTGTTGTTTTAGGAAAGAGCAGAAAGGAGAAGGACGGGGGAGAGAACTTTGGCTTTGGAAAGCAAGTGGGAGAGTGTCTAAGGCTTGAGGAGCCTTTATCATCGTTGACATGCTTGGCCTCTCCAGCATTGCCCACGGCAGGCTTCTAAGGGGTTGTGGGACAATGTTACTGCCACCTTATCTGACAGAGAAGGAGGGCCGTGTGGGCAGGCCTGCTCAGGGTGGTGGGATGATGGTTGAAGGTCACACGTGGTCCTGAACATGGTCAGATCGGACTTCTGGCAAAAGTGACAGGTCCTTCCTCAGTTGGGTAGAGGAGGGAGGGTGGTCAGAAGGGAAGAAGGGGAGAGAGAATGAGAGCAGTGGCAGAAGGGGAGATAGGATCCAGTTCAGTCCATTGCGGTATGTGCCCTCAGGAGACTACCCCTGAAGGAATCCAGCTCTTGATGGAACAAAGGTTCTGGAACCCTGGGTCTGCAATACAGATCTAGGGGGATTTATGGTCTGACTCCATACAGGCACCCTTGGATCCTCTTTTTGTGGCACAACCCAAACTTGGCACTGTGAACAGGAGGGTTCTGTGCACCCTGATAAATTAGGGGAGGTGAGAAGCTAATATTGGTGCAAATCTCCACTGGAAAATGTTTTCAGGCTTTTTGCCACAAGTCCAAACTGACAGTAGAACACATATTGGGAGCCATGTGGGCTAGAGGTTTGCTTCAGGAAGGAAGGAGGGAGGGAAGGAAGGAAGGAAAGAAGGAAAGATGGAACGGGGGAAGGAAGGAAAGAAGGAAAGAAGGAAGGCAAGAAGTTTGCACAGGAAGTATGACATTCTCAGCATCTGTGGCTACACTGTGGCTATTTTCCCTTTTGCAATGCTCGTTTCTCCCATTTCGGTCCAGATACGTGGACACACACACATGCACATATCCGCATGCTTCCATGGATGTTCTCCTTCTCCTGGAAAGAATATTTGAGCATGCTGCCTCTGCTCCATTAATGGTGAACTGCTGAACAATATGCTCTTGCTGAGCATTAGGTTCTTAACAATAGCAGGAGAAAAGATGCATCACAGCTAACAATCCAAATAGACCAAACGCAGAGAGGCATGCACGCACACACACACACACTAAAAATAATAATAAAATAAAATATAAAACAAATAAAATGAAATGTCTGGAGTAAATCACATCTCAGGCAAGATGGGTTGTGGGTGAGCATACAGAGCTGTACTAATGTGCTTCTTCATTAAGATCTGAATCTTTGCTTGCGCAGTATTTCAACAAAACGCAAAAATGCCACCCAGTGTTTATTTGATCAAACCGTAAGGCCCACCTAGCCATGCACTTGGCCTAAAAGAGACAGTCCGTAACTTGTGAAATGGATGAACAGGACTTAAGCCTGGGAAGGATTAACCACTTACAGGCTGACTCTAGCCCTGAATCTGGAGTTCCCCAGAAAATGACGCCACCTTTCCCCAGCCACATATTTTCCCTAAACCAGCAGTTGCAGGTTCGTTTCGCAGTGTCTGATCCATGAGGGTCCCCTGCTTTCTCACTGTGTCTTAGTGTCATCCCTGGGTTTTGTGGAGGAAATTACTAAGATCCTGGGCTATTGGAAGGTATAAAAATGGGAAGGAGAGAGGATAAATTATCTAGCCTAGATACCTAGGAAGGAAGGAAGGAAGGAAGGAAGGAAGGAAGGAAGGAAGGAAGGAAGG
>JAIXND010000762.1:3953145-4013853 GCA_023646645.1 Varanus salvator macromaculatus
CTAGCTGCATTTTGCGGATAGTAGAGTCCAGCAACCAGTTAATTCCCACTGCATGCTGGGCTTTAGTATCACCAGCATGCAGACTCCTACTTGTTCCATGGATTACCTCCATCACGGCCACATCCGCCTCTTCTTCCAGGTTAGTTGTAAAGGTTGACCTTGAATATGTGTGGAAAACTCAGACTACTAGTCCTCTAGAATGACATTGTTTTGGGCAATGAGCTTCATTGAAGCATTGCTTTTTATTTTTCCAGCTTTTAGAGCATGGTAATTGGGAGGAACCAATTTGGCCGGCGTCCACAGCTGATAAAGAAAAAGAAAATAATGGGCTTGAAAGAAAGGGGGAAAAAAATAATGGGCTTGTCATTCTGAAGATGTATGGAAATTCAATGATATTCTGAAGTTTTAATCACGGATTTTGTGCCGTTTATTACTACATATTGTGGGTAGTTGAAGATGACCTTTCATTGTTGAGTAGGGACACTTAGTAAATTTTCTGCATACACTTTGGAACTGTGTGGTGGTGTTACAAAGACAACGAGGGGCCTCCAAAGCACAGTTCCACTTTATACCTCGCTAAATAGAGACCCTGTGTCCTCAAAGGGTTTGTGATGCACATGAGTATATGCACACTGTACATTTGCTCTAGAGCAAGGCTCTTAACAATTGTTCATGCATTTTGCAAGCTGTCTAACAGCTCCCCTTGGTTTGCTACCATTTGTGTTGGATTGATGGTTTTTGATAAGCGTTTTTGAGCATTTGTTTGCAATATACCATGCATTTATTTGTAAGAAAGTAGGGTTTTTACTTCTTCATTTTTGCTTGTTTGCTTTTGTGCAACAATATCATTAGCCCCACAGTCCATTGATTGGTGCATCTTACCAATAGGTGAGTGACAGATTTTATTTTCCTGGGCTCTAAGATCACTGCAGATGGGGACTGCAGCCAAGAAGTTGAAAGATGCTTGCTCCTGGGGAGGGAAGCTATGGCAAATCTAGACAGCATACTAAAAAGCAGAGATATCACCCTGCCAACAAAAGTGCATACAGTCAAGGCCATGGTTTTCCCAGTTGCAATGTATGGCTGTGAAAGCTGGACCATAAGGAAGGCTGAGCGCCGAAGGATTGAGGCCTTTGAATTGTGGTGCTGGAGAAGACTCCTTCGAGTCCCTTGGACTGCAAGGCAATCAAACCGGTCAGTCCTAGAGGAGATCAACCCTGACTGCTCTTTAGAAGGCCAGATCCTGAAGATGAAACTCAAATACTGTGGCCACCTAATGAGAAGGAAGGACTCCCTGGAGAAGAGCCTGATGCTGGGAAGGATTGATGGCAAATGGAGGAGGGGACGGCAGAGGTTGAGGTGGCTGGATGGGGTCACTGGGGCAGTTGGTGTGAGCTTAGGTGGACTTGGTGGGATGGTGGAGGACAGGAAGGCCTGGAGGAATGTTGTCCATGGGATCGCGATAGGTCGGACATGACTTTGCGACTAACAACAACCATCAATAGGTGAATGACATAATGGGCTCAAGTAACAGGAAGCCAGATTCTGGCTAGTTATCAGGAAAAATTTCCTGACTATTAGAGCAGTACGAAATGGAACCCATGACCCAGGGAGGTGGTGGGCTCTCCCACACTGGAGGGACTCAAGATGCAGCTGGCAACCCTCTGAGAGGGGCGGTTGAACTGGGAGTCCTGCACTGAGTGGGGCCTTGGCCCTGATGGGCTTGATGACGTCTTTCAGCTCTCCTATTTTATGATGATTCTATTGCCCTCTGCCACCTTCCCAACTATTCATCCTGAGCAGGTGTGGTATTTCTGAATAGAGGGGGTTAGAGGGGGTTGGTGGGCAGATGAGAGTAACGTATCCAGAATTTTACTCTGGACAAGTTGAAAGTCCTTTAGCTGGAGGAATTTTCTGGTCTGCCTAGAGGTATTCAACTGGTTTTGGATGGAGTTACATGTTTCCTGGAAGACCGAATCTGCAGCAGAGGTGCCCATGGAATCAGTAACGGTAGAAGCAAAGGAAGTGGTAGTATTCAGGATTGCTTTTACCAACTTTTGCTGGGAACTTAGCTAGGAGAAGTAGTTTTAGTCTCAAATATACACCTTTTGTTGCAACCCGCTTGGACTGCTATAATGCCCTTTATCAGAGCTACCTTCACAGATAACTCTGAAACCTCCACTGGGGCAGAATGCAGCCATTCCTGTCCTTACGGGGCTTGACAATCTGACCATAACGCATTTGCTGGGAACCAGATGCACTTGTCCTTGCATTTACAGGTCCAGCTTAAGCACTTGTGCTGTTCTTTAAAGATCTAAGATGTCTGGATCCAGGTTAGTTGAAGGACCACCTAGAAGAAAGCCTCTAAAACCACAAGAACTTGTCCATAGGTTAAGATAGTCCTCAGAGATCCCTCTGACTGACCTCAAGTAAGATCAGGAGGGTTGGTGGGCAGTTAAGAGAAGGACTGCTTAATGAGGTCTCCTATCTGTGAAATTTTCTCCTGAGAGACACACTACTGGTTCTGTACATGGCTGCTTCTAAAGGGCTTCCGATGTATTCCTATTACCTCCTATTCTTGAAAGACTTTTTAGTATTTGATGTTGTTAGCTTTTCGACATTGCATTTTACTTAACTGTTGTACTATGTAATTAAGGGACTTCACTAATTTGATATGGGCACTGACTGTGTTCACTGGGAAAGCCACAGTCCTGAAAAGGTGGCTAAGAAATATATTCAACCAAGAAAACCAAAACGAATCAATAGCCTCAGTTCATATTGGATCCTGACATTCAGAATTGGGTGAGGTTTTTTTCCAATCTCCCCATTTCTGGCATTTACTAGGAAAGATTCAAGTGTCCTTTGCTTGTGTATGAAGAACCTGTGTGAAGGTTCATTTGCACAGTCTATTCCCATTACATGCCACATTCTGCCATACATATTCAGGGATCACCCATGGAAAAAAACAACCCTGATTGCACCAAGAGCTGGGTTAATGTGGAAGAGCTCTAAGTGCATGCCAGTAACATACTAGGGGTTGTCTTCCTGGTGTGATGGAGATCAGGAGTAGAAGCATGAAGCTCACAAACCCTTCTTGCACCATCCCTGGTTGTTTAAGGGCACAATCCTATGAATGTTTAGGGATAAAAAGCATGCAACTCTCAGCAGTACCCAGGCAGCATGACTGGCTAGGAAGTGCCAGGAGTTGTAGGAATTTTCCTGGTTAAACATGCATAGCAAGGCACCCCAAGAACATTTGCTTCAGAACATTAAGCATAGAAACTACCCCCTGCTAGTAATTTTCCATTTTTAAGTGACTTTTATTTATCTACAACCTAATTTTAAAAAGTTTCGCCCCACTAAAGCCCATTGCAATTCTGGTGAAAGGCTTTCTCTCTCCCCAGTTTCAGAAAACATCTGAAATCTTTTCTCTAAATAAAGCAATCCATGCACTCTCAAGGAATATTCCACTGCGATCTCCTTCAGGGTATGTATTTCCTGCCACCTCCACCTTTAATTCTATTGAACAATAATTTTAAACAGATCTGAAAATGATTTGATTCTGCTCTGCAATGTTTTGCCAATGCTGATGTCGTGCACTCTAGAAAGAAAATTGCCATTGAAGTAAAATATTACAAGTATTCTTGCCAGTGTTGAAGGCTTAAATAATGAGTAGAGATGAATAAACAGCAAACAAACAAGCAAGCCATGTTCTTTTTATTGTACTACTGAATGTACATTTTCCAGTGATCATAGGCTATCATCAAGAAAGAACAGCAGTCTTTGAATCAATGCAGCATGTGGGAAAATATCACATGAAAATTATAATTTTCCTCTTAGATGAACAAGCCTTAAAAGGCCCATTAATATGTAATTACTTCCCAGAACATAATGTCATGAACAACCACAAAAGCCTCACTTGAAATCAAGTTTTTCATTGATTATGGATTATAGGGACACATTTCTATTTTGCAGTACGGTTGAGGATCTCAGATAGGGGTTTAGCGACATCAGAAATACGATACTTCATGTTCATAAAGGGGTGCACTCCAATTATGGGGGGGCAGCTATCCCATCATCTCACTGATGGAATGGCCAGTGCTTCCTCTAGATCATGGGACCTCAAACTATGGCCCACGGGACGGATCCAGCCCACCTCAAACATCTGGCCCACGCTGCTGCTCGCCACCCACACATGCACTTGCTGTGCGGGCAGGGAGGCGATAGCATGCTCACTCAGAGATGGTTTTGGACTTGCTGGGAGATCAAGCGAGCAAGCCACTGCTGCATGCACCCAATGTTGCCTCACGTGCACCCGATACCACCTCGTGCACACCTGACAGCACCTCACCAGCACACTCCCCCAGGTACCCCCACCTCACTGGCCCGCAACAGTCACCACAGTCTTTCATCTGGCCCCCTACTGAAAAAGTTTGAGGACTGCTGCTCTAGATCTTGCATAGAGAAATTCATAGAATCATAGAACAGTAGAGTTGGAAGGGGCCATGGAGGCCATCGGGTCCAACCGCCTGCTGGTGTAAGACACCAAGTCACACCATCCCACCCAGATGACTGTCCAGTTTCTTTCTGAATGTCTCCAGTGTGGGAGAGCCCACCACCTCTCCAGGCAGCTGGTTCCACTGTCACATTGCTCTGACAGTGAGGAAGCTCTTCCTGATGTCCAGCCTGAATTGTTTCAACTTGAATTGATTATTCCATGTCCTACATTCTGGTACCAGCAAGAAGAGATCATGACCTTCCTCTTTGTGACAGCCTTTGAGGAACTTAAATTATGGCCCTCCAAGATGTTTTGCCTACAGCTTCCATTATCCATCGACCCTAGCCAGCATAGCCTATGCTGAGGGTTGATGGGGCTGTAGAACAAAACACCTGAAGGTTGCCCATCCTGGAGTGATATATGTTCACTCCAGGAGGAAACAGGAAAGCACCTGAATTGAAATGGCTGCAGAAATGCCATCCATACCATCCGCCCTCTCTGGAAGCATTGCCAAAGCCCACCAGTCACTGATGATGAAGCCCACATTTCAATGACCGAGGGTGCAAGCTAATGAGGGCTCTTTCCTATAGGGAAGCCCACCACCTTTAGTGATAGCAGTTGACTTCCATGAGAAGGGGAAAAGAAATAGCTACCCTGAATGGACGATTGTTCTATCCATGTCACTGATCCAGAACATCATCAGAACATAGGATCTGATGGACCTCAGTACCCCATTGCAGAAGCAGGACACAAAGAGCAGAAAACACAACACCAGAAGACCACAACCCAGAGAATACCTCCTATGGCATCATGCTATACTTCTCTGGCCCACAAGTATCTGTAAAATGTCCTATTATGACTTTTCCCTGTTACTATTCTGCAGGTTTCTGTCTATTCAGCACCTTCTCTAATAGCTTCCCTTACACAATTGACAAAACTAGATGCTGTTTTCTAATATATAACACTGGAAAAGGATTGGTGTCTTGTGCCAAAACCACCAAACTGATGCACTTGAATCTTGGCAGGATACATTTAGGGGGGCAGAAGGGGTGCATTGAGGAGTGCTTTGTTTGTGAAGCATGGTGATTCATGTTAATTGATTTAGGGAGCCATCTGATGCCCCCTAGCGAGGATACCATGGAGTCCACAAGCTAAGGCTGGAGGCAGAACCCCAGCCTGAGAGCAGGAAATCTGCAGTCTGTGCCTGCCCGCCTTGCAGGTAGCATGGAAAGACCAGTGATGGCTGTCTCTCTGGGTTGGGAACATGACATCAAAGATGAAGGAGAGGGCAACTGAGGTGGGGATCGGATAGGACCCCCTCCTGTAGCCAGTTCTGCCTCCTCCATTCTTCCCTCTGAAATGATGTTTCTGGACAGACAAAGCAGCCCATTTTGTGAAAACACATGGTGCAAGGATGGGGAGATGAAGGTCACCTCTGATGCTTCTCCTATGTCCCCACAGAATGAGCATACAGCACTGAATTTGGGGGTTTGTGGTCTTGCGCCCTTCAGTGTGTCTGTGAATTTGAGGCCTGCAGTGCTACCATTGATCACTAGGTGGCAGACCTTGCTAACCAGCTCAAATCTATGGCGTCAATAAGGTTTGAAACTAAGGGGGTCCAAGGTCAGAGTCAGATGCCTGTACTTCTGTCCTACTGTGGGACAATCTCCTAGGGAGAACAGAGTTATTAGATCCTTCCATCCAAGACTGCAGAAGTGCACCATGGTAGAGGTCATGCTAGCATGGCGCAACACTTTTGAAAGAGTTTGGCTTGCCACTTAGCCACTAAGAAACTAGAGATTGCATGTAGAAGAGAAACCTCAGAGGAAGCCCAACTGAATTCACCAGGACTTTGTTTTGTTTACGAATGGGAGAATGAGCAATATTCTAGATTGCTAGGATTCCCTGATCAAAATCTCTCCATTTCTGCTGTGCCTGCTTCCCATTTACTCTTACAGTTGCCAGTTACTTTGTGCAAATGGGAAACTTGCACAAACTGAGCAGTGATAAGAAGTTGTTGTTGTTAGTCGCGAAGTCGTGTCCGACCCATCGCGACCCCATGGACAACATTCCTCCAGGCCCTCCTGTCCTCCACCATCCTCCGGAGTCCACTCAAGCTCACACCAACCGCCTCAGTGACTGGATAAGAAGTTAGATTTGCTTAAATTTCCTTGATAGTCGACAGTGGAACTGATTCAGTCTACTTCAGAAATGTGCACAAATTAGGAAGTCTGACAGATTAAGTTAGGAATCAGGAAAGAGACAAATGCATGCATATGTTCAACGGTATGAGCACATTTTCATTAGACATGTGCTCAGACTTGCATTCAGGGATTTGAACAGGGCATGCTCGGATTTTTTGGCGAACCAAACAAAAAGTAACACTTCCTTACTTCTGATTAGGCCTGGGCTGGATCCCTGTTGATCTCTAACTATTATTGCATGCACTTACCTCTCTAGATAAACTATTAAAGATAAAGACCAATTGCATTTATTTTCTAACATATCTTTGAGAACTGGAATTCAACAAGGTTAATTAGCATTGGTAAAGATGAGTCTGATTCAATACTGTTCAATATTAGGGGATACAGTGCTTTGAAGATAAAGCATCCTTGCTTCCTAAGAGTGAATTTATATAGTCCATTCTCTTGTTCTATTTTCTTAGATAAAAGCAAATCATTGCACCTGAAAATGATTTCCCACAAACCGAGGTACATTTCCAAATTGTGTCCTCCATTCTTGTTTCTCCTTAAGTGCAATACCAAAGTGTGCTTTGGCAACTGTATCTTGTACTGCATAGGCGGACTCCACCATTGCAATAATTCAGAAACTGGACTTTTTGGGGAAGCTAGTTGTGAGGGTCCTACGCTGTTTCATCAGGCCAATCAGCTTGCTAAAGCTGGAAGACGATTAATAAATGTGGATGTGAGAATCGAGGCTCAATTATCCTTCAAAACTCACACATCTCTAAATGTTGCAATAAAATTCTCTATTATAAAAATTAGTGCAAAAAAGTACATATTAAGGAAAATAGCATTATAATGTAGGTGTGGTGAGTTGGTTTGAGTGTTGGTCTGGAGATTTGGAAGATAAAATGGAGCTATGCAAGTCACACTGGGTTCCTTACAAGAGGAAAAAAGTGAGATACAGATGCAATGTCATAATGATAAAAGTCCGGATAACAAAAGAAATTTGCTCGCAAAATAGTATATATTAACTAGAATGCGTACCAAGAAGTTTGTATCAGAAGAAACACGGTCATGGCACATAAAGAGTTTTGTGGGCAAGGGGAAACTGGCTTCAGTTTCACATTTTGTAATAACCCAAACTTTGATCTAGTTTATTCCAACCTCTGGTAATTTCTTCAGTATTTCCAACTGGAATAATGAAGAATGATGAAAAGCAACACCTGACAGCTCAGTCCATGCCTGTCTGAACATGTTCTGACGGAGGGGGCAGACTCATGGGAGCACCTCCTTTTCACTCCCACGAACGTTGTGTAAAAACTTGGGGTGGCTGTGAAATTCACCATTTCCACAGCGCCTCAAATGGTTGAAGCAGAGAAAATACTCACTTGTCCTGCAGTGTCGAGGATGTCGAGATAGGCAGGCTCATCATCTATCCGTACTTGCGTTTTGTACGCATCCTCTAGGTAGGAGAGAAGAAGGAGAGGAGAAGAGAAAGAGAATAGATATTATTTATTTAGTTAGTTTTTATTTATTTTACACATTTGTATGCTGCCCCCAATTGCAACCAGCCTTGGGGTGGCTCACAACATAAACAATATATTATTTATAATATAAAAACTATTAAAACTGGCCCATCTTGAGATATAAATTTAAAATACATTAAATACAATAAATACAATCAGAAAATAAAAAAACCCCTTAATTTAACAATTAAAATGACTCTTAAATAAAAAGGTCTTTGCCTGGCACCGAAAAGCAAATAATGATGGCGCCAGACAAGCCTCTCTGGGGAGCGCATTCCATAGAATGGGCGCCACCGCAGAGAAGGCCCTCCTCTGGGTACTCACCCTCCTTATTTCCCTCACAGAGGGTTCCCGGAGGAGAGCATCTGCTGCTGATATTAGAGGCAGGATTATATGCATTCTGAGTTAAAGGAGCTAAACGCAAACGACATTAGGTGCCAATGCACCTTTACATTCTGGGACAAGAAAACTGAAATTCTGCGACACTCATTATGCAAATTCGGGGGAAATGGCATTCTCTTGCCTTCCTCTGAATGGCTTTCTGCTTCTGCTGGCAGTGGAGCAAATATCTGCTACATGGTACATCACCTGCAGCCTCAGTCTTTGAGGACTCCAAATGTTACACGCTGCCTTCTGAGAATCAACCAGGCATTGGCCAGGCAACTCCAGGGTTATTTTCACTCAGACAGCGCAAGCTTCAATGATCATGTACAGATCAGGAAATTCCATTCATTTGATTTCCCTGTTTGAAATGACAGAGCGATTGCTCCAGAAGCCCCTCAGAGGATGAAGACAAACAAGGCACGGGGGCGTCTGCGGACCCCTTCCGAGGGCTGCAGAATCGGTCACTTGGCCAGTCAAGTGAAACGGCTGTGCAGGTAGAAGGAAGATTCCCGTCAGGCAAACAAACAAGCAAGCAGAAACCAGACGCAATTCATTAGACTTCTCTGCGGCTTCAGACTGTCTGCATTCAGGAAGAGCCCTGCTTGCGTCTGTCCACGCATTCAGTATGCGGAGGAACTGGGAGTTCTACCCTTGAAAACAGCTTTTTCCACAAGTAGGTTTTGGAGCAGATGGAGAAAATACAGAGCTTGAAGGGGGAAATTGACCTTTTTTCTCTGCAGCGGTTCAAATGCAGATCTCTCTCTCTCTCTCTCTCTCTCGCTGTATAAACACACATTTTAAAAAATCATGTTGACTTTTCCCCATAGCAGCAAGCCACCTTCTTCCCCCTGAAGTCAGATGGAAAATAAGCACCAGCTAATATTTATATAGATTATTTTGCTTTGCTGTATATTTCACGTCCTGGCTCGTTATTCATATTTTCTTGTTAAGGTTAAATGGAGCTGAAGCATTGGACAATATTTATGCTGCAACAAGGGCTTGAAATTACTTGCGTTGTTTAATTAAACAACAATGCAAGACAGGCGGTGTGTTTATGGTGACGGATCATGCGCCTCGGTTGGGCAGTGAGCTGTGAGGTGAGCAGAAGGGCCCAGAAAGGAGACAGAGAAAAGAGACAGAGCTTTGAGCCACATGCTTGGGAAAGACGCTCCATTAATCAGCAGAAGCATACAGCTGTCCAGATCCAAGGACAGGGCCTGGGAAAGCTTTCTGGCACTGTTTGAACAGCCTGAGCCAAGATGATGCCAATCCTGCTGGATTTAGAAGGTTCACAGAAACAGAGTCATGAAAAGCCATTGTTTGGGGAAGGGGTTCGGGTGAATGGAGGTCATGGGCACCAACTCAGGAAGGCCCTGGATTCCTTTCCACATGTTCTCCATTTAAAGGATCTTAGATCACAGTTAGGGATGGGTGAATACAAGCTTCCCAAATGAATGAATGAATGAATGAATGAATGAATGAATGAATGAATGAATAAATAAATCTGTCTTATTGATTTCTACCAATTTTCTTTCACTTACTCATTTCCCCAATCTTAGCTTTAGTTTATTTCAACAGCTGAGGATTACTCGCATCATATGTTATAAGTTGTCCTGAATTTGGAAATGTAGGGGTAGGATTAACTTTATAAGAACCTTTCTTCCAATATACATGCTTTTTTGGATGCATGTTCACTGAATACAAACAGCTTTGAAAGTATTTTTCCCTAATTGTTGAATTGTTGTTGAATTGTTGTTCCTTTAAAGTATCCATTTTTACACCCAGTGGGCATTTTGACAAAGAACTAAGTTTCCATTAAGAATTTCAATATTTGATAAGTTTGCATTTAACTGTGACTTGAGCAAATATCCTTCCTATCCTTAATAACAGTGCAGAGGGGTGGGGATATAACTGGGAATGATTTCAAAAACGGTCCAGGGTCTAAGATCATGGAGGGATCAGGGTAAATACTGCCCATGCAATATGATGCCATGGTTTGAATGTGAAAACTTCCCTTTCCTATGTTCATGTGATCGTCTGGAAAGTACTAGGGGCATTAATCCTGCTACATAATAATGACCAGTATCCAGTGCTGCCCATTCTCCAGGAGGTCCACTGGATGCCCAGCCAATACTATTGCTGAATCAGTGCCCATCTCTTGTGGAACAGGGCCTCTGGGCCTCTGGGAGCAAGCCCCTAAATGAATGGAAAGGGATGATTCTAGAATGGGACAGGTCAACAGAACCCCCTTATGGGAGCCCTGCCCTCCTGCCCAATCCAGAAACATGCATTTCCTCTTTCTTTGGAAATGCTACTCTGTTGTTCCTCAAGGGGTGGGGAGCACCTGAGCAAGAGAACTGGAGGAGCTGGCCAGCCACAGGAAGGAAGAGCCAATGGCCCTGCTTGCATATGGGCAGCATCGGGTCCTGTCTGAAGATCATCGCTGGGACTGGTCTCCCCACTGGATATTTCTCAATAACAAAAGGGTCACTCTAAATGCCTGCCATCTCCCTTATCCACCCACGTGTCCTTCATATAGCACAAGAGTGAAATGGTCAGCATCAGGAGTTGGACTAGATGGACCTTTGGTCTGATCCAACATGGGTTTTGTTTCATTCTTACGTACTTATCAGAACGTCTTTTTCCCTATATGCTCTCCCACCCCTTAAGATCCACAGCAGAGGCCCTGCTCCAGGAACCCTCCTTGAAGGATTCAGAGGAGGGCCTTCTCTGCGGTGGCGCCCCATCTATGGAATGCACTCCCCAGAGAGCTCCACCTGGCACCGACATTATATGTTTTTCAGCGCCAGGTCAAGACCTTTTTATTTACCCAATATTTTAAAGTTTTAATGTTTTAATTATGCTTTTATTGGTATCCTCAGTCGTTTGTTATTTTGTTGTTGATTGAAATGAACCATAATGGATGGGATAAAAATATCCTAATACATAAATAAATACCCTAAACAGCCAACCCTTCCAAGCTCATTTCACTCCATCATGATTCTGCAGAGAACAAATACAGCCAAATGGGAGTGCCAACAATGCTTCTTGGATCATTCTTGTCACCACTGAGGGCCAGGGTGGCGCCATGGTTAAGAGTGTGGGGTTCAGACTCAGGCGATTGGGATCCCAGTCCCCACTCAGCCATGGGTCAAATGGATGACTTGGGGCCAGTCACAGACTCTCAGCCCAACCAATCCCACTGTGTTCTTGTTGCAGGGATAAGATGGAGAACAAGAGGAGGAGGAGGAAGTAAGCTACTCTTAGTTCCTTAAAAGTAAAAAAAGGCAGATATAAATCTAACAAATAAAATAAATACCATGCAAATAATCAATCAGGAATCAAGTCATGCAATTATGACATGAAGCTGCGGGGTCAGTTTGATTGGCCATTGCCTAGAATCTGTCAAATATATGGACAAGACTAGGCCACTGCAGAGCCCTTCATCCTCTTGATAATGTAAGAGGCTACTGTAAGAAACGAGGCACTTATGCTCAGGTCCCAGTGCTTAGACAGAGCCCTTTACTGCTGCTCTGTTTTAACCCCCCCCCCCCCACATACACACACACTATTTAGATGGACAGAATCCAATTAATGCTGGTGCATCCTGTACAAAATCCTTCTTCCTTTCCCAAACAACCCACGCTGGCAATCAACCAGCATCTAGTGCAGCCTATTATACAATATTGTTTTCATTATTGATTTTCATTCCACACTCATTAGCATTCCTTAGTGCAAGCTCTTAAAGATGTTGATGGAGCAAAACAGCCCATCTTCATTTGCTCCATATCTCTGCTCTTTAGCTTATACCACATTTAGCCGGTTAATTAGAATTCTCACTGTAGAAGTTTGATTAGGCACAAATGAGCATCTCTTTGGAGCCAGCCAGAGCCCCCTTCCCCTGCGGTATCCTCCTGTCGCCTCATATGAAGGTTTGTGGAAGCTGCCATGGGGAGAGACGCTATCTCAGTGGTAGAGCACCTGCTTGCAAGGGTTTCCATTCCTGGCAGCTTCAATGAAAGATACTAGAGGGCAGGTAATGCGGCAGATTTCTGCCTGAGCCTCTGAAGAGATGTTCCCCAGGCAAGCTGACAGTACAGGGCTGGGTACGAATTGTGTGAAATGGAAGAAGACAACGTCCTTTCTTCCTTTGGACTGAAATAACCGATGCTGTGCTATTTGTGCTGCGGGGGCTTTTGCTCGGTGGCCTGAATGGCTGCAAGTTTCTATAGGGACTTTCATGCTGTTGATAATCTCTCTAGGAAGTCAGCTGATCTAAACCCGCCTGATATAAATACTCCCCATGCTGCTGCTTTCTATCAGCCTGGGCACCCGTGTTTTTGAAATGAAACGTTGGCATTTCTATGCCGCAAAGAGCAGTCATGTTTCTGCAATGTGTTCATTCTCAACCCTTCTCAGCACTGTCTGGTGATCCATTTGATCTTGCCCGCGCCTGGCGTGGGACCACGTTGGCACTGCTCGCCAGAAGTATCCATTACTGTGCACGGGGTCTTCTATGTGGTGGCCCCTTGTAGTCAGCGGGGAGCAGCCCACTCAGCCAGACCATACCAATTCCATTTTACCCACATATCCCCCTTTTCTGAAAAGGATGGCCTGGCTGAGGTCTTCTGCTGCCCAACCTAAATTCACTATAAAACTGTCCAGATCCCCAGACAAAAAGAAATTTCCAGCCTCTGTTGCAGAGCTAGGAAGGAGGCTTTGCTGGAAAGGGGCAAGAAGTTCCCCTGAAATCTCCACTCAGGCAAATGGGGAAGAGACCAGAGGAAAGATTGCACTGAGACAGGAAGCTGGGAACAGAGGTGCCAGGAAGTCTCCCTGGAAGCAAGGGAGATTGTTCCCCAACATAAACAGGCCAAGGAGAACTTTGCATGGACATAGCAAGTCCACAAAGAAACAGGTGGGCAGCTTGCCCAGCGCTGCAGTAGCCAGACTGCATGTTCTCCTTTCTTTGTTCTTTACCACCGATGTGTTGCTTTCAACTGTTCCTTGCTCGTTCTCTAAAGCTGATTTGCCTCCTTATCTTGGGGTGTGCTCAGAATGTGACCTACCTGCTCCCCATTCCCTACTTTTTTTGAATCCATAGTAGAACTTTTACCCTGTGGAAGCTGATATAAGCACTATTGTAATGCTGAACTTACTTTAGCTGGTTGACTTTCTCACCTTCTATTTCAAATGCTGGTGTTTTGGAATCTTATGCTGTTGTTATCTGCATCATGCTGTTGTTATCTTTCATGCCTATGCAAGAACTGGACTGGTGCTTAGATGAAGTGGTTGCCTGGGTGAACACCAAAAAGCTAAACTTGAATCAAGATAAAATAGAGGCATTGTGAATAGGATCCAGGAATTGGGGTGCTGACACGTTCTGGATAAGCCTGGATTCCCCATAAAGGAAAGGCTATGCAGTTGGAGATTGCTCCTAGCGTCTTCATGCTCTCATGTAGACCCCCGAGTAAGTTCTGTGCCACAGACTGCCGTTTACCAACTTTGGGTGGACATCAGTTGCATCCATCCCCTGGGCAGGGATTGCTAAATCACTGTGACCTTGAGACTGGACTCCTGCAATGCCTCTGAGGCTGGTTCACAGATGCAAGCAGTGCAGAGCGCAGCTTCGGGGCTGTTGAGTGGAGTGCCTGACCATTGGCACACAACCCCTGTGCCGCACCGGCGGCCACTTTGCTGCTCAGCTAGTTTCATGGCCTAATTATTGATCTACATACCCTAAATGGCTTAGCACCTGGTGTCCTGAAGGATCAGCTCCTTTGCTATAGCTCCTGGTTAGACCACTACGGACTTTGGCCCATGCCTCGCGGGGTCCCGGCTGATCCCTTTCCATGGGATGGTGTCTTCCTTGTGGAATGACCTCCTCCCTCCAACATTTCAGGCAGCAACAAATATCTTCTTCCAGTGATTACTTGCACTCCTTTTTCACCCTGACTTTTTCCAGCCATCGCCTCAACCCTGTTGTCCTTTATTGATGCATCATGTGAACTCTGTCAGGATTTTTAAAATAAGAAATGGCAGATGAAAAAAATAGATAATGTTTTCAATGAATTTAACAAAGGGGTGTGTGGGGGGAGCAACTAGCCTCTTGTTCCTCACTGGCATTTGGATATAATCATAACACCGTGGGATTATTCCTTGGATCATATCCTAAAGTTTAGGGGAAAGAAAGTTTGGAGGAAGAGAAGGTTTGGGGTGGGGTACAGTCCATTTATGTGCAAGTTGAAAGGCAAAATGGCTGGGACAAATTGTGATTCTTTCCAGTCTTGGATCTATTCTGAAGTAAGGAGGAAACACCTTAGTATCTCTACTCAGGAATACCCAGGAGCACTTCCAAGCAGGATTGCTGATCCAAAGCTGCTGCATGTCCACTTAGGAGAAAGCATGGCCAGTATATTGGATGGACTGAACTGGAAGAATGGCCAGGAGGTGATGAAGGTTCGACCGGTTGAACAGTGACATTTCCAAGTGTCTAAAAGCCAGGAGAGTTCCATGGAACCATGCCAAGACCCTTTGGGCTTTGGCTTGTTATTACCTGTTTGCTTGTTTCTTTATTATCTTTATATCCCATCATCATTACTATTTTGCCTTCCAAGGAACTAAGACAGCTTACATAATTCCCCTCCTCCTCCCAGTCTTATCCTCACAACAACAACCCTGTGAAGTTGGTTGGACTGAGAGTCAGTGACTGGCCCAAAGTCATGCAGGGAGCTCCAGTGTGGACTAGAACCCGGGTCCCAAACCCGCACTCTGTTTTTGCCTTGAAGCTGTTTTTCCCAGCATGTCCCTTCCTTCAGAGGTGCAACAACTGAAACTGTTTATCTTACTGACTACTTAGTGTTTATCTTTATTTTCCTCTCCCTCAGTCTCCCAGGATAGAGCATTAGGGTTTGTGTGTACTGACAGACACTGAAACTGGGGAGAAGAGGAACTCAACAAAATCCACAGTAAAAGGTGTTGTGTTTTGTCCTCAGCATGGGGAGAGGAGTTGATTTTATTGAAGCTTGGATGCCAGGAAGTACTTCCTGACACTTAAGACCCCAAGAGTATGGAATGGGCTTCCATGGGGGGTGGTTGAGGCCCCTTCGGTGAGGGTGTTCAAAGATAGGCTGGACATGCACATGGTGGGCATGTCATGAGTGGAGCCGGCTGGAGTCGGGGGTCAGACTAGATGGCCCAGGAAGACCCTTCTGACTCGCTCTGTTTCTCTGTTTCTATGATTTGCCATTTGCCCAGGCAACATTGAGGCCCACAGGGAATCAATACGGCCACAGGTAGGTGCAGGCTTCCTTTTGCTTGCTTATCTTTGCCACCCGTATTTCATTGCTGTCTTCACTCAGTTGTGTACCCTCTTTGGCACAGGTGGATTCCTTCTTCCCCAAGCATCCCAGATCCTCAAGGGGTCTTGTCTGGAGCAGTCCCGTAAGAATTGATACAAGTGGCATCCCTACTCACAAGTAAATGGAATAAGGCTTTCCAAGAAAAAGAGAAAACCTGCCCTCAAAATCATCAGAACAGAATCACTCAGCGGTGCCTTTCTCAGGTGCTTCTCCAACATTGCAGCAAACTTTTCTTTCATCTGATCAGTTTATTGCAGAAAAGAATCTGGTAGCCACGCCTCCCATGAACAACTGGCAGGGAATTGCATGGAGGGGGAGCAAAGATAAGAGAGTGGGGTTTAAAGCATGTGCCCCTTAATCAGGATTTCACAGGCCAGATGCAGGAACCCAAAGTAAGGCTGAGGGTTCTCCACTCCTGCTTAGGGAGAAATCATTTTCATACGTTGAACTTTAACTAGAGCAAGAGGCCAGAGCCATCTAAATTTAAGAGAACTGGTGTCCAATAATGTCCAAGAACTCTTTGTATTTATTGCATTATATGTTGACCATTAAACAAATTGATCCTCATTACTCTTATGGCAACTATATAAATGCAAATCAAGCTTTGCTTGAGAATGTCTTTCTTTCTGTTATCTATACAGTTTTGTACTAGCATTTACTGCTCAACTGCTCAGAAGCTAATTCCCTTTGAAAAGCAAATTGTACCATCGGATATTATATTAAAATTAATTGTGTCCTTGAAATTCAGTAGGTACCACACACAGCTGAAGTGCTTAAGTTCCTGATAAGGAAACAATCCACATGCAAATAAAGAAAACAATTTGCCAAGCACCATCCCAAGTAATAACAACAATAACCAAAAAATACTGACACTGCTCTAATTCTAAATCTTTCCTTTCCTTTCAAAAGGCCTGACACGTGTGTTTCATAGTAGCTCAGGGCATGCACCATTTCAGCAGGCCTTACAAGAAATTCCCTTTGGTGTTTTCCTTCCAAACAAATCAGGCATATTTGAAATTCTTTTTGAACAGGGGTGTCCAACCCACGGCCTGTGGGCCGCATGTGGCCCAGCATGGCCATGAATATGGCCCAACACAAAATTGTAAACTTACGTAAAACATTATGAGATTATTTTTTGATTTTTTTTGTAACTTGATTGCTCAGTTCCCGAGTGTGAACTTTGTAGATGACAACATTGTGTTGCAATGGCATGTAAAATAAAATATGTATGCTATTTGTACACGTGTAGCTTCAATTTTATAGTGGTGTGTGGCTTCCAGTGTGTTATCTTCCAAGCAGAGACAGTCAAATTGACACCATCAGACATGCCATGTGCTCATGGTGACTTGACAAGTGAAACACAGCTATTTTCAATATTTCAACCTACCCTTGCAAGCAAGGGATATCACAAAAATTATGCACAGACCTTTCTTTGCTCATCAGCTTTTGTTAGTGTTTGTGTATTTAATGTGCAGCCCAAGACAACTTTTCTTCTTCCAATGTGACCCGGAGAAGCCAAAAGATTGGTCACCCCTGTTCTAGGAGGTTTCAGCTAGTTAAGGTATGCTAGAGTACTATGAATGGTCTTTCACTTGGCATCTGGGTGGCCCAATAGCTAAGCAAAAGAAAAGAACTACCCCTTGATGACTGGACATCTCTTTCCAGTCTTTAAAATGCAATATTCATTAGAGTATGGGAGCGTGGCATTTTCTGCAGCTGGTCATGGCTGAAGGAATGCAGAACATCTGGAGCCAGCCTTGTGCATTACCAGCTGAGCCTTGAATACTGATCATGACTCCATGCAATTGCTGATCGGTCAATCAACTTGGCAAGAACTTTAATAGAGACCAGTATGCAGGTTGGGTAGGATTTGGTTTGGTCCTCATTTTTTTTAGTGATCTGACCTATTCAAATTTCTTGGAGTAATATGTGGATCAGGAGTCATTTATCCGCTGGTCTAAATTTTGCAACATATTTCTCAGCTCCAAAAAGTGCATCAGGGAAATTTGTATTCACCCTAAAATGTGGGTGTTAGGTAGAATTGTTCTCAAAATGTGCATGCAGTGCAAATGTAAATAAAAAGATATATTTTTTTTCTTTCGAATGGCAGACTGATGTGGAGCTGGAAAGGAACACATTCAAGGTAGAATTAATGAGAAACCAGAGAGACAAAGGGAATGAGCATATCTGTTCATCACTTTACACACTCTCCTCACAGGATTCTTCAGTGCATAATTAGTACATTGTTCCTGAACAGATCTCTTAACTATGGCTGTGAAAGCTGGACCATAAGGAAGGCTGAGCACTGAAGAACTGAGGCCCTTGAATTGTGGTCCTGGAAGAGACTCCTGCGAGTCCCTTGGACTGCAAGGAGATTAAACCAGTCAGTCCTAGAGGAGATCAACCCTGACTGCTCTTTAGAAGGCCAGATCCTGCAGATGAAACTCAAATACTTTGGCCACCTAATGAGAAGGAAGGACTCCCTGGAGAATAGTCTAATGCTGGGAACAATAGATGGCAAGAGAAGGAGGGGAGGGCAGAGGATGAGGTGGCTGGATGGAGTCACTGAAGCAGTTGATGTGAGTGTGAGTGGACTCTGGGAGATGGTGGAGGACAGGAAGGCCTGGAGGAATGTTGTCCCTGGGGTCACAATGATTCAGACACAACTTCATGGCTAACAACAACAACATTAGTGAGGGGAGTAAATCAGCACCCCTCCAGACTTTTCATGGCTGTTTACTCACATGTCTAATTCCCTAAAATGGCATGACTTCACGACATAACACAGGAAATGATCAGGAAAGGTCAGACTGGTCATTGTTAAATTGAGCCAACTAAAACACTGGCCACCCAAGGTCCTCCTGCACCTATTTTTCTAGCACTGATGCACCATTTAAGAACTCCACATACAAAATAGAGCAAAACTGATGAACTCCCTGCCCTTCCCACGTTTTTCAATTTGAATTAGTACAGTGGCTGGTCCAGGGAAGGAGCCCTGGGACTGATCAGGACTGTGGCAGGTGAGGGTGCTTTAAAACTTTTTCTCCAACACACGTCCAAGCAGAATTGTCTCCATCCTCTTGCACATGGTGTTACCACTGGAAGCACTGCACACACATTCATCCCTGATGCCGACATGAGCTTTCCTCCCACTGTAAATACCAGAATCCTTGGAGGACTGTGGTCACTCTTGTAAAAGGAGCAGCAGGTGATGGTCCCCATGCCATGGTGCCAACGTGGCTCAGATCACTAAACAATGGCCAACGTAGCTATCCGGAGATCTGATGGAGGGTCAGAAGGTTGGCTTCCTGGTGCTGGGGGTTCCCTGACTTGCCAAAGGTTCAGCAAATAAAGCACATCATAGCAAAGCACTGGAAGTCCCTAGAGGCACTCAGTAATGTTACAACTCAGTCCTATTTGAATGTGGAACACCCACTGATAGGAGTGTTGTGAGTATGAATGCCAGCCGCCATTCCCGGGCAGTTGTGGAGAAGAGAGGCACTCCTTCTGCATCACTGGGGCTCAGTTCCTGGAACTCAGGAATTCAGGAACTTCTCAGGAACTTGGACTCCAGGTCAAAGCAGACTGGAGTCCAGGGAGCCAAGCCCAGGGAATCTGTTCCCTCCCCAGATGGATTTCTTGAACATTGCTAACTATAAGAATAACAATGTTTTCCTCCACTGGATTAAAGATAGTTTCTTTTTTGGAGGGAGAGGTTTGCTCCTCTAGTTCACCACATTTTGTGTGCCAGATGTTGGAGTCCCAGAATATCCCCATGGGCTATTGTTGGACAGATGTTTGCCCTAGGATAGTTTGTCCAGGCATGTTTGGTTTATGGAAAGAACACCATACAGGGCAGATGGCTGAAATCTGAGGGGCATTCTTTACTACCCAGCAGTGAAAATGTTCTAGAAGATTAGATTTGTAGCCCTTCTTTTGAGTAACTTTTGCAATACAAAGTCAGCTTCAGGTAGAAAATTCACCCCAAGATAATGGACGAGTACAGGAATGCCAGGAAGGGTATTTTAATATAAGTATGCCTTGTATGCTCAAGGAATCCCAGCCCCGGTTTCCATACTGGAGCATGGGAAGGGATCCCTAGGATGAAGACTATCTCTGACCTGCAGCCAAAGCTCCGCAGGGCTTGTGATCTTTCTTCTTACAAGCCAAGGACCATGTCTCTTACCAGCTGGAGTTGTGCACGGGTATGCTGGGCATAACAATTTGACTTGAGTGTGTTGGATGCGTGTAAGGGAGACTCCAACTCTTATTTCCACTCTACTGCGATGATCGCTAAGTGATGCTGGAGCAGTCATTCATTTGTTCTCTCCATTTAACCTACTCCACAAGGCCATTGTGATGACAGTGTTAGGGAAGGGGGGAATATTTATGCTGCTCGGGAGAAGGCTGGGATGAAAATGTGATAGATAGAACTGCAGAAACATCTTTCCTGGCATTGAACTCACTGGCGGCATTAGGACGCTGATCCACTGAAGGAGATGGGAGGGAAGGGGCAGACCAATGTGCCTTCACACACCCAGGCAACACCTGAGCACAACCTTTGCAGGCTGCAACATGGATAACCTCAGTAAAATGGATGTGGAACACCATCCCAAGGGGCGTCCACCTGGTTTTGGGTAGCAAAGTCTTTCTGGTTCACCTGAGCCTTTGGTACTTAAAGATTTGGTTGTTCATTGTCTCAGTTGATATGTGTGTGAGGTCATTATTTGATTGGGATTTCTTGTTGCTTGTAAATTGCTGCGCCACTTTAAAATCTGTTTGTCTGCTCCCATTTGTCAACTAAACTGCTTTTTTTCTATTATTATCTGATACTTTTCTTGGTCAATTGCACTTTGTTTTAAATTGTTTTTTTATTGGCTACATATTATATTGTTGATTTTGCAATGGCAGTGTTCTTTTATGATGGAGCGATTATTTTTATGGATCTGTGTAAACTTCTTCATCTGCCATGAGGAAGGGCAGAGTAGAATTTTAAATGTATTGATAGATAGAATTAATTAGCTGATCAAGAGTGGGCCTGGGCTTTATTTTCTTGTGTTCATTTTTCATAACTGTCACTTCTTCCCTTTCCTTTAGAAATGTGTTTGTGCTGTTGTCAGCCAATAGATATCAGGTTTGTCTATTAGAACACTAGTTCATCTTTGATGCTTCTGCAGGTCCTCTTCTACAATGTCAGAATACCCGACAGATTGGGTCTGGTCCTGAGGCCCATTGAAAAATGGGCATGAGAGAACCACCGAAGTATAAATACAAGCAGCCTAACATTTTGGTATTAAATCGGAGATTGCTAACTAAGTAGCTAGAAAGGTTCGTGAAGAGTACAGATCAGTCACAGTCTTTCCTTTCATTACCAGAGTATTGAACTCTGGGAACAACTTTCCTTCAGGGATGGATTAATTTGCCAATTTGAGTCTCTCACTATTTCTCCTTTTTCCAGTCTTAAAATTAGTGATCCTTTTTTTTTTGTGGGGGGGGGGGATTTCTTAAATTCACCTTAACATTAGTGCACATTTCTCCTAATGCATGCAATTTTGTATGCCATTTCACCTAATACAGACATTTTTGCAAGCAATTTGCCTAATCTAATGCATTTTTAAGATGAGTTTCACTGATGTACAAATTTCTGTCATACTTTCTCCTAGTAAACTCATTTTTGTATGCTTTTGCAAGGAATGGAAAATTCCATTGCAAACTTTGAAGCAGTGCTGTGTTTGAGGGATCACTGTGGTTTGGTTGGTGTATTGGTTCCAAAGAACTTACATAAGCTCTCTTTACAGTGTGAATTTATCACTTTCCCCTGCTTTCTTCTTTTTATACCACTTGGATTTAATATTTCTTGTGCACTGGCTGCTGCTTAATGTCTGGACTTGATTCAAAGTACTGGTATTCACATTCAAAACCCTAAACAGCCTGGGACCAGGTTCTCCGAAGGGTTGTCCCTTCCCACAATATCTACCTTCCAAGACTCTAAGATCACCTTCTTGGGAGCTCCTTCCAAGGGAAGTCAGGTGGAAGGCTGCTAAGGAAGAGGCATATGTCTGCTGTGGCACCCTGAGCATAGAGTGAACTTCCCCGGAGGCTCATCTGGCATTTAATTCTTTTCCGCATCGAATGCAGAACTCATTTCCCCAGTAAGTTTAGTTTGTCTGTTTCAAATCCTATTCTGTATTTAAATCTTTGTACTGCTGCCGCCTCCACTTTATACGGTAGTTTTAAACATTTAAAATTTTATATTATATTTTATGCTGTATTTTCTGCTTGTAAATTGTTGTGAACCACCCAGAAAGCTTCAGCTATTGAGTAGTATAAAAATGGGACAATCAACATTTTTATTTCCCAGAACTTCCTCCCATTCATGCTGCATCATAAACTAGCATTCTGAGATACATTTTGGGAAGGGGAAACTTCTTTTCTGCTTTCCACCCCCGCCCCTCCCCGCCAAAAAAAGAGAAGACAAACCTTAGATATGTACTAAAGCATTTTTGCTCAAAGGAGTCTCACAGTGATGAAAAATGGGGTGGGTAAAAGGATTTTAAAGCAGATATTGAGGGAAAGGTGGTGGAGTTATTCAGGTCAGCTCCTTCTTCTTACCAATTATATCAAGAAGTTAAGGTTAAGGTAAAAGTCAGGGGAGCCCAAACCTTGGAACAGGCATCCATGATTTCAGATCAATTACCCCCAGATTATGAGGGAATCTTCACAGTTCGAGCGAAACAAGAATGATTTGCCATGGGAAATAATCAAGTTTCCTCCAAGCAGAGAGGAAACAGCTTCATGCGAATCAAATGGGAGACCTCAGAACAAGATGGTTACTCTCAGAGAGAAGGAAAATGGATGCTAAGGAGGTGGGCAAGAAGGTCATTTCAAAAAAGGAGGTCCCAAGTGGAAAACATGCTCTGAAGGAAGACTGTACACCAGGCAAAAGTTACAGTTGAAAACAGAACCAAGGTTACTCAGAGAGAAGACTGCTGGTGCCAATATCAGTCAAACTCTAAGGGGATCCATTCTTGATAAGCAACCAGGGGGCTACCACAGCTTCAGCACCATGGCTAGCTCCTTAAACATTCATACTCCAGCCAAACTCGATACACTGCTTAACTTGCATTGCCTCTACCAGCTTCCCCTGGTTGATCATCTTCATTCACATATAATAACAAATACTGAAATGGATCATGCAATATGTAGAGAACTGCTTTGGGTGAAAGACAAGAAAGTGTCGGGAATCTTAGATTCCAGTTTGGATTCCCCACTAAGACCTGATTTGGTTCCTAAGCGAGCTATACTACCTAGGAAATGGATTTATTCACATACTGCTCCATTTTCAGGCAGATTCTAGAGTGGTGAATGCAAAAGCTAAAAAAACACAATTAAAAAAAGACTAAAACAATGGATTAAAAATGAGGTAACCGTAAAACCTTTTGCTACTGTCCATGGGGTTTTCAGGGCAAAGATACTGAAGTGGGTTGCCATTTCCTTCTCCAGTGGAAGGAAATAATGGAAGGGGATAGTGGAAGACAGGAAGGCCTGGAGGAATGTTGTCCATGGGGTCGCGATGGGTTGGACACGACTTCGCGACTAACAACAACAACAAACTGTAAAACCAGCAAGTCAGCAAGAAAGACTTGCTGGGACAGCCACGAAACAGTTAAGCAGAGAACAAGTAGAAAATTCAACAAAAATAGCGCCACCCCATGGGAGGTTCATCTTAGCTTCTTTTATTTATTTATTTATTTATGGATTTGTATCCTGCCTTTTTCCTACAAAGGGCTCAAGGCAGCTTACATCCTTCTCCTCCTCCATCTTATCCCCACAACAACAACCCTGTGAGGTGGATTGGGCTGAGAGTCTGTGACTGGCCCAAAGTCACCCAGTTGGCTCCATGGCCGAGTGGGGACTCGAACCCAGATCCTCTGAGTCCCAGTCCCGTGCTCTTAAGCACTACGCCACACTGGCTCTTCTTCTAATCTCAACACTTTGCTTGCTTCAATGCTGGCCAGGAGCTCCACCATCTGCCACTTGACCAAGGACTCCAGAGCTGCTCCTTGTATCTCCACACTTTGCCATCTGCGCACTCGCCTCTCCCTTCCACCAGTGAAAGTGGGTTTTGGGGTGCAGCGCAGGGCTGAGTTTGCAGAGGTGGGGCAGAGCAACAAAGGAAATTTGCATTGAATTCTCACTGAGAAACTTGGAAGCAAACTTGCGAGAATGCTGTAGTTTCTGGCTTCCAGTGTTCATAAATAATATGATTTGCATAGAATCTATTTTCATTTCCTAATGAGTACACCATAGCCCATCTTAGAAAAGAAAATCTGTGGAAAGTAAGCAGACTTGGCCTGGTTCTGATCCCTGGATCAGAACCAGGTGATCTCTACTTCAATTCAGTGCTCTTTACAAAATGGAAGCTAGAAATTTGGGATGCTCTCCTCAAGAGCCATTTGGATCCGTTTCCCACAGAAAAGAAAACACCAGGTGCCACAACATCCTTTTGACATCTAAAATGAAGATAACACTGCATATATCGGTTTTTTTTACCTTTATGCTATGTATAAAAAAACTATAGTGTGTTGCATTTATGAAATCAATGAATGATTCTTTTATATAAACTCCATCTGTGAATGGCTTCAGTCCCGTCCTGACTATTTCCTGAGCAGCCACAAAACTAGCATATGCAGTTGAATTTGCAGACTTAATCCACTTCTTGAAATGATTTTTGCTCAGATCAACCTTCCACATCAGTTCCGAAATGGCTTTTTTTTTTCTCATCTCCATCCAGATATTTTTCAGCAAAGGCTGTGTGTTTGTTGTCTTGCAATTTTTGACTTTTGCTGTTTGCCAATTTCTCACCACATATTAAGCATACTGGTGAACCATTCTCGTCAGCAGTAAAAGCAGAAGAATCTGCCCACCTACCATTAAAGGTTCTGTTTTCTTCTGATACTTTTCTTTTCTTGAATTTATCCATGGTTGGCCTACTGGGGGTCAAAAAACTCAGAAAATTGTGCGCTGGTGGGTGGCGCGCATTGGCAGTTGTGACACATATTTTGAGTGACGGAGCCACAGCAGATGCATGAAAGAGCCACATACGGCTCCGGAGCCAAGGGTTGCTGACCCCTGGCCTGATGCCTGCCTGCCTTTCTTTCCAGCGCCAGGTGAAGACCTTCCTTTAAAAAAAAAAAAAAAATTAACAATGAATTGCGACAGACCTTAGTTTTGCATGTTTTGGTGTATTTTATTGTTGCTTTTTAAAGTGTTATGGTTTTTATTATGTTTTTATTGTGTTTAAAGCCCCTGATATTTATCTGTCACCACAGCCCTGCATTTCCCCCAAGACAATATTCACTTCTTTATTGTATCTTCACCCTGTGTTTTTCCTCTTGAAAGGAACCCAGGGCAACTTACTTTATCCTTCCCCTCTCCATTTGTATTCTCACAACAGCCCTGTGAGGTAGACCAGTTGATAGGCAGTGGCAGGCCAAAGTCACCCACTGAGCCTCATGGAAGAGTGGGAATTGGAATGTAGATTCCCCAAGTCCCAGTCAAACACTGTTGCTATTACATCAAACCGGCTGTTATTCCAATAGCTGAGGCGGACTGCCCACTCAATATTGCTACCCTGGGCAGGTTATTTTTCTTTTGTGGGGTGGGGGGTGCCTCTATGGTGGGCTTGCCTGTGGGAAAGGAGTAAGATAACACATATTTACTTTCATTTTCTACAGACTGGAAACTTCTCCATATAAGCACAGCTATGTCTTTAATTGATCTTCCTGAAAAGATAGTACGTAAGTGAATCATTGTCACCTTAATCTCCACTCGGTAGCAAAATGATAGGGTTGAGAGTGGAATGAAATAGCTACCTGCTATTTTCGTGCACAGAAAGAACTGCTCTGATTAACTAGGGGAGCCTTGCTCACGTCTCCTTTTGAAGTGAATGACACATTCTCTGCTTCAGCGGAAATGTGATTCCGGCAAGATTAATTATTATTATTAAAATCTGTGTGGCAAGTCAGTGCATACTGTGTATGTTCAGAATGACTCATGTTTTGAGGGGAGGGGGACACGTTTCAATGTCTTCCATTTTCCTTTGAAAAGTGTCTTCCTGCAAGCACAATAAAATCAGGAAGCTGGAATCCCATTTTGGAGCCGCACTTTAAGCAGGATGTAGGGAAATGGGAACGGATTCCTAAGAGGACAAGAATGAAGGTCAGAGTTATGGATGGGACAAAAAGCAGTTGTCATCTTGTCTCCAATTGCTCTTCCTGTTTCAATCACTGCTTGCTTTTCCCAAATGGGAAACTTCTGTAAATGGAGCAGTGATGAAATGAGAAGAGTGGAGAAATTTGCCCAGGTTTGTGCAAATGTCTTCCATAGATGAAAGGAGGGGACATGTGTGCACTGGGGAATGCGAACAAGATGAATGCAGGTATGCGCTTGAGAATTTGCAACTTTGGCAGATGCATGCTTTGGTTTGTGCTCATGGACAGGGCTTTGCATGGGGGCATATTCACATGTCCTGCAAGCAAAAAATAAGTTCTCCTACATTCACAGTCAGGATTATGGAACTCGCCTTCTGTGTGGAGAAGTTGGATGAACGAGGCTTGTTTGGCCCAAAAAAGAGGCAAAGGCAAGACAGACTTTTCCGCAGGGCTGTGACAGAAAAGAGCAGGCAACTGTTGGGAGTGAGAAGGAAGGGGGCTTTGGGGGTTTGTTCTCAGGGACTGCTGGCTGGACGTCAGAGGAATCTGGACTGAAATGCAAAATGGGGCAGGTCAGGGCTAGAGTGGATGGGCCATGTCAAGAGGCAGAGAGGAAGGAAGTGGAGGCACTTGTCCCAAGGATAAACTCCCATGGGAAGATTCCGGATTTCCAGCAGGTCGGAGGGGACCCGAGACATGGGGGTTCCTCAGACGAAGGCCAGGCAGCCCCGTCTCTTGACCCCATGACGTAACATCAGCAGAAGAGGGAAGCCCAGTTAGAGGATCGGCACACGAGAGCAGGCACGCTTGCTTTCAGAAGGTTGCCATGCAAGGAAAATGGCGTGTGGCATTTGTGTGCTTGAAGGAGGAACCTTGGCTTCCGGCAACTACTCTTCTCTGTCCGAGACCAAAATGTTTGCTCTAATTGGCTTAAGTTACCAAAAGGTAAATTTCGGCTGAAGATTAGCAGAATCTTCTTGATACTAAGAGCGGTTCTACCGTGTTACCATTTGCCTAGCGAGAGGGTGAGCACTCCCGGTTGCTGGGAGCTTGCAAGGAGCACCATTTGTGGATGCTCTGCTTGCTGCCATCTGGATTTCCTGCATCCTGTGGGGAGTTGCACTAGATGGCCCTTAAGGCCTCCTCCAATGCTGATGATTCCATTTGCAGCACTGGGACACAAGGATGGTGGCCGGATTGCAGGGTAAGCCTCAAGAGGCAAGACAGAGGGAGCTGGGCCTTTTCCGCCTTGAGAGGAGGAGACTCAGAGGGGACCTGTTAGCGACATGCAGGTATGTGAGGGGGTGTCATGTGGAAGTGGCTCATGACCTTCTTCCCCTTGCAGTGGAGGGCACGATGTGTAGCAATGGAGTGAAGCTCAGGGAACCAAGATTCAAGGAGGACGCCAGGAAACCCTTCTTTGACAATTAGGACCCCAAGGGTATGGAATGGGCTTCCATGGCGGGTGGTTGAAGCCCCATCGGTGAGGGTGTTTAAGGATAGGCTGGACATGCACATGGTGGGCATGTCATGAGTGGAGTCAACTAGAGCTGGGGGTCAGACTAGATGGACCAGGAGGCCCTTCTGACTTGCTGTGCCTCTGTGTTTCTGTGTTTTCTTCATCATCCTTACATCAAGAACATTTAGACTGTGGCCTCAGCCATGGGGCAAGTGGAAGAAGAGGGTGAGGGTTCCAAGATCATTATGGTGAGTGAAACAAAACATTCATCAGGCCCTTTTTCTTCTCTAACAGCCTGATTCCTATAAGTACTGAAATGGGAACCCAAGAATACAACAGGAAGTTCCTAAACTTTATGCCTCCCTCCTCATGCGAACCTCAATTTTTTCCTACCTCTCTGTGGCATCCTTTCTTATACTCCAGGATATCAATGCTGACAATCTTTTCATCTTGAGCTTCCCAGGCATCAACAATTTCCCCTGAATGATTGTGCCCATCATTCTGTGATGTCCCTTATGCATGCCCTTGCTTCCCAGAATACTCCTCTGGGGCCTGATTCTTGAAAAAGCACATCACCCAGGGTAGCACTCTTTTTCTCAGATTCCGAGTCCTGGAGGAAATGCACAAGGATGAAAATACTTTTGTAAAGAAAACCGGAAAATCGCTCTTTGGAATGGGCCTCTATATATTTATTTTCCTGCTGTAGCTCTATTCCTAGTCTGACAAAAAGTGGAGGAAAGGTGCATAAGTAACAGGTCCAGCATGGTCGCAATGCTTTCAAGTGAGAACTCGGCCTCACATTACAACCTCAAGCTGATGGAGCGGGCACTAGCCACATCCCTGGCTCTGGTAAATTGCACCTTTCCCCACTGGTTCTTCCCATGGTTGGGTTCTGTTTCTGTGAGCTACATGGATCAGGGATGGATGGATGAGAATTGTTCCAGCTCACCTATCTTCTCTGAACATCACCCTGGATCATCCCTTCTTGAATTGTGCTCATCTTCATGTTTGCAGTTCATTTTTCCTGAATGGGAAACCTGTGCAAAACAGCTATCAAATGTGGATGTTGGGCAAAAGATTCTCAAATGAGCAAAAATGTCCTCATAGAGTAAGGCAGGGGTGATTAAAAAGCTGAGCATTTTAAGAAAGCGTGCCTTTCGAAATTGCCATGCAGCTTTGAAGTACATATTTTGTGAACGTTAATGCAATGTTGAACACTTGCAAATGTTTTTGGAGAACAGGCACTTCTGTTCATGCAGTGAATTGCGCATACGGTTTCTTGAATGATTTGCAAACTGCATCATACCTCCAGATTTCTGATGTTGGGGTATTCGAGTGCAGGATGACAGCTATCATTTTCTTGAGCTTCCAAGTCCATCTGGCCAGCCGCTGCTGGATATGGCATGCTGGTTTAGATGGGCATTTGATTTTCTGCAGCACGGCAAGTCCAAGGAGCAGGCAAGCAACACCGGCGCACCTGAGAAGGGAAGGACCAGCACTTGCAACAGTGTCGACATCTCTCCAGGATGTGTGTCTTGCTGGCTGATGTAAAGTACTCTGCACATTAAAAACCGTGGTGTCCATGATTAATGGTGACACTTGATAGTCTGTGTCTCTTGTGCTCCAGTAGCTTTTCTCTTCCTTAAGCACTTCAGGCATGAATGATCAGTGCTGACATTCAATTGTATTTCTGAGCCAAGAGGGATCGGCTAAATGCCCCAAAGGAACGTTACCAATTAACCCTTCACCCTGGTACAGTTGCACTGAAAGCAAGAAAGCGAGAGAGCTCCAGAAAGGAAGATCTAGCAATATGCCAAACTCCTGCTTATTATTTCCCACAAATGTTTCCTTCTTGTCAGAAAAGGGGCCCTGTGTTGATTTTTCTGGGGAGTTATTGGTGTGGGGAGCAAATTCACAGCATGTTCTAGTGTGTGAGATACCAAGTTTAATTCCAGTGTTCCTCGTTCCTATACATGCTCATTCAGAAGAGAGTTGAACTTCATTCAGTACTTGCACAGGATCAAAGGTTCCCCCCCGCCCCCGCACCATTTTTACATGAAAGCACAGATGGGTGCCTCCTTCACCTTACGTAACCCACTCAATGAAAGAGAAGAGAAATTAAAGAGCACCTCGTTCTGAACATAGACCAGCTCACAGATGTTCATTCGGATGTGGCAATTCTTTCTTGCAATTATGCATTTATTTTACAGGTGACAAGAAATGCCTTTTAATAGGTAAGAATGATATGCCATCTGCAGCCCTATTAGAATCATTATGTCTCGGATCAATAATTGAATCCCCAGTTATCTCTAAACTGGACTGATGTGATTCGCACTGCATCAGGGTCTCTTGGAGGCCAGCTTGGAAACTGCACCGGGTGCAAATAGTGACCACCAGAATACTAATGGCAACCAGAACACCTGCAGGTGAGACTCCTTTCTGCGTCACTTGCTTGGGTGATCAGATCATTTCTGGCTAATGTCAAAGTGCAACTCATTACCTTTAAAGTGATGCAGTGCCCAAAATGTTCTCCACATTGTTTTCCACCATTGTCATTATATGTGATAGAAAATAAAGTCTTTGGAAAAGCCGTTCACGGGAGAAGAAAAGGTCAGAGAAATTCTTATGGTTTGGGTTTCGGGTCTTTCACTTACTTTACTCATGAGGTGACTAAGGAGAGTGTGGGATTCTTCTGTCTTTCATTGTACAGCCATCTCTTCCTCAGCTGGGAGCCTCCTTAGAATCCTAGAATAGTAGATTTGGAAGGGGCCAAGAAGGC
Organism: Varanus salvator macromaculatus; assembly: GCA_023646645.1. Lineage (NCBI taxonomy): Eukaryota > Metazoa > Chordata > Lepidosauria > Squamata > Varanidae > Varanus > Varanus salvator. The sequence continues at coordinate 3,983,553 of JAIXND010000762.1, forward strand.
CTTTGGGACCAACCCTCTGCTCAGTGAAGGTCTCCAGGTTGAACCTCCCCCTCAGATGGCTGACCAGCTGCATCTTGAATGCCTCCAGTGTGGGAGAATCCACAACCTCCCTAGGTCACTGGTTCCATTTTCATACTGCTCTACCCATCAGGACATTCTTCCTGATGCTCAGGCAGAACATGGCTTCCTGCAACTCGAGCCTGTTGTTCTATGTCCTATACTCTGCAATGATTGAGAATAGTTCAACGAAAGCCCAGGAGAAGACTTCTCCCATTGAGTGGGGAGTTCCAAGAGTTTCAGCTCAGGAAGCACAAGCAGATTGGGAGGCTGTAGGACCTAGAATGAAATCTGTCACAGAAGGCAAACTCAAAAGACACGCATGGCGTCCTTGGCCACACCACAGTGATCCACCTCAAAAGCACCCTGCATAAACGATGATATATCCCAAGAAGGAGGCATCTTCCCAGGGAAAAGCTGACTTAAAAATCAATAAATAAAATAAAACTCTTATGTGTCCTTAATCACAAAACTCTTATGTGTCCTTAATCATATTAGGAAGTCAGGCAAAGGATGAAGAAGAAACACAGTAAGCAGGGAGGCAAGAGTTGTGAAAGAGTTGAAAGACAGACAGACCAGCAGGATAGATGGATGGACAGAAGCACAAATGGATGGATGGACAGATGAATGGACAGATGAACTAAGCTTCAGGAAGAATGCCTAAGCATCCTGATAAATCTTGCACAGTTTCTTCTTTTGAGTATGGAGGTGTTACACTGAGAATCTGAGCTCCTTGTCGTTATGTGTAAGTTGCTGGTCAACCTGACTGGTTTAGGTTGGGGGCCATTAGCATCTTTTAAAAAGATGATATTTGTAGCCCATCTTTCTTCCTGCGAGGAGACCAAGGCACCTTGCACAGTCCTGCTCCACTCCATGTTATCCTCAGAACAGCAACCTTGTGAGACAGGCTAAGTCTGGAGGCGGTGTCTGGTGCAAAGTCTCCCAGGAAGCTTCACGGCTGAGTCCACTGTTCCACCACACCACCTCCTTCCTCACACCATCTCCTTCCCCATTTCTCACTAGTCCTGCTTCTTGAATATGAAGATGTCAGCTATTGAAGTGGACAAAGTCAAGGAGGCTAGAAACTAATTGCTACAAAGTTTTGCCTCGTGTAACTTCTGAAGAGGAACTTGGAGGTCTGTGCATGGAGGAAATTCGAGGGCATTTCAAGGGAAGCAAAGAAGCTGAGCTGCAACCAGACCAGGGGAATGTATTCAGCGACTACTGATTTATCTTATCCTGCTCCTCTTTGCATCTCAATTTTTCCACCTTCTGCACTTGTTCTTCAACATGCAATATTAATATGCAGTGCACAGAGGATGTGAGTGGGTGGCAGATTGTGCTCAAGCCATTATGAAGTGAGAGTCGAGTTGGGCACATCACTTTACATTTGCTACATGTCTGTTTGCTAGTGCTCATTCATAAGTCCATCCTGTTCCCTTTCTTTTAGACCCACATTTTTTTATTTTTATAAATTGCAAGTAAATACCTAAGTATCATGCATTTTATATTCATGCACTGCAAAATAGGTATTTTTATTTGTGTTTTATCTTGAGATTCATTTTGTTTGCATTTTCCCTCTAAAAGATATATTATTGTTTGCATTTCTATACAGCTTTTGATCCAAAAACCGCATCACAAAATCAGAGGATGGCTTCATCTGAGGAGTAAGTGGAATTGGATCTGCACATCAGCCTAAGAGGTCTCAATTGAGCTTAGCTTTCTTTAATATGTGGACAGACAATATTTTCAAACATATGCTAGTTAAAACCAACATAGCAAATATATCCCATAAAATAGAGTAAAAGTATCATCAGCATCAGGGAAGAAAATGTTGGCGGCAGAAGAATAACAGCATTTAAAAAGGACATGTTCTTGCATGCCAAAAAACTAGAGTTGACGTATTAAGCAAATGTAGAAATCAGGGCATATTAACGAGCTGAAGCTAAATGGCATTTTTGTTTTTCTGATAGGTACATGGTATAGAACTTTGAAATATCTGTTTAGTTAGTTTTGACAGCAACACTATGTTTTCATAGTATTAATTTCTGACTGATGGCTCACCCATTTTCCCATATGTCCATGAAGAAACAATGTTTAGAAAAGGACGCTAAAGGGTGTAAAACATCTCATCCAATGCTTTTTCAGCTCTTATCACTTCTATCAACTGGATCTAGGGAAGCGCTGACACTGGGAAAATCCATAATATTTGAGTTTGAGCAACTTCCTGTCTGCTTCTAATTTCATGATCAGTAATGAACAAGATCAAATTCTGTTTTAATATTTTTTCCAAGCAGACTTCCATCTTCAAAATTGGCCACAGTGTGTGCTTAAAACAAATTTCAAACCAGGAAGGAGTTTTGCACAAAAGAGCAAGCTGCAAAATTTTTGTAACTTTGCACAATTCATGTAACTTTTTTTTTTTATTATTATTTTACTTTGCATCAATCACAGTATTTTTCCTGTTCCGTACAAATCAGCACAGGAAAATCAGGTGCGCCTAGGTACTTTTGTGTAAAAAACAGACAATCTGCACACATCACACTGGATCCAGGCACTGGGGGAGGGGGGGCGGTTGTGCCAAATTTGCAAAATAAAGTGCTTGGTTCTGTTTGCATGTGTAAAGTCACACACATCTTCTGAGTGCTGAGCCCACAGCCCATCTTGGAAGTCAAAGAACCAACTGCACTCATTTGCAGGGGTGTCAAAATGGCACCTAGCTGGCAAAACAGAATCTGGAAAGCCAAATCAAGAAAATTCACAATATTTTCACCTCTATCAGATTCCTTGTGCATCTCTTATTTTACCTCATTGTTGGATGGACGAATATGAAGCTGAGGTCATTCAGAAATAAGGTAAGAATTTATTTGTTTGTTTGTTTGTTTGTTTTTCAATGTATATCCTGCCTTTTTCCTACAAAGGACTCAAGGCAGCTTACATCATTCTCCTTCTCCATCTTATCCCCACAACAACAGCCCTGTGAGGTAGGTTGGGCTGAGAGTCTGTGACTGGCCCAGAGTCACCCAGTTGGCTCCATGGCCGAGTGGGGACTCAAACCCAGGTCGTCTGAGTCCCAGTCCCACGCTCTTCACCACGACACCACACTGGCTCTCAGAAACTATCGGAGACTAACTGATAGTCGGAGACATAGAAACAGAGAAACAGAGCGAGTCAGAAGGGACCTCCCGGGTCATCTAGTCTGACCTCCGGCACCAGCCGGCTCTGCTCACGACATGCCCACCATGTGCACATCCAGCCTGTCTTTGAACACCTTCACTGATGGGGCCTTATCGACCTCCCATGAAAGCCCATTCCACACCCTCGGGGTCCCAATTGTCAGGAAGTGCTTCCTGGCATCCAAATGGAACTTGGTTCCCTGAGGTTTGTTCCATTGGAGCGCGTCCTGCCTTCCTCTGCAGGGGAGAACAGGTCTCTACCTGCCTCCGTGTGGCAACCCCTGACATACCTGTATGTCACCAACATATCTAAATGGTAGATGTGTACCGAGACTAAAGAGTACTTTATGTCAGAGAGTGAATGGTACTTAAATGAGATTCAGCATAAGAGAGTGTTGTAGGGAATCAAGAGAGGTAGAAATGCCCCAGCACTCTTAATTTCTGGGAATCCATACTGCCTGGATTCATTTATTTACAACTTTTGTCTATCACTTCATATCTTGACAGAATCTGAAGCAGTGAACAATAAAAGATGCAATAAATAAAATAATAACAGCAATGCATTAAAAACAGAACAGCAGCATAACATGGCTGGTCAGCGAGGAAGGTTTCCTAAAACAAAGTTATTGAAAGGACTGGGTTGGCTTTTCCCTGAAATACAGAATTCCCGAGTGGATACCTCTAATTGCGAATCTGATGATGTGGGGCTGAAATACGTAGCTGAGAAGCCAAAGCCAGCAGGCTTTGAGATAAGCTAAGTGGCTACAGAAAGCCAGACCGCCAGTGGTTCAGGGGAAGACAGTGCAGGACAGGGAAGGTCAGAGAAGGAGGACTGATGGTGATCGGTCAAGTCGTCTGGTGCCAGATGCAAAGACCAGTTAAGTACTTCCACCATCTGGAGCACCAGCAGTGTGCACCTCACTGAGGGTGCAGCTACCTCTGTTTGGTGGGAAAGCAAGGAGGGAATTTAGTCTGGAATCGACTCTTGGCACAGGCAGAACTCAATGCACAATTAAATGAATTCATGTGAACTTGCAATGCAATTCTTACAAATGACCTTAGCTTTACCCACTTCGTATAACAAAGCCATTCCTGGCTTTCATGTACTAAATGCCTGCGGTTATGAGCATCTCCGCTTGATCTGCTGGGAAAGGAAAAGCAGAGAGACCATCTTATAACAGTCCTGCTCAGCGACTGCCAAAAGCAACACAGTGTTGGATCCCTCTTAGCATCCAGAGGCAGAAGTTCCGTAAAGCTGCGTCACTGAAGTCTTTTCCCCAGGTTGGCCCCAGTCAACCCACCACAAGAATGTGCTCTGATGACTTCGTTGAATTGCAGGTTGGTAATGAAGAAGGTGTGCTCTCAGGTATCCTGGGCCCAAGTTGTCTAGGGCCTTCTGCACTAGTGCCAGAGCCTTAAGCCCACCTTGTGGCAAATAAGCCGCTGGTACACTTGCTTCAAAAATGAGTTGCATGCTGATGGAGTTGAGCAACTCCAGGCAGGTCCAGGAGAGCACATTCAACCTCTAGAAGCTCTCCGAGGGCCCCATGCCAAGTTACAGCAGCTTATCAGTCCAGATGAGCATAAAGGACACATTTCACTTGTTTTCAGGGATCACATCAGGAATGTTATCCTGTGTGCTAATAGGTTCTCCAGCCAAATGGCTTTTTTTCTGAGTGGGACACTGGATGCTGACCTTCAGTTCTCTCTCTCTCTCTCTCCCCCCCCCCCCCCCACTTCACATATCCTCTCACTTCATGCTTTCCCTCTTCGGGTAAACAATCTTGTTGATCCATCTTGAGTGTGAACACATCTGCTTAATCTCCTTTTTTTCAGCTGGCTGGCTGGCTGGCTGGCTGTTGTTTGCTCTAGTTTGAATTACCCTCCAGCCCTGCAATTTCATTGTGGAGATGCAGGGGCCTGCGCTATTCACACTGCACCGGTTCAGACACTGAGGGGAAAAGACATGTTCCGGCCAGGAACAAGAGATAAGAAGAATGGCACCTTGGCACATTAGGACCAGGTGCGCCAGTATTTTCCCCATACAATCATGTCACAAGTCATTCCTACTGATGGCTCCAAACCCCTGTCTGGCCAACTTTAGGGTAACATCCATTTCTTGGTTCCCTTGTATTTAGCAGGGACAGATAAACTTACTTTGTGGTGTCTCTCTGCAGTCCATAGAAACAGAGCGAGTCAGAAGGGGTCTCCCGGGCCATCTAGTCTGACGCCTGGCTCCAGCCGGCTCCGCTCACGACATGCCCACCATGCGCATGTCCAGCCTATTCTTGAACACCCTCACCGATGGGGCCTCAACCACCTCCCATGGAAGCCCATTCCACGCCCTCGGGGTCCTGACTGTCAGGAAGTGCTTCCTGGCATCCAAATGGGACCTGGGTTCCCTGAGCTTTGCTCCATTGGAGAGCATCCTGCCTTCCTCTGCAGGGGAGAACAGGGCTCTACCCACCTCCATGTGACACCCCTTCACATACCTGTATGTCGCCAGCTCATCCCCTCCGAGTCTCCTGTTCTCCAGGCTGAAGAGACCCAGTTCCCTCAGTCTCGCCTCATCCCCCATCCCCTGCAAACCGGCCACCAACCTTGCGGCCCTGCGCTGCACTGCCATCATCATCTCTGTTTCACTTCAGGGGTGGGGGGCATTGTGATTCTATGGTTATAGCTACAGCTTGAGCTAGATAGATATAGATACAAAGTATTTGTGTTGGTGGAAATGCTTTTGCATGGAAAAGCCAGGCATTTATTTGTTTGTATCGACCTCCAAACTGCCAGTCCAGGGAATAAGGTTTGCTGAATGTGATTGAGCCATAGATACAGAAAAGCTGTAGGGCTTTCTCTGTTATTAAACCTCATCTTTGGAACTCTCTTCCTACAGAGGTGTGATTTGCACCCTTGTTATTCTTTTTTCACCACCAGGTAAAGACTTTAAATTTAGCACCTGCGTTTAGAACCATGGTTTTATCTGCTTGTTGCTGCTGGTTTTATTGTTGCTTATTTTATCCTCCTGTTTTGCATCATATATTCTTTGGAATTTATGTGGCTTTAGGTGTTATTGTTTTATTTTACTGATAAAATTTTTGCTTCTGTTTTTGTGAACTGCCCAAAGAGTTCCTGAGATATGGGGCAGCATCCAAAGACAATGACTCACTAACTAAATAAATAAATACCTGATAATGCATAGAGCTACTTTCACTGTCAGAAGAAACATTCCTAGGAATGGACAATCATCCAAAATTCAACACGGGCATTTGAACCATTCTACCCATGCTGTTTCCACATGGAGTTTTAAAGAAAAAACATGAAGAGTGTTTCTTTAATGCATTCCAAACAGATATCATATGAGGACTCTCCTTAATGTTTAGTCCTTTCTTTACAACTTAAACCTAGTTGAACCAGGAAGAAAATGAGATGGCTACACATGTGTTGAAAACTTTCCACGAACAGGCCACACGATGCAACATACAGTTGCTTATTGAGTAATTGTACAGGGAAAAATGGCGGGCCACATCTACCAAATGGGATTGTCACCAGGGTGCACCTCCTAACAGGGCCTTTGGGGACTTGGCTCCCCATCTGTCTAACTGCTTTGGACCTGGAGTTAGTTACTCCAATGAGTTCCAGTTCCACCAGAAATGACCAGCACAATATTTTAGAGTGCTCCATTTCTCTGAAGAAAGCCCCTTTTGTTTTCATGACTCGTAGGGCTGCTCGACTGGTATTTGGCACACATTTGTTCTTCATTATTGTCAGTCAGTCCTAAAGGAGATCAACTCTGACTGCTCTTTAGAAGGCCAGGTACTGAAGCTGAAGCTCAAATACTTTGGCCACCTAATGAGAAGGAAGGACTCCCTGGAGAAGAGCCTAATACTGGGAACAATAGATGGCAAAAGGAGGAGGGGACGGCAGAGGATGAGGTGGCTGGATGGGGTCACCGGGGAGGACCCTGGGGTGATGGCAGAGGACAGGAAAGCCTGGAGGAATGGTGTCCATGGAGTTGTGAAGAGTTTTGCAACCGCACAACAACAGCAATTTTCTTACACACACGTATATACACACAGAACCACCTTGCCATCTACTGTATTCATTTGGAGATTGGTGGCACTCCTCCTGGATATTGTGCAGCCTGCCCAGCTTGTCCTTCCTCCTCCCTGCTGCCTCTGTCATCCTGCCTATCTCAGTGCCCAGCAAAATTGCCAGGTACCGTCATTTGCACTCCATTTGGGTCAGAAGGAAATGGCCTTGCACGGGTGCTTGGAAACGGTTTCAATTGCTCATTGCAAATTAAATATGAAATGTACAATGAAAAACATTCCGCCTCTGTTTCTTTCTTCTCCTCCATATGGTCCAGCAAGTCATGCAAGGAACATTGGTTCTGCTAAGACAACCCCTCCCATTACACTTCTGCAGAATAAAGTGTGGTCTATTTTCCCTGTCTTAATGAGAAATGTTGTAGAAAATTTGTTGTGAAAATGCGTGCTTATTGGGGAAAACCAGAGGCTCATCCAATAATATTGCTTACGACAACAGCTATGACGAGTTAATAGGCTAAAAGGGTTCTTTTTTCCTCAGTATGACAATGGACTTTGACTTTGCTTGTGTTTAATCCTATGCATAAAACCCAAGTGTGTTCTTTCTATTAGGCATTATTCCTGATGACTTTGATAAACAAGCTATTTAACTGATCCAAATATAATTGCTGTGGCAAGGATTGTATTTGCCCAACATTGGAGGAGTGAACTGATCTTAAAAAAGATTTTGGACTGTGCAGAAATGGTCAGATTGACCTTGTCTCTGAAGGAGGAGGAGGATACTGTACATATTTCTATCAAACTTGGAACTTCTTTTACTATTGGCTAGAGAAATGGGACTATGCGTAGATTTGAATATGGTTATGGACTGTTAAAAAGAGTAAGACGCTGACCCAGTATATCCAATGTCTTAAATGATTGATGTTTTTAATGTTAGTTTCTAGAAAAAATAATAAAATTTATTAAAAAAAAAAACACCAAGTGTGTTCCAGGGGAGAGTGTATAATCACATTGCTAATTTTACTTTATCTCAGCTAAGAACTTTGAGCTCAAGTGGTTGTGTGTTTTATAAAGGTCTTGTTTATATGGTTGAATAGACATGCTTAACAAAGATTTAATTCCAGACTTAACAAAGAGACAATGTTGTATTCTGGGTAGTGTTTTGAACTGGGACTCAGGAAAACCCTGGGTGATTGGGATAGTCATTGGTTATCAATCTATCCTACCCCGCAGGGTTGCTGTGGGGATAAAATGGGAGGAGGATCAGGAGGATTAAATAAGCCACCTTGGGTTCCTTGCAGGAAAAAAAGCAAGGATATAAATAAAATAAATAAAAATAGCCAAGCCTTCAAAGCTGTTGGCCTAGCTGCACACAGCTGTAAATTTCATGCAGTTTTTTTATCTGAAGTATTTTTCCCAAAATATGGAGTCTGCACATTATTTTATATTATTCTGAAAGCCAACCAAAATGGAATTCTCACCCACTTCTGGATGATTGCTTGGCTGTCATTCATATTCTTAGGGGCTAGGGTCCCACACCCTGGAACACACCGCCTGTCCTTTGAAGATGAGGCTATCAGGGGAGAAACCCACACATAAGCAGGCAGGACAATGTTTTCCTCCTGCCTCTTCTCAGATGTCTCTCAAAACATCCAACGAAGCCAGACCTGCTTCTCAGTCAGTGATTCATTCAGCAGAACAACCAGTATGGCCAAGAGTCCGAAGCAGAACTGGAAGGTCAGAATATTGTGTAAAAAACCCACCAACAACCACACATAGGTAAGCATGACTATGTATGTATGTATGTAGGCTATTTCTAGGCCATCCATCACTTTTGTTTCTGAACGGCTTACAATAGTACAGAACACATGCCTTCCGTGTTAAAGCGGTGCATTTCTCGGGGAATCTTGTGATGCTGTGAACCTCCTGTTTGCGCCTCTCTGATGCGCAAATGCTACTGGAAAACTTCAGTGACTTCAGTTGATTCTCAGTTCTACCTCTGGATGTGTTTGAGGATCTACCTCACCCTCTGTCCACCCAAAACCCAGAGGGTTTAAGCTAGTTCTTCTACCAGAATTTAGCATTTCTACAACATAAGGAAGTGAAGCGGTATGAAACAATCTTAGATCCAGCAGAGAATTGGCAACTTTCGATCTGAATAGTTGCAGGTGGGGCGGGGGGGTGGGACTTGCAAGGTGCTTCTTGCAAAATGAGTGTGTTGAATTTCAGGAGCAGTCCATGCAATTTTCTCCCTTTATAAGTAATTAAGATTTGATGTTTTGCATTGCCAAAAAATGTGACAAACCTTCCATCTATCATTCCCGCCTTGCCTGATTATACCCTAAATAGAAAGCTGAAGTCAACTTTCTGTAGCAAAACATTCCAAATTTGGGATCACAGACAAAAATCTGTGATTGGAATTATGCAAAGCAGGCTGATTTGCATAAGCTTTCCTTGAATGTTATCTCTAGTTTTCTTCAGGGCCTGAAACCTTGTAAAATATTCACTATTTCTATCAACACGTGGAGGGGAAAATGCTGAATATTCAGGGGTTTGGAGTGGCTGTTTTTCCATGCAACACAACATCCACAATATCCCAGTGACAGTTCTGTTTTGCTTGTGGTAAATCCTTGTTCAGCCCCTGGAATCCAACAACAGCCTCCTGGTTCACTTCTTACTGGATCCTGCCATGTTACTTTTTCCTGGTTTCTGATTTCCAGCAAGCAAACTGATCTTAACAGCCGCCATTTTGATTTCCTACAGTGCCCTGATAATATCACAATTGTGATATTTATTTTGTTGTATTTATATCCTGCCTTTTTCTTCCTTCCAAGGAACTCAAGTCTGCTTACATAATTCTCCTGCTCTTTTCAATCTTTGCCTCACGACAACAACCCTGTGAGGTTGGTTGGGTTCAGAGTCCGTGATTGGCCCAAAGTCACCCAGTTAGCCCCGTGGCTGACATAACCAGATAGATGCTCATGATCTGGTACCAGTGAGGTCTACCAAACTCATGCTGAACGCAGCAGAGTTCTCCTGGATATCATTAGAGGTCTTTTGCCAAAGGGGCACTTACAGTTAGCCATGTCTCCATGCACATTTGGGAAAATAAGCACGGCTGCTCATATGGAAAGGCCTTCCATTGGGGGCCTTGTTTTAGCTGCCACCTCCAGAGGAGGGTCAGCATGGAAAGGACTTTCTTGGTGGCGGTTCTCCAGTTTTGGAATGCCAACTACACTGAGGCCGGCTGACGCCAACGCTGTCATCTTTTCAGCACCCAGTTAAGACTGCCCTCAGCCCCAGACGTTCAATGGTACATGATGGGCCATGTCAGCTGTGCAAGTAGGTCTTGTTTTCACCAAACTTGTTTTACTTCTTTAAACTGCTTTACATTTTGTGTACTGGAAGTTTTGCTTGTATTTTACTGTAATTGCATTTATATTGCCATCTACTTTTACTACTGTATTTGGGTTTATGAATGGTTGTGGAATGAAATTGATAAAAATCACACACCATCCAGTCAGTGAAGTCCATATACTCCTGAAAACAGACAGCTCCTTTTCTTGAAAACCAGGACACAGGATTTTCCTGTGGAGTGAATGAGTGCAATGCACGGTGAGGAGTACAGCTTTCAGAAAAGGGTGACAATGGAAGAGAGGACCATCCAAGCACCCAACGGTTGGCATATTTTAAGTCCCAGAATTTTGAGGATATACTCATCTCAGTTAAACCACAAAAGTGTCAACTGGGTTATGGGACAAAGCATGAGCTTAGGGTACCCCCATGCCCGCACTGGCCAAGTGTCCTTTTCTGTAGTGGGCAGTCCTCTATTGGAACTGCATCACCCTTCTTTAAAGATCTTTAAACATTCTTCCACCCTTCCCAACTATCCGCATTCCATTTGAAAGAGAAGACACTGCTTTCAAAAAGGAGTTGAAGAATGAATAATATTTCAGAGAAATGATCACAGGTTGGGTAAAATTTAGAGGTAGGGTTTGGACAAAGCTGTATGGAATCTGGCCCTGGAACATTTCATGGACTTCCTCTTGGGCTTAGCATTGTCTTGCAAAGTAGGAAGTCTGCAGTTGCTTGCTGAGCCTTATTCTGCATTAGGTGCAGCAATACAAATGGTGCAGCGTGTGAGGCTCAGTTCCTCTTGGCTCTGCTTGCCAGGAACTCAGGATCAGGGCCATGCCAAAATGGGCTAGGAGGAGCCAAGCCCAGGGAATCCATCAGATTCCTCCACATCCCCACCCAGAGAGAGATGTAACAGAAAGAAACCTTCCCTTTGCCTCCCAGTGGAGCTCTCCAGGATTGTCCAGGGCCCATTATATGCTGCCCCATGGAACTCTTGGAGCCATCTGAGACCTTATGTAAAATATTTGCTAGGCACTTCCAGGACAGATTCTCCTGCATTTGCCAGGATTTGGATTCCAATGTCATAGCAGCTGAATTGGGAGAGGTATCTAGATGACAGTCGGTCTAGTTGTGTTGGATGAGTTCCGCTTAGTACAGCTCGAGGATGTCCACAAGGTATTTGAGCAGGTTCATGTGACCACATCTGTAACAGATCTTTGTCCCTCTTGGCTAATAAAAGCCAGTAGGGAGGGAACTGCTGGCTGGATCGGGGAAGGGATCGATGCTTCTTTAAGGGAAGGCGTGGTCCCCGGCCACCCGAAACAATTGGTGGTGAGACCACTCATGAAACAACCCTCCCTGGACCCATAAGAACTCCACAAATTTAGGCCACTGACAAGCATCTCCTTCCTGGGCAAGAGTCTTGAGAAAGTGGTGGCCAACTAGCTCCAGGCACTCTTGGATGAGATTGATTTTCTGGATCCATTTCAGTCGGGGTTCACACCTGGTTTTGGCATGGAAACAGCTTTGGTTGCCCTGTGCTGGGAGAGAGACAGGGGAAGTGCAGCCCTGTTGGTTCTCCTGGACCTCTCATCAGTTTTTGATAGCATTGACCATGGTGTCCTTCTGGGGCAACTGAGTTGGTGAGAGAGGGACTGCATTTCAGTGGTTCTACTCCTACTTGGATGGTAGGTTGTAGACGGTGGTGCTTGGGAAATACTGCTCTGCCTCTTGGATCCTTCAATATGGGGTTCCTCAAGGGTCAGTCTCCCTGCCCCCCATGTTATTTAACCTCCTCATGAAACCACTGGGTGAGGTCATCTGATTTTTTGGAGTGCATTGTCATCAACACGCTTGAGGCCCACATGGCTTCAGAGACTCAGAGTGGCTTCTACCAGCTCTGGGTTGCATCTCAGCCACATCCCTCTCTGGACAGAGATAGTCCATCAGTGACCTACGCTCTGGTCATCTCTCAACTAGGCCACTGCAAAGCACTCTATGCTGCTCTTGAAGACTGTTTGGAAACTGCAGCCTGAGCAAAATGCAACATCCAGATTAATAACAGACATCAGATGGTCTGATCATGCAACACCAGTTCTGGTCTGCTTGCACTGCCTGCCTAGATGCTTCTGAGTCCAATCCAAGGTGCCGGTTTTGATCTATAAAGCCCTACACAGTTTGGGACTACAATATGAGATGGAACGCCTCTTCCAACCTTTATCTAACAGGACACTATGATTATGTTTCCAGGTTCAAGTCCAGGTGTTCCTCTTAATCTTTTAATGATCTGTGTAGCTTATGACCTGATGACCCCAGTGAAAAAGTACTTAAATCTGTAGAACTGGCCCTTTTGAGGGCATCTGATGGGCATACTTGAAAGAGAGTTCTCTTTTGTGGCCCCCGCCTCCAAATTATGGAATGTTCTTCCTCAGGAGCAACAACCCACCTCATTTTCTTGGCCTTCAGAGTTGTTGCACAGATATATCTTGTCAATGTATCTTCTAAGATGCATGGTCCTCAGAACTTCACTGTCTGACAAAATTTACAGAACTTTACCATCAATGATGAAGCAGATGAATTTGTGAAAGGTCTTGTATCTCTTGGCTCAGTCAAAGGGAGACTGTAGCCAAGATGGAGACTTGGAAGGCAGCAGTGAAGGAAGTAGAGAAGATCATTAAACGTAAGCATGTTTCACCAAGGCCAAGGCTAAAATCATCCACGCAACCACATTCCCTGTCACTATGTAGGGTTGTGAAAGCCAGACAGTGAGGAGAGCAGACGAAAAGAAAATGGGTGCTTCTGAAACACGGTCCTGGGGAAGAGCATCGTGAAATGAGAGATGAACATATGGGCTCGGGACCAAACCAAGGCAGAGCTTTCCCTTGAAGCAAAAATGGCAACAATGAGGCTGTCATACCTTGGGCACATCATGAGAAGGCAAGGAGAAGACCATCATGCTAGAGAAAGTCAAAGGTGGAAGAAGAGGAGGACCAGGTAAAAGACGGTCTTCCTTTAACTCCATAAAAGAAGCCACAGCCTTGGACTTGGAACAACTAACCAGGAATATCATGGATAGGGTATTTTGCAGGGTTTTCATTCGTAGTGTTGCCAGAACTCTGAGATGACTTTATGGCACATAACAACAGCAACAACAAGGATAGGCTGGACATGCACAAGGTAGGCATGCCATGAGCAGAGCTGGCTGGAGCTGGGGGTCAGACTAGATGGACCGGGAGACCCCTTCTGACTCGCTCTGTTTCTGTGTTTCTAACAGCAGCAGGAGCAACAACAACCGTTCTCACTGTATTTATTACTATCTTGCTGTATTTAATGGCCATGTCTTTTAATTGTTGCAGGGTCTTGCTGCTTCAGATGGTTGTATATTAAAGGCCTCTGTAGAAGAGCACAGAAATGCAACAAGAAACAATCGCATCTCTTGAGAATGTCCTATGAAGGGGAACAACATTTCACTGGGCTCCTTCTTGTTTTTCTAATTATGACTGAAATCCCACCCAGATCAGCTCAACACAGCCCCCCAGTCCCTTTCAGTTGGGTGGCATCCTCATTCCTAACTAACTTTTATTTCCTCTGTTCTGGAGTGTGAACGATGTGGAAACAGTTAAAGCCAGTAGAAAGCCATACAACTAAAGCCACGCTATTCCCAAACTTCTGTCGTTCATTGTTTTCAAGCTATCACCTTTTATAGCCAGATAAATGTTTGCTCTCAGCCATCTGTCAGCACAGAATGCTCGGCAATGTTAATCCCAAGTGATGGATGTGCCCTGTGGACATCCGGAAGGGTACCTCTGGGGTCATTACTCACAGTTCCCTTTTAAAGGTGATACCAGGAATTTATAACAATGCCTGGCCTTGCTGGGATCAAGCAGAAGGGCCTGATGGACAACGACATCTACGGCTCCGGTTTCGATGGAATGTCATTGTAATGGCAATCACAACCTAATAATTCAGAAGATTCAAAAGACATGGGGTTACAGTTGGCTTTGCCCTTTTCCTTACAGCACAATGAGCAGGGCTGGCTTGTCTCGCATTTCCATAAGAGTGCAGAGAAAGGGGCAGGAAATGGTAAATGCCGGTGGCATAGTATCGAGAACTTTGGCTTTGACACGAAAGCAAGTTGCTAGCCCTTATGCTTGTTGAAAATGTGTGCAGGGACTACTAAAATCTCCTGTGGGGGGTCTGAATACGATTTGCAGGGCATGGAGATGGGTCCTGCTCTTCTGACTAATGAGATAACCAGGAGAAACGAATTGCATTTTTTCTTCAGTAGAATCCATGTCTCATTCATGCAGAGGGGAGAAATTTTGTCAGCATCACCCACTGAGTTCAGCACAGAATGGCCCCTGGACAGTCAGACGTGTCCAAAGGACAAAGAAAAGTCAACTTACCTATGGTGGGATCGTGGTAGTCAGGGAAGCGATGGCTTATGAACTGCATGGTCATTGCTGGGAAGACATAAAGGGAAAGAAGCCGTGAGCCTATAGTCACATCTGCTGCTGCCCCCTATTGGGAGTTGAGGCAGGAGAAACGGATAGAGCAAACTGGGGACACGATGACGATGGAGTAGAATCTGCAAGAAGGCAACCGATTAGCCCAGGGGCGTGGAGGTATCCCTGGGCCTCACCACCATTGCCACCAGCATGGCTCTCTTCCGCTGGAGCCATTGTTCTCTGGAGGATGCGGGTGACCACACCATGATGATCACCCACCCCATTCTCACCTTCTTCATGCTCCTCCCAGCAAGCAGAAAGAGGCTCAGCTAGCGCTGGCGGGAGTGCTGGCTGAATTGGAGGCCTCCACTGTGTGCCTCCACCTACCCACATTGAGGGGACGAGGGGACATTAGCTGATGGCCTGACTGGGCAGGACCTTCTTCTGCAGAAGATGACTACACATACACGGGATCAAGGTACTCCTCATTTGGCCCTTGGCTGGGCTAGCAGGTGTGCAGGACGTGTTGATTTGGCCCAGGCAGGAATATGGCGCCAAGGTACAGCTGCCTTCATCCAAGCACAAGGAATGGGATGGAAGGAAATAAGGAAGGACTAAGAAGAGAGATAGCAGAGGTGCTGGGACCAGAGAATTGGTGAATAGAAATGGACCAGTAACAACCAGCTAATCTTGGGATGAGAGACCTGGTTTAAATAGCAACACATCCAGGGAACCAGTGCGGTGCAGTGGTTAAGAGCATGGGACTGGGACTCAGACGACCTGGGTTTGTGTCCCCGCTCAGCCATGGAGCCAGCTGGGTGACTTTGGGCCAATCACAGACTCACGGGGTTGTAGGTGTGAGGATAAAATGGAGCTCTGTAAGCTGCCTTGGGGTCCTCATGAAAGGAAGAGGGTGGGATACAAATACACGGTAATACTCATTCCAGCACTAATACCAGTCTCAGTACCAGGACTAATGCTGCATATATGTACATGTATTCACATTTCAAAATATTGTCCTGTTTTCCTTCAGTAACATTTAAGCCTTGTAATTGAGCACTGAGTGTTGGTGGGGGGGCGGGGGTCATCCTCCCTAGATCAAATCTGCATTCCTCATTGTCCAAGTCCAGAGAGTTTCAAGGCTGTTTTGGGAGTGACAACCAGAAATGCAAAACACAGAAACACAGAAATAAACACATAGGAAGTCCGAAGGGGTCTCCCAGGCCACCTAGTCTGACCTCCAACTCTGGCCATCTCCACTCATGTAATCCCCAGTCCCAAAAAATCCTTCCCAATGCAGATCTTTATTGGCACTTCACAGCTAACAAGACAATGCAACTTGAGAAGTACCCTTCCAAGCTGAACAATGGCCTCTGCTCATGTACAGAATGAGTGAGAGTTTAACCAAAACTTACCCCCATTCCTTCTCTTTCATTAATGCTGCAGCTCCACCCCCAGGGTGGCTTTCACAGGTGGAGAGCCAGTCAGCAAGACCTATGCAAGATCCTAAACTGGGTAGCTTGTCTGTTCCCACACCTTATCAAGGGGTCAGGGACTGTGCAAGACAATGGCTCTCCCATCTCTTCCAGAATGCATCTGTTCTCATGGTCAACCTGCAGAACTGCAGGCAATTATCTCAATGGGGATTCAAACACTCCGGTCCTGCTTTGATGCATCGAAACAGAACTAATCAGAAGAGGCCTCCTGGGCCATCTAGTCTGACCCCAGTTCCAGCCAGTTCCTCTCATGACATGCCTACCATGTGTATATCCAGCCGATCCTTGAACTCCCTCACCGATGGGGCTTCAACCAAAATAAAACAAGAAATAAAAAAGTCCACCGGTGCCAGCAGAAAAGCCCACAAGAAGGAAATCACAAGAAAAGCTCAAGGACACACAGTGCTGCCCGTTGTCATTTCCACAACGGTGCTGTGGTGAGTGTTGACCATCTGATGCAGGCTGGGGTTCATCCATCGGAGGTGCAACCAAATATCTTCACTGGGTGCCTAGCATGGTCAGGCTGGTGGACCACGTCTGCGTTAAAATTCAGTTCATGGCTACATGGTTTATGCTACTCAGTTATGATCTTTCCTTATTGGATCATATCTCAGCACCTGAAGGGTTAACCAACTGATTGGAAAGGTTACGGGTGATCCAGATTAAACATTTATTGCTCTGTTAATAGATGGTTTTCCCTGCAGTGTGGGCAGATATGTTCAGGTGCCTCATTACAAATTCATAGTTGTTCTACTGGAATAACTTTAAAGTTCATTTGCAATCCAGGTATCACGGATGAATAAAAAGAAACATACCTGGCCCTTCATTATTACGTTCCATCTTATCTGCTCCCTGTTTTCTTTCCTTAATGTAGGCTTTTCCTTGGAAATGTTCTTAACAGCATGCTTACCTCTGGGCCAGGGAACTCCTATGTGCCCCAACAAAGTCGAGAGCACCATTGGATTCTTTGGGCTCAGCTCTGAAATCAGAGACAGAGCTCCCACCTTAGATTTGGGAAGCCACATCCAAGCTGGTTAGCCCCATTCTGCAGGTGAAGAGGGGGAGAACCACACTGACTACTTCTCCAAATCCACAATGAACCCCCAAAAGTCTCATTTTGGGGATTCAATCATAAGGGAATTATGGAGAAACCAGCATCTTGCAGACAGTTCAGCTCATTCTCATTATCTTCTAGGCTGGGATGAGATTTGAAGACAGGACTATGCAGTGCTCTCTTAGGCCATGCTTCAAGGTCATAAGAGTGACCTTGAAGAAGGGCAAAGGCAGTGGGAGGAGTGGGGAGGAGGCCTGAGCCACAGGGAGTGCTCAAGCCACATTCTCTCCCCATCAGAAATGCAACCAACTGCTGACATCAGTCATTTCATTGGCATTCCAAGATGCAAAGTTCTTCTCTGCCCCTTCCCCAAACCTGCTCAGGATGTCCATGATCCTGAGTTTGGAAGCCTCTAGAGATCTCAACTGGATCGCTCCCTAATAAGCCATCTTTGACCATATATACCTTGCATATCTCCTCAGCAACTCCCAACTGTATTCAGGGGAGATTCCTCCCAGTTAAGTGACTAGAGGATTTATTGATATCTGAAATTGATGTATTTGTCACAGGGCTTCAGGAGACAATGGACAGGGCCATATGCTAGAGCTACTTGACAAATTATATCTCAGTGATTTCCGATATAAAAAGAATACATTCACAACTCACAGAATAATGTGTGGATCTAAATTTAGCCATACAATGGCTTTGTATCTCCCCAGTATCCCGATGGAAGTATCAGCTTAAAATGTATCAGAGAAAATGCATTTAAACTATGTAGTCAAACGTGAATTAGTACACAGGTAGTTTAAAGTCACAAAACAATGCAAAACTGGATAGAATCATAGAACAGTAGAGTTGGAAGGGGCCATGAAGGCCATCGGGTCCAATCCCTGCTGTTGCAGGACACCAAGTCA
Organism: Varanus salvator macromaculatus; assembly: GCA_023646645.1. Taxonomy (NCBI): domain Eukaryota; kingdom Metazoa; phylum Chordata; class Lepidosauria; order Squamata; family Varanidae; genus Varanus; species Varanus salvator. The sequence goes on from JAIXND010000762.1 coordinate 4,002,101, forward strand.
CACCATCCCACTCAGATGGTGTCCAGTTTCTTTCTGAATGTCTCTAGTGTGGGAGAGCCCACCACCTCCCCACACAGCTGGTTCCACTGTCGCATTGCTCTGACAGTGAGAAAGCTCTTCCTGATGTCCAACCTGAATCTGGGCTGTCACAACTTGAATGGATTATTCTGAGTCCTACACTCTGGCATCAGCAAAAAGAGATCTTGGCCTTCCTCTTCCTTTCAGGCGCTTATAGAGGGATACCATGTCCCAACTCAGTCTTCTCTTCCCAAGGCTGAGCATGCCCAGTTCCCTCAGTCTCTCCTCATCGGGCAGTGTTTCCAAAGCCCGGATCATTTTTGCTGCCCTCCAATGGACCATTTCTAATTTACCTGCATCTTTCTTAAATCAAACACATATTGTATTGGTATTTGTATTTTTAACTCTAGAATGGATACAACAAGGATGCAGATCTTGCACACCCTCCCTGCACCCCACCTGTACCTGCTTTAGAGAAAAAATGCAAAGGAAAAGATACAGCGGCTAGACACACATTTCCCATAATGGTTGCTTTGGCCCCCTGATGCTGTGGGGAGGGGAAGGACCACAGAACTCAGAACCACCTTGTGGCTTTTGGAAAAGGGAATCTGGGCTTGATGAAGTAAGTGCTTGGCCTGACCCAGCAGGCTCTCTTGTGCTGAGGAAACACACAATAAAGGGAGAGGAAGATCCAGCCACCACGTCTCCTACGCATCCACCTGCTGTTTGATCATATGGTAAGGGAGGATGCTTGTGCTGATGACAGGCCTTTCAGACTCATTCGAATACTAAGCTCATGTGCAAATGGCCCTTACAGATAAATTAGAGACACTCATCTCTGAATTATGCATCTAGCGGAAGAGGCCACGGTATGAAAATGGGGCTTTAAAACCAGATTGAGTAAATGACTTGCACTAGTAAGGTTGGAATGGAAATAAATGCATGAAGATGCAGAAGAGAATTGATTGTAATACAAGGCATGTTTATTGTAGCAGGGGAGGTGGAAGGTAGGGAAATCCAAGGCTCCAACTGAATGGTTGTTACTGTCTAAAAATCTGGATTTGCAAGTCCATCCTATAGATATTTAATGAATATTTTATAAGGCATTGCAGAACCTCCATTTGGAAGCTGTGGATTAATTGCACGACACTCAGTAAAAACAGAAAGATAATCATTTTTGATGATGGGGTGACTTCTTTAACCGTTGTATGTCTGATGATGTTGATTGCCTGAAATGTATTTGGAAGCATTTAACTTTGCTTTCTCCCCCGGTGGCAAAATTCATATCCCGCAACTAGAAAGCCAACATTCTGCAAACCCACTTTGAGAGGTGGTTGGGGAGTTCGATTTATATAAAATATAGGGGGAAATATGGAGTATTTTAGTTCTGTTCATTTCCATCGAATCTTTTCCATCTGTGATGCAGCACATGCTCTGGGTAAAGGAAAACCCAGGTTAAATCTGCAGAATCAGCAAGTATTGTTTAATTAATTGGCAGAACAACCCCAGAGAGGCCAGGCAGGGTCTTGAAAGCCATAGGACTTTTTGAAGTCACAGTTTCCTGACTTCAAATACAGCTCCAACCTCAGAGCTGGGACACTGCCCTTAGACTGCTTCTCCATCACATATTGATCACCAAGCCCACAGAATCTGCTTCCTGCTGCAGAATCCACTAACTGGTCTCACAGGAATCTGACCTCTTTTCAGTCCATTGTAGATTTTTCTGACATCCCTGTGTGACAGGCCACAAATCCCCAGGACTGTTTTTTTCCTCCAGAGGTAGACTACTCCTGTACGTGGAGTCTTAACTTAGCTGCCACAGGTAGGGACTTGTGAGGAATCCCTTTGGGATGGGGGGAATCCACTGAATTCCCTGGGCTGAGCTTACCATTCACCATTCTGCTTTGTCAAATGTGTGATCCCAAGTTCCTGGTGAGTGCGTACAGTGCCCATGTGGTCCTCACCAGGAAGGGTCCCCACTTGACGGCTCTGCAGATGGCATCCCTCTTCCACATCATGTGCAGCATCATTTCTGATATTGCATGTGGAGCAGAAAAGCCGCCGTTGGCTCAGCCTTTCCCGCATGAGCTTTTGAGGGCTTCCTCTTAGTTTGTCTCACTTTCTAAGACAGGGCTGAGCAAGAGAGGAAGTCAAATAAACACATCTCTACCTGGGCATGAAACCCACCCACCCCCCAACCTTTACGCCAGAGAGAAAAATTTAACATGGTTTTTCACATCATCTTGTTTTAAAATTGTTTTAAACCAGGCTTAAGACCTGGTTACGTGAAGGAGCATCTCCTTCCATATGTGCCTGCTCACTTCTTAAGATCTGGGGCAGAGGCCCTTCTCTAGGAGCCCTTCCTGAAGGTAATTAGGAGGGTGACTATCCAGAGAAGGGCCTTCTCTGTGGTGGCACCCCTATTGTGGAATTCGCTCCCCAGAGAGGTTCGCCTGGCACCATCACCTTTTTATTCTCCCAGTGTTTTAAGATTTGATTGCTTTAATTGGGGTGTTATTGTTGGTTGGAAATTGTATTAGGACACTGTTTTATTTTATATTCCCTTATTGTTAAACTGTGCCAAGACCATGGTAAGGGACAGTCCACAAAAGTTTTAAATACATGCATACACACACACACACACACACTGGCACATGATATTTTGGAATTCTGAAGGCTGAGCTTTCCAAAAGAGCCCTGTTTTGCAGTCTTCTACACAATCACAGCTTCTGACTTCAGGGAGCCCCAAGGCTGAAATCCCAAATGCCCCCCTTCACTTCAGAAATGTATCAACTGTGCTTAAAGCGAACCAGGTGGGAGTTCACGCCTTAACTTTCTGATGGACTTCTTCTCAGTTTACGATGATTCTTCTCCTGGCCATTGATTTCCTATCAGATAGACTTGGTGCAATAAGGGAGTGCATATATATAATAAATGAAGGCTACCAAATGGCAGAGCTAGTCTCTCTTTGTGAGTTCTCCGTGGTACCTGAATTTTTATTGATTGTCAGGGGGCAGCTTGTGCTACAAGGGATGGCAATAAAGCGAAGAAGACAGATGAGAGGCATTTGAATGATAAGAGCCGGCAGGAAGAATCTTGTACATCCAAAATATCCCTTTGCAGAATCTGAGGCAGCAAAATGAATAAGATGGAAAACCCCTCCAGTGCTCCAGTGGACTGTACCGCTTCCTTGGATAAGTGCACCATTTTAACATCCCCACATTAAAACTTACACATCACAAGCAAATAGCAAACCAATAAATGAAGGAGAAAGTTGCAAGGCAGAACTTTGCACAAAGGAGCTCTTTAAATTTTGACATCTTTGGGCAGAGGAATTGAGGGCATGGAATATGGTGGTTTTAAAGAATTTCTCCTGGGTCAGGCTGGAGGACTTCAACATCTTTGGGATCATGGGGGATTTTGCTGTTAGCAGGGGAAGCAACATATTATTCTTTTCTCCTGGGGTTTCTGGCAAGGGAAATTATTGCATAATTCCAATATGGCTCCTGATTTACATCCACAGAAGTGCCAGACCTGGAGTTGTTCCAGGGTACTTGCAGGCAAGAGTGGGGGCAAGGTTTGGAGAAAATTCTGCAAGGTTTCCATCCAGCCTTTGCATGGTAAAGATGCATTTTTTTCCTCCTTAGGGAGGCATCGTAAGAGAAATCTTGGCTCTGTGGCTCCCTGCTTCCTGGAAGTTCCCTGACGTTTTTAAAGAACATAAAAATTGCATTCCTTGGCTGCAGCAAAGCAGCCCAACCCAATGGACAAACCTGGGGCTTGGTCATAAGCTTCCTTGATGGAGTCCATCCATCTCCTATTTGGTCTTCCTTGCCTTCTTCTGGCTTCAACTTCCCTAGCATGATGGTCTTTGCCTATGAGTTTTGCCTAAAGGAGCACTAGGGTTGTATCTTTAAGGCTGAATAACTACTTAGCTCAACGCCTGCTAATTACTGTACATCATGGGTTGGCTACGTGTAGCACTCCAGGTGTTTTCACTACAACACCCATCATCCTTCAGCATTGGTTCTCCTGCTTAAGGCGATTAAGACTTGTAGGCCAGAAATTGTCCACTGCTGCTTTAGATTTAGTGGTCTTCAAACTTCACGAAAATGACTCCATTCTTGTTCCCAGTGGTTTTTTTTGCCATAGAACGCACCGGAACAGAGTTCCGGCACCTTTTTTTGACAGATTTTCCATGTTTTGAAAGTAACTTTTGAAAATTTGATGTTTGGTCCACGTGGATTTGAATCACCCTGTCAAGCGTAGCAGGTCGGCGGCAAAATCATTAAAATGGTGCACGCGGGCTGCTTGTGTGTCAAGTCTGATGCATGTGTACTTTGTCCACGCTGGTTGTGATGGCGCTGCTTGACTTGTGGCACTGCTTGGCTTGCAATTGTCGTGTGGTCGCACGCTGAGTGCTTACTGCGGGCGGTGACCATTATGTTTGTTACACAACTGATGTGTGTGAGTGTGTGTACAGTGACTGACTTCGTGCAAAAGGTAAATAATTTCATGAGTTCTGGCACCTTTTTTCTTACAAAAAAAGCACTGGTCATAAGCATCCTGGGGACATTGTCACCCATATCATTTCTCTTGCACAAGAAGTGGGTCTGATTCTGTTGTGCAAGGGGGAACTGCCCACAAGAGGGTGCCTACCCGGAGGAGGGCCTTCTCTGTGGTGGCACCCTGATTGTGCAACACGCTGCCCAGAGAGGTCCGCCTGGCGTCAATGCTTCTTTCTTTTTGGTGTCAGGCGAAAACCATTTATTCTCTCAGTCTTTTCATTGTTAACTTGTTTTATTTAGTGGGTCTATATTTTAACATTGGGTGCTGGGCAACTGTTATCCTTATTCCTATTTTTAGAATTAATTGGCTGCAAACCGTCCTGTGACATCTATGAATGGAACAGTATAGAAAAGTTTTAAATAAATAAATAAAAGTTTTAACACTTCCAAAAAATGTGTAGGAGCACTTATTCTTGGACTGGGGCAGGTCACTGTACCTCTTGTATGTGAGCTCAGTTGATCTGCCATGTTCCAGAAATGAGTACTTTTGCTTGTTTGCGGTTGCCACTGGAAACATTGGATCTTGTGGTGCTGTTTGGGGAAAGAAATCAGTAGGGTGCAACAGAACTGGCAGAAGGATCATTCATTCATTCATTCATTCATTCATTCATTCATTCATGTAAAGCTTTTGTATGCCGTCCTATTACACAAGATCTCAGGGTGGCTTACAATATTTAACATACAACAATCTCTTGCATTCACTGCATTCTGTTGAAAGTTTAGATCCACCCTATGGTTCTTCTCCAAGACCAACGTCTCATCTCATGCAGCAATGAATGAATGACTTATATAAATACATATTGAAATATTCACATGTTTGCAAAGAACAGAAAATGGGCTATGCAAGACATTCTTCTCTTCTTGAACTTTGTGCTAATAATGCACCGCACAGACATGTTTCAGGCTGAGGTTTTAGCGGGTGGGGGAACTGAAACTATATTAAAATAGTGATGCTGAAGGATTTTGATTGGTCCTTGTTTTAAATTGAATTGGAAGGATTTGCTCTTTCGGGGTTAATATGAAGAATGAAAAGCAGTGATTCTTCTGCTGTCACACTTCTCTGAATTTTATGATTGAATTCTCAGTTCAAATGCATGCCAAAATCTCTGCAAAAATGAAAAAGAATGGTGCTGAGCTTTAAAAGTGTGGATTTTTTTGTGGAAAAAGTATTTACAAAGTATTTACAAAAGTATTCTTCCTTAGAAAGCAAGAACAACCAATGCAGAAACAGAGTGCAATGAACTTATGAATGAAAAACGTGAAATTGGCATGGATAAGTGCAATATCTTGACTGAAATAGTTATCAGTATATACTGAAGTATACTGACCCGTGGATCCTGACCCTGAAGTTGCCACACTGGGCTCAGTTTTTTGGCCACTGCAAGAGGACCATGCTGGGGTTTTCTTGTGCACTTCCACCTCTTGGAAGGGCTGCAACTTGTGCATTAAAAAGAGAAGAATAAATGCCTACATGGACCATTTGCACAAGCCAGAAGATGTGTGCAAATTTGACTAGCACATGCCATTTCTGCAAGCTGAAGCCAAATACCACATCCTCCTAGTGCCATTTATGCAACTTGCACGTAGTTCCTGCTCCGATTTCATGCAGTCTGTACAATTTGCGCACATTTCCTTAGGATGAGTTTGTTCTTTAAATGCACAAAACATGGTCCATCTTTGAGGCAGCGAACCTTGAGCTGGAGTCCTCAATAGTCCTACTCGCTGTTGACTTGCACAATGGAGAGTCAGAGCCAGTGAGTAGCTGACAAACTGTTGGGAGTGAGAAAGACAGTTGCTCTTGGCACTCGTTCTCAAGGACTGCTGATTGGATTCAGAGGAAGAGGAGGAAGGTGGGGCTTGGAACGTGAGCCATTTCCAGAAGCGGAGATAAGACAAATGCAGGCATTTATTTCAAGCCTCCCCAAGTGCTCAGGCAGACTTTGAGAATGACCAAAATGTACAGTTTCTGGGAAGGAGCTTGCAACAGGGATGATTCTTAGAGACAGACAAAGTGGATGCCTCTTGACCCCATAACACAACGTCGAGAGAAGAGGGCTGCCCAATTCCAAAATTCCAAATAAATAATGAGAAGATCAGCATGCAGAGAGGAGGCAAGCTTGTTTCCAGAAGGCTCTTCCCAAAAGGATGGGGCCCAAACATATTCACAAGGAGAGTTCCTAGAACTAGTTTTTTATTTTTATTTAAGTCTTATTTTAATTGTTAGTGCAGATTTTGTTTTTAGTTTATTTGTGGGTGTTTGTTGTTCGTTTATCTGGTTTGTTGTGTATATTTGGTTTAGTTGATTTTATTTATTTTATTTAGTTTTATGTTTAATTAGATTTTTTAGTTGCCGAGATGCACCATGGGGGGAGGGATAAATTAAAATGTTTTATTGTTTATTGTATTTTAATTATGTTGTTAGCCGCCCCGAGGCTTTGTTGCAATGGGGCGGCCTATAAATGTTTTAATAAATAAATAAATAAATAAATAAATAATAAACTAAACACTACATTGGGTTCAATGAACTTCAAAGATTCGTTCTGGGTGTTTGAGCTTCTGGAAGACACTTTGGTCAATCAAGAAGGCTTTGCAAGAAAGGTCTGTGGCTTTGAATGTGTGAAGGGAGGAACCCTTGCTCACCACACAAACAAGAGTTCAGAGGACTGAACCATGAAAATCGGTAGAGTTTGCCCATGCATCTGTTTCCTTATACATCCCTTTAAAGATTTAGCTGTAGAAGTGAAATAAATAAGAAGAATAGAAATAATATCAGGCAACATTTGTGCATCTGTCAGCCACAAAGAGACCTGCCTTTGAGTCAGCTAAAATTCATCCTCCTTGAGTTTGCTACCTGATGGTTTTTGGCCCTCACCTGTGTGTACGGCCACCCAAGCACAGAATTGTTACTTCACTTTCTTCCAGTTACTTATTCTTTCTTATTGAGTCATAAGTCTAGATCTTCTTCAACTTTGAAAATTTAACCAGTTTATTTCAATCAACATTTGGAGATGAAGGCTGGGGTGGGGAAGCAGGAATATTCATAAAACTAATTTCTCTGAATAAATGCAGTTTTGAATATAGTTTTGCTTAGAGAGACACTTTTGCAACCAACTTTACTAATGGACTACATTTTTAATGTGATTGTCACTAATATATGCAGTTTTGTACTCATTTGTGATCCGAGGATTCCATAGCAAAACTCAATCAATCACAAAAGGTTAATTGAATTGTGCTACACATAATGGTTGGAATAATGCAAAACTGGATGAGATCATTTCAAAATGTGTACTCAGAGAATTTGCCCCTGATCCTCCCTACAGCCAACTGCAGTGGACAGATATTGGGAGAGAATGTTTCCAATAAAAAGTGAATTTTTTTGTTGTTCAACAGTAGGAATATTTACATTGAGGAGTCTATGAGAAGTTGGCATGGGCCTTCAGTGATCCCTGGAAAAGAGGTGACTGTCAGATGTATGATCCAAGATAAGCTGTCCCTTTCTTTTACATGAAAATCCAGGTATATTTTTGCATGTATTTCCCCAAATGTACACATCAATTGGGTACATCTTTAAAATGTACAATTCTTCTTCCATTAGAGTGGATTTGTGCACATCTTTCAAAAGTACACATTTTTGCAAGCTCGTGTTTTCAAATATATGGGTTTTGTCAAGCAGAAATTGGAGGGGAAGGTCTACAAAGCACATCGCAAGCTCAGAACTGCATGGCCTCAACCGCAGGTGATGTCCAACTCTGTGTTCAGTGTGAAGAGGGCAGACTAGGTAAATAAATGCTGATCCACAAGGAACTCAACCTAATTTATTCTACATCCTTAGCAGAAACGAGCAAGCAGTCCACTGCAGAAAGAGACAGCAGGACAGAACAACCCATCAATGATACAGCAGCAGAATCCTACAAGGCAGCATCCTCAGGCCAAAGACAAGTTGCTTGGGCCAAGGAGATTAAGGCTTTCGAGAGTGTGGTGGCCGGGAACTGGCCCTTGAGTTCAGCTGACTGGATGCTCAGGTAGGCTGTTCCTGCAGCTTACACTTCACTTCTGAAGCATGCATCTTGTCTGCGGATGTTGCAATAGAGATGCAACTAGGAGAAAAGCTAGGAGAAAAGGTGAGATAAGGAGCCCTCATCTGCGTTCTTGGATCCCTCCAGTTTGAAACCTGCACAATACCTTTTGCAGACAGCACTGGGACAAGGACTCTTCCTGCAGAAGGTAGACAGAGGTAAGTGTCAATAGATCACAGTTTTCTCAAGTATCCAAGGATGTTGGATTTCTCATAGGACAAATGGTGGTTTGCTCTTGAAATCTGGAGTCACCACCACATTTGGGCAGCAAACCAGTGCTTTTCCCTCCCTGTTGTGCTATTTATGTTGTCAGGTATTGGTTTATGACACACAACACGCTTGGACCTTGCAGTGAGGTGCTACTGAATCTGAGGTAAAACTGGAGGTTCCGTCAATCTCAGGGAACCAAGATTCAATCTGGATGCCAGAAAGTACATTCTGATGGTTGGGACCCTGAGGGGAGGGAATGGGCTTCCACAGGAGGTGGTTGAAGCCCCATTGGTGAGAGTGTTTAAGGATAGGCTGGACATGCACATGGTGGGCATGCCATGAATGGAGCTGGCTGGAGCTGGGGGTCAGACTGGATGGGCCAGGAGGACCCTTCTGACTCACTCTGTTTCTATGTTTCTGCTTGGAAAAAAATCCCTGAAAAAAGAAGGGAAGTAACTTTCTTGGATAAAGCGAGAAACATAACCGGCATGGGTGTATTGGTGGATGGGGCCAGGCAAAGCACAACCTCTCTCCTATGAGAGCCTCAATGTACTTTTTTAGTAGTCTGGTGGGTCTCATTTGGGACTCAGGAGCACTGACTCTTCTAAGGAAGGTAATAAATGTCTTCATATAGTACAAGATATTGATAAAAACTAGGAACAGAGTTGTCACGGCATTTCACCAGTCCAACCTTGCTGAATTCCTCTGTGATTTCGGAGATTAAGTTCTCTTTCAGGAACTGGGATATAGACAGGAAATTTCCTCCATGTCTACCTAGCTTGAAATATAGATATGGGAATCTGGCATTTTGGGGAGATGGTGAGGAAAAACAACGATGGCCTTGCTTTATGAACTTTCTCTTTTATTTGTGCAAGAGGCAAGAGGCAGTAATGAGTTCCATTAAGGAGAAAGAACAAAGAAAGACCACACTCAGTTGCTTTGGAAATACAATCTGTGTGTGCGTGTTATTGTCCAGTTCACCTGCTGATCTTTGAGAGGTACCATTATGATTTTAAAGGCCACCACTGATCAAAATGACCTTGTTTTATTTCTCTGGAGACGAGCCCATTACAACAGCAATATAGTGACCTCTAACACCATAAAGCACTTTTTAGATCAATATAGATTAAATGCTACTTTCTACCAGATTCCCCTCTCCTTCTTCTGCCCTGCAACTAAGGCTCATTTAGATATTGAAAACCAGGGAGATTAGAAATTTGATGAAATGAGAAACCAACATCCCGTAAAAGTGCTTCAGTTGGAGCAAATTATTGAAATATTTTCTCTGTTGGCCAAAACTCTAGACATCTAGACCATCTAACTCTAGTAGTAACAAAGAATGCAGAGAAATATATCTGTAACGAACACAGTGTTTATGGAAATTCAACATTCTTCATGGACTTTCCTAATAATAGCAACAGGACAATCCAATAAAAAGCAACATTTTATTTATTATATTTATATTCCACTTTTTTTTCCTAATCCAGGACTTCAAGGTGACTTACATAATTCTCTTCTCAGTCATACCCTCGCAACAACCCTGTGAGAGCCTGTGGCTGGCCCAAACTCACCCAGGGAGCTCATGGCCGAGCAAATCAGGTCTCCAGAGTCCCAAGCCAAGACCTTTTTATTTAAACAATATTTTAATAATCACTGATTTTATTTATTAGTTTTATAATTTTGTGCTAGGATGTTTCCGGATTTTATATATGCATGTATTTATACATATGTATTTATTTATAATGTTGGAAGCCATCCCAAGGCTTATGCGAATGGGACGGCATACAAAAATTCCAAATAAATAAATAAATCTCACTTTCTTAACTAGTACACTGCACTGGCTCTCTGTGTACACTAACAAATGGACCATTTCCCATTGAGAACAGAACTCTAACCATTCCCCTCTGACCCAAACAGAAAAACCAAATATTTCAGTATTCCTGAGAGGGCTTAAGGTAGTCACTCTGGTGATACCCATAAGACGTGGTCTCTGCACTGATATGTATCTTCATTTCCTCTTGTCTTCTGAACTTGCCAAATCAAGAATGATTGAGGAGGTCTGAGAACTTGCCCTTCACTAAGCCAGACCTATAGCCCATTTGGCTCAGTAGTAGATCTGCAGACTGTCAGTGACTCCCAACATTCTGCTTCTACCCTTCATCCTTTCCTCTTTGATGAAATTCTAAATTCTAATTTGATGTGACAATTTTCACAGATGGCTACTGGTGGAATTGCTTGCCCATTTCCTTTCCTTTAAGATTTTTTTCACTGATTTTTATTTTCCAGTCCTTTCTAGTCTTCCATTCACACTTTGTACTGCAAGTGTGTGTGTGTGTGTGTGTGTGTGTGTGTATGTGTTTGTGTTTGTGTGTGTGTGTGTGTGAGAGAGAGAGAGAGAGAGAGAGAGAGAATAAATTAGAAATGATCATATGGCTCCTATTTTGTTTCATTATTGTTCTGTGGGTTGGCTCTCATCCTCAATCTGCTTGCCTTCTGATTTAACTTGAAGAACATTGCAAAATAAATTTAGAATTGGCACATACAAGCTTGCCAACGTTTTCACAATCTATCTATTGATTTTATTTGCAGGCCATAAATGTATATCAGTGCATGTAGACGTAATAAAACTCCATGCAAAAAGGAATCTGGAATAAGTGTCATAAGTCCATCAGAATTCCTTTTTGCTTTGTGATTTTGTTAGAGTATGCATGTGTAATCGTGCCACCAGGTCAAAATTTCTGGTTGTGTAGTATTTTTAATCAATGTGCGTGCACTCTCTTATATGTTGTAAGCCACATGTGCTGCTGCCTGAATGCAGTCAATGGAAGGAAGGAAGGAAGGAAGGAAGGAAGGAAGGAAGGAAGGAAGGAAGGAAGGAAGG
>JAIXND010000762.1:4013863-4044198 GCA_023646645.1 Varanus salvator macromaculatus
AGGAAGGAAGGAAGGAAGGAAGGAAGGAAGGAAGGAAGGAAGGAAGGGATCCTGCCAGCCATCCCACAAATAATATCATATCATTTGGTACCTCCAAAGCCAGGGAAGAAATTAGATGTAGCAAAGTGGTGGCCTTCCAGGTTTGGAAAAAATGCTAAATACCAGAGAAACAATATGTTTTGAAAATGTGTAAAAGCTACCGGTTTATGGTCCCAGTGGTCTCCAGAGAGTGTGTGTCCTTCTATGTGGCCTGTGACCCTTCACCAGAGGATGGAACATCTGGAATGCCCTCAGCACCACTGCAGGTGGACCAAAGGGCATTGCCAGACAAAAGACGGGATCAACAGCAGATCATCTGGCCCTACAATGCTGCTGACACCATCCCGTTTACACAGTTCTGACACCCCCTCACTTCACAGAGCTGACCCTTTTCCCTGCTTAGCATGGCTTGTAGACCCCCCTCCCCGGCAGCAAAATCACCGGAGTCCAATCATCCTTTAAGAATCAGAATTCATTCCCATTTTAAACACAAGCCTCTAATTTTCTAACACGATTTCATGTAATTTCATATTATCATATCTTTTCATGTTCTGAATAGGTTGATCACTGTTTGGGGAAATAGTAAACACAATCTTTACAGGAAGTGCTTGCATCTATTTGGTCCCCAGACTGTCTCCCATATTAAATTAGTCTCTTGGTTTCGAGCAGAGACGAAGCAGCTGTGACAAGGAGCTGAAAAAATGCAGTGATGGGCAGCCTAGTTCCTCCTTTGCAGCAGTGAATTCCTGCAAGAACTCTGGAGACTGGAGGAAACATGGAAAGGATCAGACCCTGGGCTAATACCATACCAATGCAATGATCTGCTGCAGATATTGTTAACATTTTGAAGTTTAACAAATTGACACGAGCTTATGAATCGTCATAAACATGTTTGTGCACATGTTTTTTAAATGCACACAGTTCTGCAAATAATTTTTAAAATGCAGGTCACTCTTTTGTGTCATCTGTTGGAACTTTGACTGAAGAGAAGTTGGGAAGATTGGATCAATAAGATTTGGATTTCAGATGGTAGGAGTCTTTATGGGGATGTAGGTTAAGAAATATTTGAATAAAAGAGTCATTTCCATGAGGGTTCGGGCAAACTCTTTCAGAATCGATCCCGCCAGATTCTGCAGACTGGCTCTCCTGTTTGGCCTGGTCCTGCAAAGTGAGCTGAGCCAAAAGGAAGTCCACACATGCTCATGGACTCCTGGTTATGTACTTTCCCAGCTGCTATTTCCAGCAGCCAAACTTCTTCTCCACTTGCGGCTGCCATTAGGGAAAAGGGACACAGAGAGCAGATGGCTGGCAGCCAGCCTTCCACCATTTCCGGCAGCCAAACTTCTTCCTGGCTCACTGCCACTGTAGTGGTTTTTTCCATGCAAACTGGATCCATCACACATCCTGAATTCCCATAGGAGCCTGCTACTACCTGAGAATTACAAAATAAACTTTTCTCTGTGGCAGAGAGGGACTTTGTGGTGGTGGCACGCCATCTGGGCTGCATCCATCACTGTTATTCCAAGGACAGAAATGAGACATTTGCATCCTTTGGTGATGGAACCTATGACCTAGGGAAGCAGTGCGCTCTCCCACACTGGAGGCATTCAAGAGGCAGCTGGACGGCCATCTGTCAGGGATACTTTATGTGATCCTAGAATGAGCCGGAGGTTGGACTCAATAGCCTTACAGGCCCCATCCAACTCTACTATTCTAGGATTCTATTATTCTCCCACTCTGGAAACCTTGTTGTTGTTAGTCGTGAAGTCGTGTGCAACCCATCATGACCCCACGGATAACATTCTTCCAGGCCTTCCTGTCTTCCATCATCCCTCGAAGTCCACTTAAGCTCACACCAACTGCTTCAGTGACCCCATCCAGCCACCTCATCCTCTGCCATCCCCTTCTTCTTTTGCCATCTGTTGTTCCCAGCATTAGGCTCTTCTCCAGGGAGTCCTTCCTTCTCATTAGGTGGCCAAAGTATTTGAGTTTCATCTTCACTATCTGGCCTTCTAAAGAGCAGTCAGGGTTGATCTCCTCTAGGACTGACTGGTTTGATTGCCTTGCGGCCAAGGGACTCGCTGAAGTCTCCTCCAGCACCACAATTCAAAGACCTCAATCCTGGTCCAGTTTTCACAGCCATACATTGCAACTGGGAAAATCATAGCCTTGACTATACGCACTTTTGTTTACAGGGAGATGTCTCTGCTTTTTAGTATGCTGTCTAGATTTGCCATAACTTTCCTCCCCAGGAGCAAGCACCTTTTAATTTCTTGGCTACAGTTCCCGTCTGTGGAAACCTAATCCCCTAGAATTTGGAGGGCACCCTGTAGGCTGCAGGTGGAAGAGAGGATGTTGTAGTCCCATTCCTCCAGGGATATACTTCTGCTGGCAGAAGAAAGATGCCAGACATACACCAGACTGTGTGCCCAAGAGCTGCCTTTTGCTGGGCTGAATCTTGTTGCATGGGGACAATTCACTCCTGGGCGGCCAAAGGAGCCCTACACTAGCAGCACACACACACACACACACACACACTGTCTTAAATTTCTCTCAGTTACTTGCTTTTCTTTTACCAGCTTCATCTTGAACTTTGAGAATTTCTCTTAATTTTGCTTCATCTTGAACTTTAAAGATTTAAAAATAAATATGAACATATGAAAAGTCCTATTTTCTCCTCTTGCATGTATTTTGTATGCATTTTAAATATTCAGTGTTGCAAATGATTTTCCTAATAAAATTTATTTCTTACCATTATTGTCCACAATGAACACATTTTTACAGATGTTTTTGACTGGAAAATTCTGTAGCAAAATTCAGAGAAGAGTGAATTTTGAAGGACAGTTGAATTTTCCTTCGCATAATTGTTCAAAGGTATGAAATAAGGCATGTTCCCATTAAAATGTGAAGTGAATATCTAACTTATCCCTCCTGAACACTAAGATGTTATGTATCATATACCAGATAATTCCAGATTCCACAGCTCTTGTGGTATATTTTGATCTGCTGATGATAACAATAGGAAATTACATGTTATCCTTCCTCTCCACCACCATACACAACACACAGAGACATGTCTTTTGCAGTAAGAAAAGCACCGTATTTGATTTTTAGAAAAATCTGTTCAAGTTAGAAAAAAGAATCACGGCAGGCTTTTAAAAAAGGCTTTCAGCAAAGTCTAACAAGGTAGGTTGGTGTGGGGAGAGATGCAAGATGGTTCACGTCAGAAAAGGAACAGTATAAATACACCAGCGCTTCCCTACATTCGGCTGTGAAATATTGGAGGCTATGCATTAGCTACTGGTTTTTATTCTGATGAAGAGCTTCCATTATATTTATGGTTCAGATACAATAAAAGGCTACTTATCCCTTCCTCCACCCCATTCAGCTTGCCACAAAAGGGCGTTCACATTGTCTTGCAGATGTATATGCTCTGTTTGGAAGATCTATTGATGAAAGAAACAATGGTTGGATGTATTCTAGGCTAAAGAGAGTGTTCAGGCACCACGGAGGTGATTCATGGTAGCTTTTATGTATGGCTGAAAAGCTCAGAAATCTGCAAAGGCTGAAAGACAAAAAGTTAGTTCAGGTTTGTTGACTTGTCCTTTTCTGGATGGAATCCGCGTGTTGTTCTGTTCTATCTCATTTATATAAATAGCACATGCTAAAGCATGTTATGCTTTCGTTCTATAAGCATAGTGGAAGCATTTTCATGTGTGCGCCTGAGTGTACACATGCCAAATTTGAGCACTTGGCAAAGCAATCCTGTGGCCCCTGGAAGATCATTCTAGGGACTACAGGATATTTGGAGTTAACCTCCTCATGGATAGAAACCTCATGAGGAAGATTCCAGGATCAGGAAGATTCCAGGATCAGGTCCCTCTGATTAATTCTTTGCCCATGTCTTCAATGCTATTGTGAAAAGCACTTTCTGACTTTTTTCTGGGGCTTCAGGAGGAACTTGGGCCCCACCAGGGAGTATTTTGATGGATACGGAAGCAGAAGACAGGAGAAGACGCAGGCCATGGGACCAAACTGCTTTTCCGTCACTCGTACATGATGGAGACATTTGGTGGTTTCTTAGCTTCACTGGTTTGAGGAAGAGGAATGGGGTGAATTGTCCCCAACTTCCTCCTTTCCTGCCAACAACAGCCTGGCCAGACACAGGAGTTTCAGAAGACACGTCGTTGTGCTCTGAGGGTCAGTATCCATTTCAGTACTTAGTTCTCCCATTGAAATCAACAGATGAAGTACCTGGGCTAAGGGCTAAAATGAAGCTTCCTTCCTAGTTGTTTGTTGTTGTTGTTTTTGTTCAATTAGAGCACAACAAATAAAATAATCAAGGAAAAGAAACAAAATGGGAGGGACAGCTTGCATTATATCTCTCTGTCTCTATCATCTCTCTCTCTCTCTCTCTCTCTCTCTCACTCTTTTCCACTACTCACCACTGCTGCCAGGTCTTCATCCCTGGGAGATTCCCTTTATGTGATGCCATATTAGATCATCATCCCTAGTACAGGCATTCTGGATGAGATAAATCCCTGAGAATTTTGCTCCCAGTCACGGAAATGGGTCAGGAATTCTGCTTGCCCCTTTTCTACATCATGGCCCAGACTTCTGAATTAAGTCTCTTCTCTCAGGGCCAAAGAGCTCAGCATTGATTGAAAGTTACTTTGGTATTGGCCATGGCAAAGATGTTTACCAAAGCAAGGAACAAATATTTCAACACACAGAAACTCATAAATAAGATAAATTCCCCACTGTGACAAGACAAGACCCACAAGGCCAACACTCTTGGGCAAAAGACAGTGCTCTGTCAGGTTCTACTTCTTTTCCCCATAAGTAGTAGTGCCAGAACATGACAAGAGACCATTGCATTAGAGGGTTTTTAGAAATCTTAATATTTATATACCACCCTGTTCCCAAAGGGTCTGGGTAGTTTGCAAGAAATTAAACCAACCATGAATAATATGCTCCTAGATTCAGGTTAGTTATCAGGAAAAGCTTCCTCACTGTCAGAGCAATATGACAGTGGAACCAGCTGCCTAGAGAGATGGAGAAGACATTAGACATGCTAGAGATATTCAAAAAGAAACTGGGCCATCATCTGAGTGGGATGGTGTAAACCGGTGTCCTGTAACAGCAGGGGGGTGGACCTGATGACCTCCTTGGCCCCTTCCAACCCTACTCTTCTATGTTTCTCCAATCCACTGAAGGATGTATGGCACAGGAGGAGAGAAGACCGAACTGCTCCAGCTGGGGAAAGAGACATCCTGTCTCAACTGTGGAAGACTGCTCTGGAAACATGAAAATGCTCAAAGTAATGAGACCATTCAGAAAGAAACTGGGCAGCCCTCTGAGTGGGATGGTGCAACTTGGTGTCCTGCAGCAGCAGGTAGCTGGACCCAATGGCTTTCTTGGCCTCTTCTAACTCTACTATTCTATGATTCTATGAATTTTCAGGTCAACTCACAGATGTGAAACAAGGGAAAGAAGGAAAGAAAATCCAACTGAGCTACTAATTGCCAATATAACATCTCCAGATCTGTTCAAAATTCTGTATTTCTACTCTTGACAGAAAAGTAGTCTATCAACTGTAAAGCAGGCCCTCATTTCTGGGTTTTCTAATTTTCTCAGTGATTAGTCATTAAGAAGTACAGATGGATGAGAATTTATTTTAGCTCATTTTTTAAAAAGGAATTAACAACAATAATGCAATAATTTATATTTGGGAGGAGAGGAGAGGAACCAAACCAAACCAAACCAAACCAAACCAAACCAAACCAAACCACAATGCATGGTCATATGGATCTATACCTATGAATGCTGAGCCCTGAAATATCAGAACTGAAATCCTTGAATGTGCAACAACCTTCATATCACATTTTGCTTGCCACTTCTTTTTTCTTCTCAGCTCCATGACAAGCCGGAACAACTTGGTCCTTTCTCTACTAGGAATAGCTGTACGCATTGAATATGGCCACTACATATGAGTGAAAGCTTCATTTTGGTTCATTTGCAATAAGAATTTACCAACATTTGCAAATTTATTCATCTTCAGCATGAAAAAAACACAATATGTAATTAAACTCATATTTTTAATTTTAGAACATTCACTCCATTTACTCCAAGTTGAATGTTGGAGTAAATGAAACTGACCAATTAATCCTTTCCTGATATATAGACCTCAGTGGTACTCAGGAGTAATGTGTAAGTAATTTGTACTCATTGTTATGGCTACTTCCCCAAAGTTTGCTCACACAGCTGTTCTGTTCTTAGGAAGGAAGAGCAGAAGTGAGGGGGACTGAGTATCATCTGTGCTAAGAGAAGTCTGAAAACAGAGGAAGGTCCTGAGACAGGGCATTTTGGATGTGTCAGAACAAAAGCAGCATGAACAGGCCAGGTGATCCATGGTTCACCTGTTGGCCAGCTCTTCAGCCTAACTCCCTTTCCCCTGAGGAAGGTTACTCATGTATGAACACTTGATGTCCACCAAAATCCCTCTGATATTTCTCTTCACTAGAATTCCTCTTTGGGTATTCCTCTATGACAAGCCACTGGAAATAGGCACCATGCTGAGAAATGCTGTTACTTTTGTCCTGAGAAACTACTCTTGGCTTTCCTCAAAGTTCTTTATATGCCCGAGGAGATAGCTCCAAGCTTGTTTTGGATGCATCTTGGGCCAAATTTCTATGCGCCATGTGTCCTCAACAGCGAGTGCGACCCTGTTTTGGACACTGGGGGCAAGGAGACTTGGTTTCTGATTGCATGGCAAAGGTGCAACAAACAGAAGTTTTGACTGAGCAAGCAAGAAATAAATCGCCAGGACAGGACGGAGGAAGCAGACGAAGGAACAGAAAGCTTTATTACGGGATTAAAAAGACTTTGCACACACCGTTTATAGGAAAGTGAACTAACAAGTGGCAAAACCGCATGAAATGTTTATATGCAGGCCAGTAGAATTTGGCGCTCTCCCTCTCCCCGCACCCCCTCTGTCTCACCTTAATTTACTGTTCTAATCAACAGACTTATTTTCTACCCTCCTGGAGGCTCCCATCCTCCTTATGGGTAGGAGTAAATCACGCACAGATCCAGCCCTTTGGCTGCACCAATATGAAACACTATACATAAAATGAGTTACTGCAAATAAGGCAAGGGCCAGTGCCATAAACCTGTCACCTTCACCTCCAGGAGTTTCTTTCCTAATAGGCCTACACCCTTCTTTGTTATCACATGCAGTATTTTATTTTCATTTTCTTTCTCACAGCCAACACTACGATTAGACAGATGCATAATCGTTTAGGGACTGCATGCTTCATCGGCATGGGGAACACCTGGCATTCGACTGCGACTCCCACCTGTTATTACTAAACCCTGGACATTAAAGGGCTGCACGACCTTTTCGCTTTTGCTGGCGAATGAAGCGAGCGTGCCCGTTTCAAATACTGAATGTGCGCCTGAACATGTGTCGGCCAAAATTATCCAGGATTGTCAAACCTGTGCTTGCGTTCAACTTATTGCAAATTCCTCCATCAATTTCTGCGAGCTTCCGGATTGGTCATGAGATGAGTGTAATTTGATTCTTCATTACATTATTTCTTTCAGAATTGGATAGGAGTGTGTATGCGTGATTTCGCATGTGGCGCTTTGCGTTGCTTTGTGTTGCGTGGCTTCGCTTCGCTTGCAGGAAGCTGTTGCAAAAGCTTCCTTCTCCTACCACAGGGCCATCCTAATTAATGTGCCCAACAGCTGCCTTGCTGTGGGATAATAAGAATATCCTATAAATCCATCAGAGTGTATGGGAATTTTAGGCTAGCTTGCAAAACGAGTGAGAGCATGTCCATTCAAAGCTCTGCATGAGGCCACCCAGACTACCCATATGTTGCCAAATACCATGGTTATGTTCTGGTTTCTCATACACAGTCTGATGTCTGGAAAGCTCCCAATTTATGCATTTTCCCCCATGGACTGAAGCATCCCCACTTCAGTCTATGAAAAACATGGGTGCACATTTGACAAGCATGTGAAAATCTGAGGAATCTCTCATCTGATCCCTCATTAATTTGCATACATTTCTTATTTGGAAGACATCAGAGATCACAAATGCAACTGGGAATCAGCCATGAGGCAAGTGATGGAGAATCCCAGATATCTCGACCAGTGTCCATTCACGGCTCCCTATGAAGAGCATCGCAGAGCCATTCTCAGCTCCTGTGGGCATCTGAGAGGGGTCAGGATGGTGTGGGAGGGGGCTGGGCTGCCTGACAGTCAAGTTACACCTGCAGGAACTCCATGGGTGGAACTAGGGTTGCAATAATGCTGCAAAATCCAGCTCTCTTTTCCTCATTGGGCTTCTTTCTCATGACTGGCCCTGGCTTAGGAAGTGGGCCAAGCAGAGGTGAAGCCCACAAATGTTACCAATGCTATCGAAACTCCTCTTGCACAGCCCAGCAACCTTCCTCTGCAGCACGTGATGCACCCATGAAGTGCACAAGTCCTGAGTGCGGAAGAGGGACTCAGCTTGTGCGGCATTCCTGTAGTCTTGATGCTTGGTGGATGTGTAGGCGGATGTTTGGCATGCCAGGTGCCAAGTTAGGGCTGTGAAACAGCAGCATAGAGCTAACCCAAATGTTTGATACTGTTTCTGCATTTTGCTTTGCTTGTTTTGTTTCGTTTTGTTTTTTTAAATCCAGTAATATTTATTTGATAGTGTTCAACGCCTGGCATGCAATGCAATAGCTTTGGCACTTGGCTCAGTGATTATTAGTAAGAATGGTAATTAGGTATTGCATATTCATAGGTGAATCTTCACACCTGTTAAATCCGAAATGCCAATGGATTGTTGATGTTAGTTGAGTTTGGACAGTAAAGGCAAGAGGAATGGGGCACTGTATTATTTACTTTTTCAATTATTAGTTGAGCTTTTTATTTCCTATTATTGATGTTGTGATGCGTTGTATTTACAGTTTCTTATGTATTTAAAAAAATTAAAGGTGGGGAAGCAAGAGGAATAGTCAGGGCAGATGGGTTAGATCTTAATCTGCAATGGTAAAGATTGGATGGAAATATTCAGGGAGTTCTGACAAAAGTTTTTAATGCATTTTCACCCCTGATAAAACCTCTCTCATGATGACAGGAGTCTCAGGCTGATACAGGCTGAGTGCGGGGAGCTACAAAGACATTTAAAGTAGGATTGTAGGGGAAATCTGCTTCGGTTTGTTTTTTTATCTGGATTTTACCCAATTTGCCCAAACAAACCAAATATATACCCACATGCAATCTGCATTTAAAGTCCATACAATGACAATGCTGATTGATGAGCCAAGACAAAAAATGACAGCATGCGTACATTTGCAAAATCTGTATGAAAACTGTACCTTTGCAAAACGATAGTCAGGTTAGAGTCTGTGCAGCATAGGGACATAAGGATGGTGACTGGGTTGCAGGGAAAGCTGTATGAGGCAAGACTGGAGGAACTGGGTCTTTTCAGCCTGGAGAAGGGGGGATTCCAAGGGGATCTGATGGTGACATACAGGTATGTCAGGGGTTGCCACACAGAGGTGGGTAGAGGCCTGTTCTCCCCTGCAGAGGAAGGCAGGACGGGCTCCAACAGAGCCAAGCTCAGGGAACCAAGGTTCAATTTGGATGCCAGGAAGCACTTCCTGACAGTTAGGGCCCCGAGGGCGTGGAATGGGCTTCCATGGGAGGTGGTTGAAGCCCCATCAGTGCGGGTGTTTAAGAATAGGATGGACATGCACATGGTTGGCATGTCATGTGGAGCTGGCTGGAGCCGGGGTCAGACTAGATGACCCAGCAGCCCCCTTCTGACTCGCTCAGTTCCTATGTTTCTGAAACGTGCACAGATACCATCAGTACACAGGAAAAGAATGCATGCATTTCCAACTGATGCACACACTTGGAAAATAAGCAAATGATGCACAGATATTGATAGCCAATGAAGACAAACAAACAAGCTCACAATCAGACTCAAGTTGGACCCAACATTGAGATGGAAATTGGAAAACTTCGATGAACCAGTTTTGCTTCTTTTCACATCCCTAACAGTAAAGCAGAACTATGAAATGCGGTCAGAGAATGACTTGAGCTAAAACATTGCTCAAGAACATTGAGATCCTTCGGGCTCCTTCTCAGACCTCATTCTGATTCACATCTACATCAGACTGTGAGCTTTGGAATTTGCAGCTTGGACGAAAAAGCCCATGCAAATTTGAGCGCACATTTCATTTTGCAAAAACTACACTTCTCCCTTTCACTGATGAAAGCGTGCCTCCACATATTTTTCAAAAGTATCCATTTGTATTTATTTATCACATTTATATGCTGCTAATTAGTTGAAGCTTGCTGGGCACTTCACAAAGCAAAATGGAAACTGCAGAATACGATAATGTTTAAAGCACTTACTTTGAAACAGAATGAAACCATGTTAAGAACCACCATAAAAGCCTGCAACAGTGCAAGGGTCTAAAATGCACTGACTCATTACAGAACAATAGCACTGAAGGGCTAAAAAAACCTGAGGACGAGGAGCTTACCTGATGCTAAAAAGACTATAGTTTTTGCTATATTCTGGTTGCAAAACTAACTGAAATGCATTTTAATTCATTTATACCTGCAGCAGGCTGATAGAGCAGAAGGGAAAGCAACCTGTAAGGAGAATACATTAGTAGTAGGAATAATGCATAGAAGCACAGAACTTTGCTTATCCAAAGCCAAACTCTGTCTCTTTCTAGGCCAGTATTGCTGCCTCTCTCACATCAGTGGCTGCCTGATCTTTCTACCAGGATATGCCAGGAATGGAACCTCCTATACAACTGGCAGGAATGGCATGGTCCTATTTGCCTGTTGAATTTGGCAGGTGCAGATGGATAGCTTTAATTTTCATTTATTTTTAATAACTATCAGATTTTGCCCATTTCTTCCTATCAAGTTGGAGCCAATTTAAGCTTTTAAAAATCCAAATATAAGAGAAAGCAGAACTGGCGGAGAGACAGTAGAACCAAGTAGTACCCCTGGTGTGGCATGAATCTCCACACCAGTTCCTGGGGAACCCAACAAGGAGGGTATTCCTTATTTATTAGCAGTATTTGTATCCAAGTCCAGAATAAGGTTGCCTTTAGCATGTACTGAAAACAGCCCAGTGCTGGCATCTTAACCCCCCACGGCTGGAGAAGTGGAGTCATCGCACTGAAGGTTCTTCTCCTGGTAGACTCCTGGAGGCCCTGGCTCTGTGCAGAACCACCAGGAGAACGTCCTGCAATGTCCTCCATGACCAGGCAGGTTGGTGATGGAGAAACTGCTCTTCAGGTGTCCTGATCCCAAGCTGATCAGGGCTTTGTACATTAGCGCTAAATTTTCAAACTAGCCCAGTAGCAAATACGAGTCACCATGGTTCTATCAGCAAGTGACTTGCATGCTGAAAAGTAGCTCCTTGCAACAGAGCTGTAACCGGGTTCGTGCATGGCTTGTGTGCTTTCCATAGCGCCTGGCTGGCCACTGCATGAACCAGATGGCAGGCAAAGCAACCCTTTGGCTTAGTCCAGAGTGGCTGTTCTTATGAGTCACCGGGTAGAAAATCCTGCATCAAATTTTAACATGGGAAGAAACTGCTCTGGAGTGACCACGATTTAAGCAAGTGATGCTCTGGTCCCCACCCTGAAGTGCAACAGAGCATAACACATGGAAATTTTCCAGAGATAATGTCAGGATGTAGAACAGGCTAGTATGGGTCAGGGTAAGGAAGAGCACCATGTCCAGGCAACAACATTGTGGTTAACACAAGTGGGTGGAAAAGCATTCTCTCCTCTTTGTTCCAAAGACCCTGTGTTCAAAGCTTAGTGTGAGCTTCTTAGAGGCACCCAGTGGCTCCCTGTTTGAAGCCAGAGCTGGATCTGACAACAAAGCAATTCTTAATGTCAAGGCCATAAAATACTTCCCATTCCAAATAAGCGAGCAGTGTAAAAATTGGACGGGGGGAGTAGGGGACAAGAAAACACACAAGAACTTCTAAAATGGTGCTTGGATGAGGAGGCTTCAAACCACAATAGCTCTGCATAGGATTATCTCCCCAAGAAACCCCTCAGTGCACACATTGTGAAGTGCAAAATCCAGTTGGCTTATTGTTGCTCTTTGCTGCTCTGGCCGATTTTCTTTGGGCTGAGTGAGCCAAGAAGCCTCCAGCTTGATCTCCTTGTTATCTGGATATTTGTGCCCAAGAGATGTATCAATCACAGAACAAAGACCACACAGTGTGCTGAGGCAATAAAATACAGTGGGGAAAGAATAACTCTAGCAGTGTTCATAGACACCACAGAGCAGTAGAAGAGGACATTGTTAAATCTGGGTGTCAGGAAGAAGGCTAAAGTTGTACTTCTAACCCATCCAAGAGCACTGATTGATAGTCTAGCGGCAGAGAGAGGGGAAAGAAGAAGTTACTGCTCAATTTGTGAGAGACGGGGTTTACAGCATGGTCACGGGGACTCACTACTGAATTTTCCTGAGTGTATATTGTGAAACTGCACTAAAAGAACAATGAACGATCTCATCTGACTCCTTTTTCAGCCTGGTGTTACTGGAGCAGTACACAAAGGCCATCGTCCTGCCTTGCTGGTCACCCCCACTCATCACAACTGGCATTCTGAAGAATGCCCCTTCTGGTTGAAACCATGTGGTTCCATCAGGAGCCCCTGCTTTGCAGGTTCCCAGTTCAGCTTCCATACAGGGATGGAAAAACTCTTGACCTTGCATCCATGCCTGCACGTGGGTTTCCAATGGGCTGCTGTGTGAACATTAATGTGGGACTAGGTAAATGGTGGTCTGATCAAGGATGGTTGCACTTATATATGTTAGTCCATGACTCCTGCTCAAATCCCTGGAGAGCTTTTACCAGTCAGTGCTGACCACACTGGGCTGGATGAACGAGTGACCCTGTTTCAGGTAGGATGCAATCGCTCATCAGCACGATCCCATCCTCCATTCAATCTCCAGCAGAGGTAGAGACCTCAGAACCTCCTTAGCCCATAGCACAAAGTTTTCCTGCCTTCATGGACCAGCAGACACATTTGGGAATTTGAGAAACTACAAGAGGCACCACCACAAAATGTTTTATCTGTGAATTGTCATGTTGGCCAAAACTTTTGTTTCATGCCCATTGGACACCACAATGTCTCTTTCATAAATGGTTAGCGTGGGACCTAAGAGATCTGAGTTCTAGTCCCCACCCAGCCCTGAAGTTCACTGGGCAAAGTTTTGACCCATCACTTACTCACATCCTAACCTACCTCACAGAGTTGTTCTTGTGAGGATAAAATGGAGCTGTATAAGCTGCCTTGGGCTTCTCACAAAAGAGAAGAAGCAGGCTCTCTAGAAATGCACTGTAGTAATAATAAGGGTTAACTCCAAAAAATGACGCCCTTATCATCATAGGGGATTGGAATGCTAAAGTAGGAAGCCAAAAGATAACCAGAATAACAGGCAAATTTGGCCTTGGAGTACAAAATGAAGCAGGGCACAAGCTGGTGGAATTTTGTCAAGAGAATACAATGGTCATAGCAAACACTCTTTTCCAACAACCCAAGAGACGACTCTACACATGGACATCACCAGACAGTCAACACAGAAATCAGATTGACTATGTGCTCTGCAGCCAAAGATGGAGAAGTTCTATAAAGTCAGTAAAAACTAGACCAGGAGCTGACTGTGGCTCAGATCATGAGCTTCTGGTGGCAAAATTTAGGCTTAAGTTGAAGAAAGTAGGGAAAAGCACTAGACCACTCAGGTATGACATAAATCATATCCCTGATGAATATACAGTGGAGGTGACAAATAGATTTAAGGAATTAGATCTGATAGACAGAGTGCCTGAAGAACTATGGACGGAGGTTCGCAACATTGTACAAGAGGCAGCAACTAAAACCATCCCAAAGAAAAAGAAATGCAAGAAAGCAAAATGGCTGTCTGAGGAAGCTTTACAAATAGCTGAGGAAAGAAGGGAAGTGAAAGGCAAGGGAGAAAGAGAAAGATACAAACAATTGAATGCAGAATTTCAGAGAACAGCTAGAAGAGATAAGAATGCCTTCCTAAATGAACAGTGCAAAGAAATAGAAGAAAACAATAGAATAGGGAGGACCAGAGATCTCTTCAAGAAGATTGGAGATATGAAGGGAACATTTCATGCAAAGATGGGCATAATAAAGGACCAAAATGGCATGGACCTAACAGAGGCAGAAGAGATTAAGAAGAGGTGGCAAGATTACACAGAAGAACTATACAAGAAAGAGCTTAACGTCCCTGATAACCACGATGGGGTGGTCACTGACCTCGAGCCAGACATCCTGGAATGTGAAGTCAAATGGGTCTTAGGAAGTCTGAGCAACAACAAAGCTAGTGGAGGTGGCAGCATTCCAGCTGAGCTATTCAAAATCCTGAAAGACGATGCAGTTAAAGTGCTACACTCACTATGCCAGCAAATTTGGAAAACTCAACAGTGGCCACAGGATTGGAAAAGGTCAGTTTACATTCCGATCCCCAAGAAGGGCAATGCCAAAGAATGTTCAAACTACCGCACCATTGCACTCGTTTCACATGCTAGCAAAGTGATGCTCAAAATCCTACAAGCTAGGCTCCAGCAGTATGTGGACCGAGAACTACCAGAAGTACAGGCAGGATTTTGAAGAGGGAGAGGAACTAGAGATCAAATTGCCAACATACGCTGGATTGCTGGGAGAAATATCAACAACCTCAGATATGCAGATGATACCACTCTCATGGCAGAAAGTGAAAAGGAACTAAAGAGCCTCTTGTTGCGGGTGAAGGAGGAGAGCACAAAAGTTGGCTTGAAACTCAACATTAAGAAAACTAAGATCATGGCATCCGGTCCTCTCACTTCCTGGCAAATAGATGGGGAAGAAATGGAGGTAGTGACAGATTTTATTTTCCTGGGCTCCAGGATCACCGCAGATGGGGACTGCAGCCAAGACATTAAAAGACGCTTGCTCCTGGGCAGGAAAGCTATGGAAAATCTAGACAGCATACTAAAAAGCAGAGATATCACCCTGCCAACAAAAGTGCGTATAGTCAAGGCTATGGTTTTCCCAGTTGCAATGTATGGCTGTGAAAGCTGGACCATAAGGAAGGCTGAGCGCAAAAGGATTGAGGCCTTTGAGTTGTGGTTCTGGAGAAGACTCCTGCGAGTCCCTTGGACCGTAAGGCGATCAAACCAGTCAGTCCTAGAGGAGATCAACCCTGACTGCTCTTTAGAAGGCCAGATAGTGAAGATGAAACTCAAATACTTTGGCCACCTAATGAGAAGGAAGGACTCCCTGGAGAAGAGCCTAATGCTGGGAACAATAGATGGCAAAAGAAGAAGGGGGCGGCAGAGGATGAAGTGGCTGGATGGAGTCACAGAGGCGGTTAGTGTGAGCTTGAGTGGACTCCGGGGGATGGTGGAGGACAGGAGGGCCTGGAGGAATGTTGTCCATGGGGTCAGGATGAGTCTGACACGACTTTGCGACTAACAACAACAAATAATACGGCATTATCTAATCCATTGCTGGTGGTGAAGTATCCTTGATACTTCTTTGAAGCATATCTATGTCCATCTTTTTGTGGTGAGGTTATTACAGAGATACATTTTGAACTGAAACAGCCTTACCTTTATTTACCTGCTTGGTCGAAATCAACATATGGTCAGCATAAATGGATTCTTTAATAAATGGATTCTGTGTGCCCTTTCGGCAGCTGAAAGATTAATATTACAATATGGGAAAGATAAGCACACAGCTCCTACAATGCAGTGAACTGAGAACCATAAAGCACTTTGAACGTGTGAAAGGGGGCCGTATACTGTATATCCCATTGGAAATATAGTTGGATATTTGATCCACTTTTGTTGAGGTCTACATGCAATTACTAAAAAGCTGTATCAATTTCATGCATATCCATTTTAAAATGTGGGTGTCCATGGACACCCCTTTGGATACCCTTCTGCAAGGGCCATGGGAGTTGCTCAGAGGCACCCTGTCAGGATTCCAGCATCTTTGAGGGAAGGGCAAGATGTCTCACTGTTCCATATTCAGGATGTGCCCCAACAGCATCTTCTTTCTACAGCAGCAGAAAGAAAAAGTCACCAATCCCACATGCGAAGGCAGAAGACTAAGAGATCTGTCCCTATAACTTCATCTCATAATATTCATGGCTGGAGGTGGCCAGCTCACTTGACCTGACAGCAGGGGTGCCAGTGTCATGGAAGGAGCTTGGCTGTCCACAGAAGCAAACCAGAAGCCCTCGGGATTTTCAATAGGGTTGCACCAATAAATTGTAGATTGAAACTGCAGGACCTCGTTCATCCTGAGAAAGCCATGAGGACTACATTCGAGTGGTAGGCAGGCCAAAGACAGGAAGGTTGAGACCAAAATCCCAGAACTACTAATTTATTGCACCTTCATCCTCCTAATACCAGTAGTTAAGATGTAGGAGAGACATTTTGATCTCTTAGAATCAGGGAGAAGCTGCACAAAAGCCAAGAATTAGGGTTAATTGGAGGCAAGCTGGTGAAGCCTGAGGAAGTGGGTTTGGGACTCTGCATAAACCCAGAGGGAGAGACCAGGAGTCTCAGAAAGCTGCTCTTGGCCCCCAGTCCTGAGGTTCTGCATTCTTGGTGTAGATGTGGTGTCTGGATGACAAGGGAGACATTTAAGATACAGAAGGGAGCCAATTCTGGTAACTCCATCTGAAGCCCTCGGAATGAGTGTCACATCGAACTCTACAGCGCAACTTGAACTGACCTTTGGAGGTCAATCGCCCTAAGCCAATAATGTAGAATGAAAAGGCATAATGGTGAGCCCTGGGAGATGATGTCAGTTCTCCATAAATGTGGCAAGACAGGAATGTGTGGGCAGCATCCAACCAACCCTGGGATGAATGTAAATTAGACTGGGTCAGTGTCACTGGCCTCTGGGAGCATGGAAAGAACATTAGTTGCCATGGTAGGTTTCCCTGGAAAGCCCATTACACAAAGGAACGCTTTTGGTTGTATACCAGAGGTCACCTATGCAGGTACAAATTAATTTGCTTCATTCTACGTAGGTCATGGTGCCCCTGTATAATCCCAGGCTCATAGGTTGTTGTGTATTTCTCACATAAACAGGCCTACAATCCAGTCCTTTGAGGATATTGTCAAATGCAGGTTCATAAGCCAAATTTCAGCCACCTACTTTCTACAATTTCCTTTCTATAGATCTTTTTTATTTTTATTTTTTTACAGCTTTGGACATAAAATGCTCCAAAATCTGCATAACGAAAGGGCTCCTGGGTGTTTTTGCGAGCACAATTAAAGGACACCTTTGGAGTCGCCACATGAGGTTACCTGCAAATCCTCTTAGTCTGTTTTGGAGGAACAAACACCTTGGGCAAAAACAAACAGCAAACCAAAACAAACCTAAAATCCATTGAGGGAGTTTGCTTTTTGCTTTTGCTTTAATGCTGATCTGAAGTTTGTAAGTCAAGATACTGTCATGCTGATTGAAGATCAATAGGCCAAAGCATTAAAGCATGGTTTTGCAGATTGGCTGATAGGCATTGCGGCAGGAAAAATTAAGGCTGGGTTTGCCCGTCATGGCAAACAACTCTTCATGGTTTCCACAACATGTGGACTTTTGCCCAAAGGTACATATTAGATGATTGTGTGGTTGCCTGGGTAATGTGGTCTCAGCATTTCCCCCTCCATCTTAAATCTCCTTTAGTCTATTGTTCCCTGTGGACCTCAAGAACCTGGCCCTGATTGGTCCACTGAGGTTATGAGGAGGAATCTCCCTCTTCCCCCTTCCTTAGCATCTCTGCATCTCTGCCATGTTTTCTAGCCCTACAGCTCCTGAAGGAATTGTAAGTATATAATAATAAACACTTGTGACATGATTCTGTGTGTTTATCCATTTTCTCCCTTTTTCAGCAAGTAAGCAAGGTGTCAGGAATAAAGTGGATGATGACACTTGTGTTGCCACGGGGTTGAACAACAGTAGTAGAAAATGGATGGCCAAGTGGCCACTTTTGTGGCTTCTCTTTCCGTGGGACTCTATGATATTTCCGTACCGACAGGAGCATAATAGTGATCTTGGGTCTGGGTGACTGAAGAAGTCATGGCGAAACCTTAGAACAGACTGTCGATTCGTTCCACAGTTTGGAAAGCCAAAAGGTACTATGCAAAAATGTCACTTCTGGATCCAGACGACAGGACAGACAACAAGATCAGAAGTCACCATAGCTTCTTGTGATATGCAAATCAGGCCTGAGATTTAAATTGTTATGTAATTGATCAAAACCTCCCGGGGGAAGCATTAAGTGAAAGAAAGGCCTTTCACAAACAGCATTTGCTTTGCGAAGAGTATTTTTTTGGGGAGGGGGTAACTAAATCACCCCAAATGCAGACAATGTTAGTGTCTTGCTGGGTACCAGACGGATGCTTATATCAGCACTGGTTTCAGCTTCAGCGCTGCTCTGCATGTGTATGCAGCATTAGCTGGAACCATGGGACTAACTTATAAGACCCCTAGCCTACCCACAGAAATTGCCACTTGGGTATAACTATTTTCACCTCACTTATTTAGGAATCATAGCAGGATATTTGGTGTCATCATACTGTCAAAGTAAGAATATTAAAATATATAACCCAGTCACTGGCTGTAAAATGCTGGGTTCAGGAGTTATGTTATGCTGTGTTATTTATTTTATTTTTAAAGAAACCTTGATAAATTAGTTCAAATGAGAACTGAGATATTTCTTTGAGATCCTCAAAACTGTTTTGACAGAAAATTAAAAAGTCCTGCAAAATTCAAGACAAGAAACAGCTTCTCGTGGAGCTAAAAACTGAATTAGGTGTCATGTATTCCTTTCTAGAGCTTGGAGACGTGGCATACTGCTTTTCACTGCTGAAAGGAAGTGTTACAGCACTAGAAGATGGATTTTTTTCTTCTTTTTTATGGAATTATATTTAAGTTATTGTGAGCCGCCCCGAGGCTGTATTGTGGGCGGCATATAAATATTTAAATAAATAAATAAAAAGTTGAGTCAGGAAAACACGACTGGCAAAGATATTCAGCTCCTTTTAACCCAGGAAGAACATATTAAGTCAGGGCACTAAAAAAGGTAATACAGTATACCAATAACATAATCAAAGTTGAGAAGGCAAAATATGCATAAAATCAGAGAAGTTGTTTGTTGGAGCTAATCTAACATTATTTTCAAAGTTCCTAGGGCAGAATGATGCACAAGTGACAGCCAAAATGGCATGAGACAAGGGACAGAGGAAGCCAGTGAGTGCTAGGGCTGCCTGCCAAGTATTTTCCAATCTGGAATTTATTCCATCCATTTCTCACATTCAGGCTACTTCATGTAGCCACACCTGTAACACCCATGATCAAGGAAGTATCAGTAGGTTTTGGAAAGCTCCAGGTTCTGTGGAAGGTCACAAACTAGAAACAACAACAACAAAAAGCAACTCAAGGATAGCAGAACATGTGAACTGATCGTGGAATGCAAACTGCCTGTTCTTGCAATGTTAGGTGCTACAATGAAAAACCATGGGAGAGTGGAATGCAGTATCTGGAATTATGCATTGGAGCAATTTATTAAAGGTTCCCCTTGTATATGAGGTAGGGGAATGTGATAACGATGGCTGTGCAATTCTGCAAAACTTCTTGGAATTCCATCCCAAAGCTTGTTCTCACTCAGGTTGTAAGCATCAGTTTGAAAATCTGCACATGATAGGCATGTATATTTTCCCAAATATGCACAGATGATGGACCACAGGAGAGCCCATGCTTTGCGGTAGAGATTGGTAGGTTCAGTGTTTGCATCTTTGAAATGTAGCCTTTCTTCGTCCATTGATGAAAACCTATCTCTGCACATTTTTTCCCAAAAGTACACATTCTTCACCTGCGTTTTTCAAAGGTGCACCTCCTGTTGAAGGCATGGTGGGTGGGGGTCAGGATCCGAAGCCCTGGTGCAGCTCCCCTCTGGTGCTACAATGTGAAAGAGCATCACAATTCACTCCGCAAGTGGCTGCAGGACCAGAATCAGTCCTGTAGGCGTTTGCAAGGATCAGAAGCTAAGCAATTATTTTGCAAAGCTGGAAGGCTCTGAAAAGGCTTCCTTGGGGTGCTCTGTTGGGGTCTAGAAACACAAGCTGTTGTGATAGCTACATTGTGCTTCTTGTCCTACTTCAACCCTACCTTGGCTCCAGCTCCTGCCTGCTCTGGTCCGTCTTGGCCTTGGTTGGACCCTGTTCTTTGTCCTTGACTCTCCCTCATACATGACCCTGCTCTTTGCCTGCATGCTTCTGGACCATACCTTCATCTCTGACCTTGCTTTGCCTTACTTGGTACCTCATCCTCTATTTAAACCAGCCTTTGCCACAGTTCCTCTCAGTCCCCAGAAAGATCTCCAACCCTCTTCAACACCTGGCCCTGCTGTTCCAGCTGTAGCTGCCACTTGCTGGCATCCTGTTACTGATGGGGAAGCAGATCAGTAATGTGTGGACATGTATTGAAGACTGCATCTGAATCCATATTCGAGCTGAAGGATCTGAACTGGGCAATTTTGAGAAGGCACTTAATGTAAACAAGGTCAGCTGGCATGCGTGGATGACGCTATCTGAAGCACAACATTCAGCTTCACTTCTGGCCATGTTAAAGGGAAGCCTGCTGCTCCTCAGGAAGACAAAGGATTCAGTTTAGCCCAAGATTCAGCCAAATTCTGTACAGTCTCATAATATTTTAAAAAGCAGATACTGAGGGGGATGTGCTGGTCCTTCTGACTGGAATGGAAAAGGCATGAAGGTCACTTCAGATGCAACCACATGCATATTTCAGTGGAGAAAAAGTCTGCAACTCTCAGCATTGCCCAGCAGCCAGGAGATGTTTTCCATCTAACAATGCACAGGATTGCACCATCACTCATGGCGAGCTCATCTCCTGCTGCAGCCATAATGTGGAGCCCTGCATGTTGAGGGACGTAATATTAGAGAAATGCAAATGGAAATTGGGAATGAAAAAAGCACAGCATGGGCCAAAGCAAAGCAAAACAGCAGTTGCTCTATAAGCAGTGGCACAGAACAGCTGGGAATCGCCAGGCTGTGGTTCTGGCCCTTTGTTGATCAGCAGAGATGCTGAACTTATCTGTCTCCCCTTCTCAAATTCCCTGCTCCTTCTGAGTTTAACTGCAACCCTTACAGGAGCTGATGGGAAATAAATTTCCCCAGCAACAGTCTACTGTTCCCTGTTGTAATACAACTTATTTTGTGATGACTCGGTCGGTCTTGAGTGAACAATCCAGACCAACCGTCTTTATGACATTAATGCTTCTGATGGAGATAATTCTGCTAGAACTGTGTTGGAAGGAAGGAAGGAAGGAAGGAAGGAAGGAAGGAAGGAAGGAAGGAGGAAGGATGGAGGAAGGAAGGAAGGAAGGAAGGAAAGCAAGCGAGCAACAACGTTCGCTGCATTGTTGAATTCTTATTGGCAGTGTGGCTACTGGGAATGCACATCGCATGCTTCCAGTGGATTCCTACCAGTTCCAGGCACGTGAGCTCACAGGAAGTGGAGGAAGAAGAATTGTCAATGGCCTATCCCATGTCAGAAGGGCAGCCGCTATCTGCCTGCCACCTCCTCTAGAAAGCCCATTCAGCTGTTCTCCATCTCTGGCATGGACCACAGCCTGAGCCCCATGGGCTGGGCTGGGCTGGGCTGGGCCAGGCCAACCTGCCCAGCTTGCCTCCATCCTCTGCTGCTGCTCACCCCAGCAGCCATTGCTGTCCCACACTCGCCTGGGCAGCTGGATGGCTGGCTGGTTGCTTGCTTCTGCCTGCATGGCCCATCTGCCTCAGCCCGCTCATGGGACCCCTTGAAAGCTTAGCTGGGCTGTCACAACAGGATGCTGTTCTCTCACAAGAACCCCATGGGTAGGGTGCCTGATGGGAGTGGCCCGGCAGAGAGGGGCTGTTGGCCAGCTCGTGGAGGAGCAACTAGCCATGTGGGTAAGCCAGCCAAGCAGGGCTGGCAAGGGCTCCAGCATCTTGCTTAAGACAGCAAGACCCAGTGGCTTGTGTTGGTGTGCCTTGAGAATGTACTGTATCCCACAGTGCTGGAGGGCTAGTTTGCGTGGGGTTTATTTTATTTTATTTTAATTTATTTATTGTATTTGTATGCCACCCATAGCCCAGGAGATCTCTGGGTGGTTCACAAAAAATTAAGCAACATAACTATAGTAAAATGAGATAACACCTAAAACAACATAAAATCCAACCAGTATAAGGTGCAAAACAGAAGGATAAAATACAGAACAATAAAAACAGCAATGAAAAGTAGGTAAACCATAGTTCTAAAAGCAGGTACTGAATTAAAAAGTCTTTACTTGGCAGTGAGAGCAAAACAATGAGGGTCCCAAAGATGAGATGTGATAACAGGGCTCACCAAGGAGGGCCTCCTTTGAAGATCTAAGTGGTCTGGTGGGGATATATAGAAACAGACATTGCTTTAGATATCCCGGTCCCAAGCTGTTTAAGTTCTTGGTATATTAGTGAAAGCCCTTTGAATTGGGACCGGGCAATGGCTGGCAGACAGCCAGTGCAGTTGGCAGAGCTGGTCCCTAAACACTGAGCTATTCCAATGAACCGTTTGCATCCTTCGTTCTGCGAAAACCTGCTTGGAAGAAGTTTTCTGGAGGGCATGGAAGAGCCAAATGGAGCTGCCGCCTGTGGGAAGGAGCCTTGCTTCCCACCCCACCGAAGCACTTTCAGCATCCGGAAGCATTATGCAAATGCCAGACAGCTCATTTTTACTGCTTTCCACAAGCTCTTTTCCTTTGGAAGTCAGACGCATTTATTTTGTTGGAAAGAAGTCACCTTCCTCACTTTCCCTAAGTGATATCATTTTGCTTGGCATAATCTTTGCATTATGTAACAACTGGCAATTTCATCAAGAATATGTGGTTTCATCGGATCGCTTAATGCACTTCATCTTGAACCGTTTACTGGAGACGAACACTACTATTTGCCAAAACTATTGTTTTTGCTATTTCTGTTCATTTGCTCTGTCTTGGATTTGGAAATCCGTTTTAGAAAAGGGTGCAATTATGCTTCAGAAAATTGTGGTTCTGCTCATCTAGTCAGGTAGGATCTTTCTTAAACATATATCACAAAAAGCAACCTCTATTCATGGACTTGAAGCTAGTGCAAGATTTAACATGTTCCATTTGTCTGTCACATCTCTGCCCGGAGACTCCCACTGCAGAGCTTGCTGTAGTGAAGGTATGAAAGGAATGGGAACTTTAACAGACAATTTTTGTAATGCTGTCATTTGAGGGTCTGGGAGGGCCAAACATACTTGAAGAGAACAGATGCTTCGGGGAAGAAGCTAGCATTACTCTTCTGGATGAGATTTGCCAGCTCCGATCATCCACCAAATCCAAAGAGATTTGGAGAACTCCAGACATTTCAGACATTGACACTCTTAACGCAGGTGGATGAATGTTAGTTCTACTTTCTCACACATTCTTTTCTTTTCTTTTTTGTGGGGGGATATCAAGTGCTTTCTTTGCTGCTTATGGGGGGTACACGTTTTGGTAATGCCAAACAATGTTCAAACTACCGCACCATTGCACTCATTTCACATGCTAGCAAAGGGATGCTCAAAATCCTACAAGCTAGGCTCCAGCAGTATGTGGACCAAGAACTACCAGAAGTACAGGCAGGATTTCGAAGAGGGAGAGGAACTAGAGATCAAATTGCCAACATACGCTGGATCATGGAGAAAGCCAGGGAGTTCCAGAAAAAGATCTACTTCTGCTTCATTGACTATGCTAAAGCCTTTGATTGTGTGGATCACAACAACTTGTGGCAAGTTCTTAAAAAGATGGGAGTACCAGACCATCTTATTTGTCTCTTGAGAAACCTATATGTGGGTCAAGAAGCAACAGTGAGAACAGTGAGGAGAGGACGGCAGAGGATGAGGTGGCTGGATGGAGTCACTGAAGCAGTTGGTGTGAGCTTCAGTGGACTCCAGGGGATGGTGGAGGACAGGAAGGCCTGGAGGAATGTTGTCCATGGGGTCACAATGGGTTGGACATGACTTCGCAACTAACAACAACAAATTATTTTCCATACTATTGTTACCAGTATTTCTGATCAGTTTAGAACATTATGTCATGCCTAAAGACATCAACATGCTATTGTACCAACATTATCTGGAGACTTAACACTCTGCATTGGTATATGTGACTAGCAGGTTATAAAAGTGTCTGTACATGGGCTGTGATTTTGTAGTTGAGTTTGCCTCTACCTGGTAATGTATTATCGGTAGTGACTGCAGGTGCTGGACCACCAATCAATAAAGCTGCAGAAGTTCATACGTTTGATCTTCCACATGAATTCAAGTGTTCATTCTTCATAAATTGAAAACTGAGATTCTGTCAAAAGCAGGTCAGAGTCTGGGGAGCAGATCCCAGGGAAACGGATGGATTCCAAAGTTGATTCCACCAGTATCTGTAATGCAGTGATGGTGCCTGGGTGTTCAGCCTGCCTTCCACTTCCTTTGTGCTACAGAATTATGCACCTAGTGATGAATTGTAACATTCAGGCACACAAATGCACACCCCAATGGAAAATGGGTGCCATTAAGATTTGGAATAATTGTCTGCATCAGAAGAACCACGAGAGTGAGGGAAAGGTGGCTGAGAGCTAAAGAGAAGAGAGAGAGAGATTGAGAGAGCACAGAGAGTTTCCCACAGATGAAGGCAACAGCTTCAGTCACTTGTCTTCAAATGTGGGAAGTTGAGGCTCAGATAGGAGCTTGCTCAAACCATAAGGCCAAGCTTAAGAAACAGGGAACAAAGCAGCAAAGAGGTGAAAAGGAGAGAACTTGCAGGGGGCTGAGTCAGAAAATACCCTAAAAAGTTACATCTTTGGGTTTGTTAACAATGATTTTCATGTTTTCAGTTTTCTGAAAGGAACTAATGAACCGGCAGTTAAGTCAAGAACACCAACAAGGATCAACCTGGCCCACAATCCTTGGAAATGCACCCCTTCTCCATCGCCAGCTTGTTTCAGCCTTGAAACAACTAGCTCCTTCTTCTTTCTTTCCTATTTATTCCACTTCCTTTATGCCTCTCAGGTTTGCAGCCCTCCCACCACCTATTTTACAGATGTGAGTCATTTTGGGACAGAAGAGTCTGAAACCCCTTCATGGGTCACTGCCTTGCCGCAGCGAAGGAACCTGAGATGAAGCCATGAGCTGTGCTGTGCAGGGGCACCCAAGATGGATTGGTCGTAGCAGAGAGCTCTGGCAAAAGCTGATCCACTGGAGAAGGAACTGGCAACCCACTCCAGTGTCCTCGTCATGAAAACCCCATGGGCAGAATCATAAGAGTCCCTTGGACTGCAAAGAGATCAAATCAGCAAATCCTAAAGGAAATCAACCCTGACTGCTCTTTGGAAGGTCAGGTACTAAAGCTGAAGCTGAAATGCTTTGGGCACCTAATGAGAAGGAGCGATTGAAGGCAAAAGGAGAAGGGGATGGCAGAGGTTGAGCTGGCTGAATGGGGTCACTGGGAGGAGGTGTGGGCTTGGGTGGACTCCGGGGGATGGTGGAGGACAGGCGAGCCTGGAGGAATGTTGTCCATGGGGTCGCGATGGGTCGGACATGACTTTGCAACTGAACAGCAACAACAAAGCAGTCTGGAAAGCAAGATCAAATTCAGTAAACAAAATAGCAAAATTCACCTGGAAATTCCAGCAGCCCTAATAAACTTTGCACATGGCAATTATTTGCGAAGCATAGACTGCAGAGCGTGTTGTCCTGCCGATATGCTGCTGGATCAGCCATTGGGAGGGCAGGGGACATATTCTCTGTCAGCATGTAGAGAGCAGACGGATATCGATACACAAGCATGCAGAGTTAATGTTAAATAAAGCCAATTATCGTCCCCAATTATTGTCCCTCTTTCTTGACTCTCTCCACCCCCTTTCAGTCTCTGGCATTTGTTGCTGCTCAGGTTACCCTAGGATTCAATCAGCCCAATAATATATACACAGTAAATGTGACAGGCAGACAAATGATGGATCATCGGACTTAATTCAGTCAAAGATTCTGTAAATGCCAGTCAATGAAATCAATGCAATTGCTGGTAAAGGAGCCCTATATTTCTTTCTGCCATTGACTGACATGCAGAGTTCCGGCAGAATAATGATGAAAGAAAAGGGGGAAGGTTATTGGCAGATAGCTCCTTCAGTCTTACCACTTCATTGTCTCTTTTTAAAAATACAGCAAAATTAATAATAAATAATGATGCAACTTATTAAAACAGATCTTCCTAGGACCAATATTTGTGTCTCTTTGTTGATGAATGGTGCTTAGTCTTACCAGTGGCCAGTTTGGGCCAGTGGGAATTGGGGGTTATTACAGTTTAAGATTAGGCATGATCGCTTGGA
This sequence comes from Varanus salvator macromaculatus, assembly GCA_023646645.1. NCBI lineage: Eukaryota > Metazoa > Chordata > Lepidosauria > Squamata > Varanidae > Varanus > Varanus salvator. The sequence continues at coordinate 4,040,397 of JAIXND010000762.1, forward strand.
AGTAAGTCCTGCAGTGTTTAGCCCTTAGTAAGTTTCGTTCACAATCAACAGCATCCCTCATCCAGTGTGCTGCAGTGGGTAAGAGTGAGGGACAGGGGCTTAGGAGATCTGGATTCTAGTCCCCACTTGGCCATGGAGCCAACAGCGATTTGGGCCAGTCACTGACTCTCGGGTTTGCTCTTGTGGGGATAAGACTGACAGTAGTAGGAGGAAAAATATGTAAGCCACTTTGAGCTCTTTAACAAGGGGGAAAAGTGGGATATAAATTTAATAATAAATAGATATCCACTAGTTCCTCCCTGATGCACCTGTCTGGAATATGCACTTTTCACAGAATTTGTGGAAGGAACCTGAAGCAGTGATTGGAATCAAAGTGACTCCACAGCCCCTTTATTTAAATTTTAAGAAGGATCTGCTGTACACCTGTTCTACAAACTTTGCAGGAAGGACTGAGGCAAGGTTCTTTTATGTGTCTCCTGTTGCAGTGGGTTTTGGGAAGGAGGCCAGGTAAATCCACTGCTTGAAGAGCTATCCCTCCATCCATTCTCTTTCTGCTGATGGAGAATCTTTCAGCTCCTATTTTCCCAAGCTGCTAGTCTTGATGGTATTGCAGCCGGGCCTCGGGCCCTCTGCTCTTCCTAGGACCTGCTTTTCCCCATAAAGGTGCTTTGTGATATTCCCCAGAGACTGCCCACCAAGCCTTTCCTCCCAGAACTCTGCTTTCGGACAGACCTATTTAGGAGGATACCGCTGTTCCCAGTCTCTTAACTTCCCCATCAAGGACAGTGCAGGGTTAGCAGAAAAATGCTGATCCAATAGCCAAAAAGGAGTCCATTGAAGCACCAGGCCAAAGATCTCCCTGACAAGCAGAAGCAAGTGGATGGGCACCAGAGAGAATGGGGAAAGGCAGCACGAGGCGTGGGTGAACTCTTGGAGCCTTCACCCCCGTACTTGCATTGTGACATGTGTTGTGTGCAGCATGCACCTCCACAGGTGGTGCAAGAACCCCTCCATGGCCTTTCAGGTGCTCTCCAAGCATGGCCTCGAGGAGCCCCAGTAACTCCATATTGTGTTCAAAACTACAAATAATATCTCACTGCATGGTCCTAAGTATAGTTTGGCTCACTGATTTTAATGAGCTTGGGCTTACTTAAGTCAAGAGAGCATAGAAACAGAGCGAGTCAGACGGGGCTTCCTGGACCGTTTAATCTGACCCCCAACACCAGCCAGCTCCACTCAGGACATGCTTACCATGTTCATGCCCTTTCTCTGCGGAGGGCTTTCTCTGAGGTGGTACCCCATCTGTGGAACACGCTCCCCAGAGAGGTCCACCTGGCACCGAGACACAAATAATGACGGCGCCAGGTGGACCTCTCTGGGGAGCGCGTTCCACAAATAACGACGGTGCCAGGATAAGACCTTTTTATTCAAGCCATATTTTAACAATGTTTAATATTTATTGGTTTTAATTGTGCAGCCAGGGTGTTTCCGGGTTTTAAAATAATAAATGTCCAGCCTATCCTTGAACACCCTCACTGATGGGGCTTCAACCACCTCCCATGGAAGCCCATTCCATGCCCTAGGGGCCCTAACTGTCAGGAAGGACTTCCTGGCATCCAAATGGAACCTTGATTCCTTGAGCTTGGCTCCATTGGAACATGCCCTGTCCGCCTTCTCGGGGCAAAACAGGTCTCTACCCACCTCTGTGTGGCAGCATTGAACATCTTTCATGAAGGAGGAGGAATTAAATTTCAGAGATATTATTGGAGGCTGTACCTCAAAGGTGGTTGTAAGCTATCACGTTATGGCCCATGGTAACTCTACCAAGGTCAAAAATACCAACATATCTCCAATATCAGCACAGCTTTGCTAAAGGTCTTCTTACCCATACGTTGGAAGAAAGAGGGCACAAAGGTCTTTTCCACTTTTTATTTTCTACCAGTGGACAAAGGACCAACATCTGAAATCAAAGATTCTCTAAATCCAGTTCTCTTCTCATGCCTGATTCCTGTTCACATTTGTGATCACTGCTTACTCTGCATGAAAGGGACAATTATGCAAACTGATCAGCAATCGAATGTGAAATTGTATACATTGCCCCACATTTGAGCTAATTTCCTAACCTGTAAAAGACCAAAGTTTACTCGGAAAATTTACGCAAAATCAACGTGGGAAATTTGCACAGCTTGTGCAAGAGCTCGTGTCTGGCAATTGGCAAGTCTGTGGACATTCACACCCTGAAATCCTATTTGGGGTTTGGAACATGGCATGCTAGCATGTCTAGAGGGCAAAAACAGACTGATCAGACAACCTATGCTTTCTTGCAATGTTTGCCAAACTGATGATATTCTCATATTCTGTCTAGGACACTCCTTTGCAACCGTGAACATTGCATGGAACTTTATTTTTATCTTTGATTTGTTTCTCTCCCTCTCTTTCTTCCCCCACACCCCCCTTTATTTTTGCATTCAGAAGTGCAAAGCAAGAATGTGGTGTTTCAAGCATTCTTTGAAGAACAGCACTGATCAAAACCTCGTTGTAGAACCGTAGGATCACTGCTCCACAACTGCATGAAAGAGCCGTTTTATCCCACTGAAAGAACTTCACCACAAAGTCCACAAAATCTAGGCATGGCCACTGGGCATGCCTAGATGAAAGACAGCTGGTATTCCATCAGAGAAGGCATTCCAGGCCCTCCCTTTCTTTTTGAAACTATTCAAACAATAGCTACCACCAGTGGACAAACAAGACTGCCTTGTTCTCATGAAACTTTAAGGCTTCCACAAGAGAGTTCATTCTGTGCTACTTCATCTTTTAAATCTCTGCCCCAAGACAAGGATTTCAGAAGAATGAATGGGAGCATATCTAGACTGAAAAGTGTGGGATGAAATTCAGGGCAACCTCATTGTGCATGGTAAGAAAGCGGGGAGAGAGAGCGCGGATAGGAGCTTGGGATGCAGATGTTCCACTGCTGGCATGAAAGAAACGCTCCTACTGGGAAAACAGCCATGGGCAATCTTCCTTTTTCTTGTTTGAGACGGTGTAAGCTCAGCAGCTCCTTCCCTCATGTCCTTGGTTTTCCTCTGCAGAAGGGGAAAGGGAGTGTAAAAAAAACCCACTCGGGGCCTTTTCTATTCTTTTGCCTTCAAGCATTTTTACCTGTATTGTGGTGTTCATATTTAGGCAACATTTTCCTGATCGATGACTTAAAACTAAGGCTGCACAATCCTTTGAAAAGATTGGGCTGCTTCTCTTTTAGCAAGCTGGTGAAGTCCATTCATTTTAGCCAAACCATTGGAGATTCACTGTCTATCCCTCTTAGTAATATCTCAGCACGACAATCTTGAATTCCTGGCTATGCAGAATTAAAATCATGGTGTCCAGTGGGACATATACATGATCCAGATAAAGGACTATGGCCAGTTCACTTTATATACACATGTGCAAGCGTGCAGCTAAGGAACTGCTTGGCACATTCTTTCATCCCAGTTCATGGGCGCATCCTGTGTATAAAGATCTGGGTTTCTTGAAAGGCCAGAGAGAGGGGAATTCTGCAATAGCATACCAGAGTTGATTCATAACAGTACAAGAAACTGTAGTTCTGCTAGTGTGGATATATATACTGGTCTTCCTTGTGTCCAAATTGTCCAGCCACCAAGCAAGCAAAGAGATGGTTTTGCAATGCCAGGCTCAAGGTCAGAGTTATTATGCATCTTTTTCAGAGACAAAGTATGTTGCATGAAGTGTACATCTTCCTCCTCTCCTCTCCTCTCCTCTCCTCTCCTCTCCTCTCCTCTCCTCT
>JAIXND010000762.1:4044208-4151023 GCA_023646645.1 Varanus salvator macromaculatus
CTCCTCTCCTCTCCTCTCCTCTCCTCTCCTCTCCTCTCCTCTCCTCTCCCTCTTTTCTGTTTTCCCGTTACTGATTTCTCTGCATTCTTTGTGGCTCCATGGATGCATTGCCCTTTACATGCACACTCTACAGAACTTAGGACCCCATTATGCTCAAGTATATACATGCTTCTGGTGGTTCTTGGAGTCTATGCATGTCGCCTGCAGCTGTTTGTGCACAATGGCTGGAGAAGCGGTGTGCACGTCACCCAGTCCTGGTGGGATTGTGCTCAATGGCTGGAGAATATGCAGCGCTGATACAGGCACATTGCCCAACAACTGTTGGAGATGATGCACTTCATGAACAGATTGCATGCATATTATGCATGAGTGCCTGGTTATGTTATACACATTGCGATGCAGCCCATTGATTTTAAACTCAGTGCTCGTAAGCCCCTAAACTCAAGTTCGGGAGTGAAGAGAGAAGGAGGATGAAGTGCTCCCACATCACCCCCTATCCTAGCAGCCCCAGCTGCTTCTCCTCTGCCCCCAAAGCTCTCCCTATCTCCCCTTCCAAAGTCAGCTTCTGGACCTCAAAGATGCAGCGAGTGGGGGTCTTTCCAACCTGGATGCAAGGAGGGAGGAGGTGGATCTGAGTGATAAAGCTGGAGTCCTGTGCCCGACCTCATGTCTGGGGGACCAATGTATCCAATGGCCCCCTGTGCTGCAGCCTATGCTCTCTAAGGGCCACAGGATAGTTCTTAGGCATTCAACCCAAAGCTTGGAAAGAACAACTGAGAAACTGGCAACATTCCATACCCAATTTTGGGGAGGCAGATAATGCTTCCTCACTTGCAGAGATGGAATCTGCTAATAGTTTAGTTTTTTCTTTTACCTTGTTCCTAGTTATACTTCTGACTTTCTGCATGTGGGAAGGAGAAAGCTTGTCATCTTTTCCTCTGTTCTTTAAGATTGTGTGCCCAGTAACTGAGACACTGCATGTTATCCAGTTCCAGTTCAATGAGCATTCATTAAACTGACACCACTAAATTGAGAGAAGTCCCTTTGGAACACTGCTGCATTTTACCTCTACAGCAAAGAAACTCCCAGATTTTCTGTGGAAGTGAATAGAAAGTTTCTATTTCTTGTACACTTTTAAGACTTCGACCAAAGGCTAGACAATGCACCAGGATTGTACAAAAGAAGAACTAGGGTACTTAAGCTCCCTGAAATTCAAAGCTTATTTTCTTCAAAGTTCATTTCAGCTCAATCCTTCTTGTTTGTTTGTTTTTGCTTTTTGTTACCTCTTCTATGCATTTGTCAGAAGCTGCACATTTAGAGAAAGGGGTGCATTTTTCTGTTGCAGTATTTATGAAAGTAAATTCAAGTTAGAAATGTTCAGACATTATTTGGAGAACATATACTCATGTTTGTATTCAACATTGTCTTTGGGGCTTTTCCAAATAAACTGAAAAATTCTCATCCATCTGTAGAGAGATTGTCAGTTTATCTGGGAGCAAGGAGAAGTATTATAAATACCCAGAGAGTCTTTAGAAATGCATGATATTCATGTATCCGAGAATTTAAATGCAGAATTTAAAGTTCCACACATCTCTAGTAAGAGCACAAATTGGCTTGAGTCTAGTCAAGTTTAATTCCTTCTCTTAGAAATTAAAAATTGTTCACATGTGTGGCAACATTTTCTTTCTTCCATTTCCCCACTGATGAAATGAATAAACCCACCAGCAGGAGAAACTCAGCAAAAAATGGATATTTCTGCTCAGCTCACACAGAGCAAATTTATTTCTAACAAGGATGAGTTAGATGTGGGAGCAGATGGGCAGCCATTATTGATTGTGTGATTTATATGAAACTCGGTCCTGCTGTTTACCACCGTGCTCATTAAATAAACCAGTGATTAGCTAGTAAATCCCCACATTGCAACATGTACAGCTGAAGTCAGCCTCAGCAACTCCTGTGCAAGCTGTGTGTGCAGGGAGCAAAAGGGAACTCTGCACCATCAAATGGAAACTGCCCAAGGAAAGGTGCAACGTGACTTCATGTTTTGCGCCCCAAAGCCACACCTGACCAAAATGACTTTGGGAGCAGGGCTGAGTGTGGTGGTGGGTGAAGCCAGTGCCTGAGATGCATGAAGAAGTCACCTTTCTCGGCTGTGCACATCTTTTGAAAAGAGAGTGACAGCCACACTTTTGGCAGAGAGCGCCTGGCATTATACCATCATCTCTTTTGCATTTCAGTGAGCAAGAACTTCCTTTTTACAGCAGCTTCCCAGAGCATAGACACAGTAATGGGGAGGAAGTTAACTGAGTGTCTTCCCCAAACCTGGTACTCGCCACATTTTGTGGACTATGACTCCGGGCATTCTTTGGACATGCTGGCCAGGATGGATGGAGCCAGAGGCACCAAGATGAAAGAGAAGGATAACAGACATTTGTATACACCAGAGGGCCAAATGATCTCAGAGAACCCTCAAGCTTGCCTTGAAGACCATGGCCCTTTACCATTTCTGGTCCACAAGAACTGATGCTCAGCATTCTACAGATGAGCACAGAAGCTCCATCGTGCCATTGGTAGATTTATCCTCCACTGAGTTGCCTCAATTTCCTTTTATGTCCATCTCGACTTGTAGGCCTTACATAACCTTTGCAGACAACAAATTACACTGTTCAATGAAGGAGTGCTTGGTTTTGTTTGGGTTATATCCAGATATCCTCCTACTTGGGTAGATCCCTTGAAATAAGGGGAATCAAGTTCGCTTGCTTACTCTTCATTGGTACCCTACCTTCCCATCGAAAACAGGGCTTAAAGTAGCTAAAAAAGTCAAGATTAAATGAGCAACGTAATTCAAAGCACAATTCAAAATACCACAAAGAAGGAATCCAAAATGGCATGCTACCAAATACAACTGACTCAGCACAATGTTGCTGAGTGCGAGCACATGAGTCACGCTAGTGTCCTGCTTGTGTTTCCCCGTGGTCAGTTGGTGGCCACCATGTGACTGGAGTGCTGGACCTTAGTCTGATCCAGTGGGGCTCTTCTTATATGCTTACCAGAACAGCTTCCTGGCCAGTTTTGTGGAACGCTAGCAGAAGGACAACAGTCTTGTAGTTCCTATTTTCTGGCACCTGTCACTGGTCAAATACATCCCCAGATTTCCCTTTTGGGGTCCTTGGGGTCCCTTTTGTTAATTGTATCCAGCGGTGTCCCTGTTCCCTGATCAGCCTTTTGCCTGCACAGAATCGCCTCAGCTTTGTCTGGTCTAAGCTTCAGTTTGTTGGCTCTCATCTGATCTGTGACTGACAGTAGAAATCAACTTAGTACCGGATTAGCTGCCCTGGATGTAGATGGAAAGGAGAAATAAAACTGGATGTTCTCAGCATACTGTTAACACAGTGAATGTTACTGCGGCACAGCTTTCAATCCTGCATCTATCCTCTTGCAAGATGACTTGCATATCCATCCTCCTTCTATCCATTTTATCCTCACAACAACCCTGTGAGGTAGATTATCCTGGCCCAAATTCACACTGTGCATTTCTTGGCTAAGTGGGGACAAGAACCTGAATCTAGGTGGAGGAAATCATGGGATGAATCTGACTGAACACGCCTATGAGCTCACTATTGAGCCTATGCTGTGGTGGTGAGGGCGGTGAAGAAGAAATTCTTCTCCACTTCCATTGCCTCCTCACAGTGCTGTCTGGTGGAGCTTTTTTGAGTGGTACATGGGCTGATACACCCTGCCCTAAGAAAGATCCTGTACCACCATCAATGGCCCCCTGTGACAACTTTGCCCAGCGTTTCAAGGAGAAAATCACTCAGATTCGTCACGAGCTGGACTCCACAAGTGATTCAGATCCTTTAGGGGACACACCAATGACTCGGACTGGTCAGGTATTAATGGATGAATTTCATTTAATGCGGCCTGATGATGTGGACAAGGCTACCACCTGCTTACTCGACCCTTGTCCTTCGTGGCTGCTGACCAAAGCCAAACACGGGATTGGTTCCTGGATCCTGGAGGTTATTAATGCCTCACTGAAGGACAGCCGGGTCCCCGCTCCTTCAAAGGAGGTGGTAATCAGGCCTGTCCTAAAGATAGCTAGACAGAAGCTTGCATTAAAATTTTAATAATAAAAGATTGCATAAAAAGTGCCAAACAACCACACAACTTTCACCTGTTGCTAGCTCTGTGGGGTAGTTTCAACATTCCTGAGCTTGATACATAATTTGCTTGCAGAAAATTCTGTTTACATAATTTGCAAACAGAAACAAGAACCCCATCTATCGCTGCCCTTACATAAATGCTTTCTTTGAACTGGTGTATCACTTTCCTGGGCTGGGAAAGTATTATTATTCCATCACATTCTTCCTTTTGCAAAGTGTCCAGAACAACTTGCATGGGCCTTCTCCTCTCCATTTTATCCTCACAACAGTCCTGTGAGGTAGACTGGACTGAGAGTCAGTGACTTGTCCAAAGTCACCTAGTGAGCTTCTGGCTGAACAGAGTCTAGAACCTGGATCTCCTGAGTCTGAAGCAATAAACTCTAACCACTAGACCACACTGAATTTCATCAGTATCCTCTCAGGAGTGAGATATTCAGAGGGTCCTGGATTTGGTCAAAATGGAAGCCATGGAGTAAGTTCCAGTAGATTGTGTGGATGAATGTTTTGGCTTGGCACGAGTCCATGGGTTTGGAGTCCATTTTGCCACTGAACGCAATTCATATCCATGTTAAGGATGCAACAGAAACCCATTTCTCACAAGCAAATGACTACGCAAAGCAAAATTTAGTGATCTTTCAAAATTCCTATTTCTCTATTATTTCCAGTGCAGTTCTGTGATAATCATAAAAATGTGTGTATTAGGTAAAATACCATTCAAAAAGGCAGAATACTAAGAAATGTGTTTGCAAAATTGTGTATATTGGGCAAAAATGAATGCATTAGGAGAAATTTGCAAACCAACTTTAAAGAAAGATTTTCAGAGCTCGTGATGAAACAAACCTAAAAGTACAGCAACAGTTGCATGAATTGTGACCATACAACCTTCACTAATTTGTGTATTTCACTGTATCACTTATTTATTAATTCCTGTATACAATTAAAAATCTTCCAACTGATTAACTATTTGACTTTCAGTCAATGACTGACTGAATTAAATCTACATCCCTTTTCCATATTGCAGGTTTTTCAAAAAAACATTCTGTGTTGTCTAAGAAAAGTTCCATTTGCATAAAGTGATAACCTTTCGCAGTGAAGCCCAGGTAAGGGCGCAGTGCTGCAAAACTTGTTCCTGGATGTTCCCTTCCTGGAACCCCACTTTTTTCTTCCCACCTCTGATATTTTGGCTATGCCTGGGATCACTGTTACTAGCATAGTCTGAAGCTGCCCTTCTAGGCAATGTATGAAGAATGAAATTACCAAAGAAGAGCTCCAAGAGGAAAGGGACGTAATTTACAAGATGAAAGAGTAACCAAGGGGAAAAGATAGGAGGGGACGTACTATGCTGCCTCTGAACTTCTAGCCGAGTTACCTTACAAGATTTCTCATGCTGGGTACATTCACTTTGGCAGCAAATTAGAGTGCTCCGATCGAGGTTAATGGGATACGAGTACTTCCACCAAGTCGAGTCCTTGGTCCTTTCCATCAACAGAACGTTGATCTCACAACTCAGGATTCAAACACGGTGCTCCTGATCCCAAGCCATGCATGCAGAGCTGTTGGAGTTGCATGCACATTATCTTAATTGGATTCTCTGATTCCATCAATATCAACAGGCCATCAGTGCTTCCACACTGATGAGAAATGGAATGCATTGTTTTTTTCCTCCCTTTGACATGGATAGATGGAAAACTTTTATCGGCTTTGGCTGATTTTCCATCTTTGCACCTATCTGGACAGGCAAAGCCTAGCAACAAAGATCCATGCCCTGGTAACCTCTTATTTGGACTACTGCAATCCATTTTATATGGACTGGCCCTTAAAAATGGTCCAGAAGCTGCAATTGGTTCAGAACTGAGCAACTCACCTCTTCCTGAGAACTCTGAGGCATGAGTCTGTAACTCCAGAGTTGCTCCACCTGCACTGGCTGCCAATTGAAGTCTGGGCCCGGTTTAAGGTACTCAAAATGACATAAGGCCCTAAATGGTTTAGGACTGCAATATCTGATGGAACATCTCCTCCTATACATGCCTACCGGGACCTTAAGGTCACCATCGGAGGTCCTTCAGGAGCCTTCTGTGAAAGATATGAGGAACGTGCTTACTCAGAGAAGGGTCTCTACAGCAGTAGCACCCAATCATGGAACCAGCTCCCCAGCAAAGCGTGCCTGGTGCCAACACTCTATACTTTTCGGCTCCAGGCTAAACCTTTTTATTCTCTCAATATTTTAACTGCTGAAATGCTATATTCTATTTTAGCTTATTTTACTTTATTGTATTATGACACTGTGCTTGGACAGTTTAATTTGATTTGTGATTTAATCAATTTTCCTTCGTATTGCTATTGGCTCATATAGTCGGTTTTATATTTTGTTTTACTGCTATCGAGTTGTATATTCATTTATTGGTTATGACTTTGGGATTGCTCTTATTCATGTTTGTACTGGTATTTTATATTTTGAAGTGTTTTAATGTGGTGTAAACTGTCCTGAGGGTCATTTGACTAAAGGAATGGTACAAAAATGCTTTAAATAATATTTAAATAAATAAAACTCTGCTAGACAACCCACATTGGTTGTAGCAATGGTTGATGGATCAGTGAAGCATCCAATCCGTCCCCTTCTTTCTTGTAAATAACCCTCTCCCAAAATCCATTTATTTTCCTTAAATGAATCAGCTGCATTGTTTAAATGCATATATTTGCAAATAATGTGTAGTTTGGTCCCATATTGCTGCTTGTTTCATGCTTAGTTTTTATTCCATGTATTTTCAAAGAGTCAGACCTGGGCATAAATTCATTCTACTACATATATAATCAGTCAGTGAGAAAGAGGCCAAGAAAGTCAAGATGGTGAGAGAGCTGGTTGTTGTTGTTGTCAGTCGCAAAGTCATGTCCAACCCATCATGACCCCATGGACAACACTCCTCCAGGCTTCCTGTCCTCCACCATCCCCAGAGTCCACCTAAGCTCATGCCAACTGCTTCAGTGACTCCATCCAGCCACCTCATCCTCTGCCATCCCCTTCTTCTTTTGCCATCTATTGTTCCCAGCATTAGGCTCTTCTCCAGGGAGTCCTTCCTTCTCATTAGGTGGCCAAAGTATTTGAGTTTCATCTTCACTATCTGGCCTTCTAAAGAGCAGTCAGGATTGATTTCCTCTAGGACTGACCAGTTTGATCACCTTGTGGTCCAAGGGACTCTCAGGAGTCTCCTCCAGCACCACAACTCAAAGGCCTCAATCCTTTTGCGCTCGGCCTTCCTTATGGTCCAGCTTTCACAGCCATACATTGCAACTGGGAAAACCATAGCCTTGACTATACACACTTTTGTTGGCAGGGTGATATCTCTGCTTTTTAGTATGCTGTCTAGATTTGCCATAGCTTTCCTGCCCAGGAGCAAGCGTCTTTTAATTTCTTGGCTGCAGTCCCCATCTGCGGTGATCTTGGAGCCCAGGAAAATAAAATCTGTCACTACCTCCATTTCTTCCCCATCTATTTGCCAGGAAGTGAGAGGACCGGATGCCATGATCTTCGTTTTCTTAATGTTGAGTTTCAAGCCAACTTTTGCACTCTCCTCCTCTACCTTGCCTCCAGGCAGGGAGGTATAGGAAAAGGTAGGCACTCAGGGATACTGGTTCAGTTGTTCATGGCTTAGCACTAAAACCTTAAAGCTGACCCACCAGCAGATCAATGGCCAGTGCAGTTGCTTCAGAAAGTGAGCTATGTACTGGAAAGAGGCTGCTCCTGAGCACAGCTGTTACATTCTGTACCGACTCTTAGCTTCTTGGGCAATCATTAGGCAGCCTCACACAGAGAGCATTGCAACAAGTCAGTCTTGAGGCTCAATGGAGCCAAGCTGTCCCTTGCAGGAGAGGCCATAACTGGAAAACAAAGTGATAAAAAGCTGCACACAGACTTAGAACTTTTCCCTGGCATCCCCTCCCTAAACAGGAGTGTCTGAATAATCCTTCTTAAAGAGATCCACTATGAAACCAGATGGAGATGGAATTCCCAGTCATTGCCATTTATTTTTCAAGTAGCACAAGCGGGAGATGTGGGGGCAGGGGGAGAGTTCCAGAAGCCCTTCCAATCCACAAGTTATACGCAGCATTAATCAGAAGCTTTCTAATGAGTCTCAAGCATCCTCTGTTGATGGACTGACAGTAACAGGGAATTGTGTTTACTTCATGTTGTGGAAATCATCAAAAGTCTATTAAAGCCTCGAAAACATGAGAGGTTCTCTATGGGTGAATATTCCTCTTGTCCTCACAGTTCTGGCAAAGAGGCGCTTGGGACTGGCTAAATGGCTGAGCCCACTTTCATCGTGTAATAAGCAGGCAGCAAAATTGCCACCCTTCCAGGACTGCACTGATTAGTCCTCTAAATGGGGTGGGGGGGAATGGGGGGAATATGAACCATTCAGTGCTGGTACCCAGTGTTCCAACAAATGGGTTGGTGTGTGTTGGTTTGTGTACCTTTTCAGGCAAATTTTCACATGCTGAGATAGGTGACACCCTCTTTTGTGTGTCAGTTTGGGTTTCTCCTACACTCATTAAAATCGTCATCATCTCCATCGTCTGAAACTATTTTTCTTGAATATGGAGGATTTAGAGAGTTTTGGTGAATCCTTATCAAAGTAGAAATGGAACAAAATTTTCATGGATCTCTCTTCCATAGTAGAGTCACTAGGGGACAAGAGTGTATGTGTGGCATAATTAGAGAGATTGATTACCCTAAGTGTGAGGAATCCAGTTTGGGGATGCAAATCCACTGGGTTGCCTCAGTTTGACTCCCTGCCTCCTGGTCCACTTTCCATCTTCTCTAAGGTCACCTCATGCTGAGCATTTGCATGGACACCTGTGGGAAGTGAGTGCAAGCAGAGTTCTGCCTCCATTCCTGTGCCTTGCATTCTATGTGCAAAGAATTATGTACTATGTGTATCCAGCTATGATCCTGGATCTGCAGTTGTCACTTGATGCACAAGTGGACTTGGTAGCACGGAGCCCCTTTTATCAGCTTAAGGTGATATACCAACTGCAACCCTACCTGGGCAGAGGGAGCCTAGCTACAGCTGTCCATGGTCTTAGTAACCTCTCGTTGGAACACAGCAATGCACTGTGCATGGGGCTGCCTTTGAAAACAGCCCAGAAACTTCACCTGATCCAAAACAGTACACTGGGGACCAGCTCATGAGAGTACATTATTCCAGTCCTCTTCCAGCTGAGCTGCCAATTGAAGTCCAGGCATGACTCGAAGTGCTAGTATCATAAAATCATAGAAGAGTAGAGCTGGAAGGGGCCATGAAGGTCATCAGGTCCACCCCTGCTGTTGCAGGACACCAAGTTACACCCAGCCCACTCGGAGGGCTGTCCAGTTTCTTTCTGAATGTCTCTAGTGTGGGAGAGCCCACCACCTCTTCAGGCAGCTGGTTCCACTGTCATAGTACTAACATTCAAAGCCCCTAAACAGCTTGGTGCCGTGTTATCTGAAGGATCGCCTACCTGGTATGCACCTACTTGGACTCTTTGGTTAATCTTTGGGTGTCCTTCCCTAGGAGCACCTTCCAAAGTAAGTGAAGTAGGTGGCTACCAGAAGAAGGACTTTAGTTATGGCATCCCAGTTTTGGAATGAGCTCCCCAAAGAGGTGTGGATGGCTCTGTTGCAGTTGTCCTAATCAATGGTACAGTTTTATATTTTCAGTTAAAGAAATCTTTGCCTCCCTTCCTACACCTCCCAAATGTCCAGGAGATGAGTCCCAGGACATGAGAATGAGTCACCAGCTGGCAGCATGAGCTTAGACTTTGGTCTGATCCAGCAAGGCTTGTTATGTTTTCTTACCCCCACAAGACTAACAAAACTGTTAGTAGAAGCATGATGGACATGTGAAGGAGGGTTTCATTCATTATTTTGACAGTTCTGTGAAACAGAGTTGCCCAATGGCCCAGAAAGCAGCAGATGCACCAGACTGTCTTCTCTTGGGCCTTCAACATCTATTCCATATGCAGAAATCAGCTGGTAAAGCTTTTGACTTGAACAGAGAAAAGTCTGAACAGTTGCTAATAGCTGTGTGCCAAATGGGAATTGAATCACAGCTGAAGGGATGGATCCAAAACACAGATCAGCTTCCTTAGAAGGAAGAAATAACAAACAAAAGCCATTCACACAACCCTCCATCTCATACTGGAAAATATATCTCCCCAGCTTACACTCTCAGCTTTGTTTTACATAGCAAAGAAGTTGTTCTCCATCAGTGCTTTGCATGCTCTTTATATTAAACTGAAGAATTGACATGGCTTTGGTGAAATCAATGTGATTACAATGATTAATGCCTATTTAAGCATGATCAGGTGGGAAATGCCTGCCTCATATAATGACTCATTAAAAGGAATCAGGTGCGGAGAATCACAATGCTGGCAAAGACCAAGCTACTCCTAGATGTTTCAAATGCCACCTGGGAGTTTATAGACTCCTCCAATATCCTGGAGACAAGAGCAGGTGCAGCTCAAAATCAGTTTATTGCAACATTCGGGAGCCTTATGCTCTGATCACTTCCCTCACATGCCTCCTGGGTTCCTTCTAGTAATAGGAAAGTTCTGTGCTTCCAACTCAAAAAATGTGACTCTGTTAATTGGCTTGAGCTTCTGGTAGAGACTATGGAAGTCATTACTGGAGATGAAGGAAGATGGTGTTGAGTCTGCCATTAAAGTCACCCACCAACCCAATTCACACTTCCCAAGCAAATATAAAGACAGGAACTCAGTCATTCTTTGGATTTTGCCCTTCTCTAAACTTTCTAATATGGTTCCTTGAGCAAGCAGTGCATACATAAATGTATATAATAGGGAAAGTTGTGTGCAGAACTATGTACTTAAACATTAGGAAATGTGTTGTGCAAAATGTATATGTTCAGGAAGGGTGAGTTCAGGAGTGAATGCAAGTCTGTGCTTTTCTTAGAGCACTGACTGATGTGGAAATTGGAGTGGAGTCATGAATGGATGCATTTGAAGCTGAGCTGGACCAAATCCAAACCGATTCATCCACCACTAGGCAATGCAAATGTCAGTGGCCCTCCATGAGTGAGCCCTCAGGCAAAATGAGCTCTTCAGATTTCTTTGCACCAGCAAATGGACACCTATCAGATCTTTGGAGCTCAACCTGATGCTGCTGCAGCCACTGCATTTTCAGAATTTGGGAGGAGACAGCAGGTCAGTTATAATCACTTCCCTGTATTTATCTGCCCAGTGCATTGATCCAAAACACTAATGTTATTGCTAGAAAGCTTTGGTCTGCGACTGATGGCTTGTTATCTCCAATTGAGTTGAACACTAGCTTAACATTGGTTATGCCAGTTTGTACACTATTGTTGTGGTTGCTTTTTAAGAGACAGAGACACAGAGAGAGAACACATGCAGGCAAACATTTAAAATGGGGACCTGTTGCAGATGAGGCTACAGGTGGATCCCATGCTGAGAACCTGGAAAACTACTATAGTGCACAATCAGTAGTAAAAGCCCAAACATGCCTGTGCAGAAGTAATCTACTTTCTGCTCCATGAGACTGACCCCCAGGTGAGAATAAGACTGCACTGTAAGAAGCATAAGCTCTAGGTATCAATAGCCCCAAAGGCTCAAATTCCATAAGTTAGCTCTCTGCTTGGCCTTGATTTTTATAGTCATTGGCATGCATGAGAAATACCACTGGTCTTTCTCATTGGTCTGGCTGGACCAGATCAGACTTAATTCTCTCTTTATTTGAGGATATAACTTTCCACAGTGATGAATGTGATACCTCCCAGAAGTCAGCACAAAGGGGCATCTTTCCAATACAGCCCTGCTTTAGGGACCATAGGTGTAAACCAGCCATGGACTACTAGTGGGAAGTCTAGAAATGACAAAAAATAAATAACAATGAATAGAAGCAATGCATGCCAAGAGAACTTCAGATACATCAGGGATGCTGAGAAACAGGAGGGAAACAGGAGTCTTGCAGGATTAAATAGACAGAGGGAGATTTTTGGTTACATATTGAAATATTGAGAACCTGAAACTCGGAGATATACCATGTCTTTCAAAGAGGTGAAATATGGAGAATATGGAACTAAGAAGTCCACAAAATTCCTAGCACAGAAAGTTGGCAGGTATAAGCACTTGAAAATCCCCTCGTATATCTAATAAAGTGTTTTTATTAACAGCAATCCACTTAAAGTGGTTTATGATGAAGGTAAAAAGAAAATATGGAGAATCAGAGAAGCTGTACACATCCCATCAGCATAAACAGGTGGCATTTTATATCCAGCATAGCTGCATGTCCCCCTAGCCAACCATTTTCCAGGCCCACTTAAAGATAGGAGGGCTCATGCAAACTAAAAGGTGAGGCTTAGAACCAAGTAGAAAGCCTTCTTCTCAGAACTGCTACCATTCCCTCCTTTCTCTTGTCTTCACCAGTGTTTGGTAGCCCAATGGTTTGTTTTACTTATCTAGTGACCTACACATGACATCTTTCCCCAACAGTTTAGCCAGACTCTGAACTGAACTCTCAGGAATATTTCCACATTAAACTAGGGCCTCTTCTCTATTATACCCAGAGACACATGTTCTCTTTTATCCTACTCATTTGGAATAGTGACAAAATGTAGAAAATTTTGACTTGGGGTTTGATTCTCCTTCCCAAATATATACCTCTATCATGAAAACCTCAATTTATTAAAGGTGTGTGTCAGAAGTGTGTGTGTGTAAAATTAATGATTGACTCTGAAGGGCAGGAGTGTCTGATACACTATGTAATGGAAAAAAAACCTAGTCCTGATTCCGACAGATCTGTAGAACTCCTCTAGTGCAGGAAGGGTTTCTAGCTCATTGCTAGAGAACTAGCTTGGAATGAAGAATGTTCTGGGTTTAATCCAAAGCATCTCCAGTTTGTGAGAGGTGGAACTGTCAAAGCATCATGCCTGAAATCCCGGAGAGCAGCCATCAATCAGTGTCCACAATACCCAGTTGAAGGACCAGTTCAGCATAAGTAGGGAGGTGTGGATGGAAAGAAAGCTTCTAAACCAGCCATTCATAGTTTTTCAGGCAACTTTTTCTCCACTGCTCATCAATTTGGGCAAATGTATTTGGATGTTTGTAGGCAAATCTGCATGTTTGCACAGTGAGGCTCCCAGAAGTGGATAAAAATATACAAAGCTCCCCATAATGAGTATTTTCACACATTGCTAGTCAGTGGCTCTTTTTATTATTTTGTGTATTTTTGTGCAGAGAAATGTGTGCTAAAAATACGCAAAAGGAAAAAAAAATGAATCAGAATGAAAGACCTATGGAGTGCAGGAAACTTTGGAAACCCCTTCAGCTATGCAACCTGTGAGGAAGATTCAAATCTGAACCCATGTGAGTCCTTGGAAGATTCCTTCCTAGGTATAGGACGTGACCATATAACTCCAGACCTGTACCATCTGTGTTGGCTACTAATTGAAGTCCAAGTCCGTGACATATAAGCGGTTTAGGACCTGGATATCAACAGCGTTCCCTGCACTTTGGTGTTTAGTCATGCTGGCCACATGAGCATGGAGACTGTCTGTGGACAAACGCTGGCTCCCTTGGCTAGGAAACAGAGATGAGCACCGCCCCCTAGAGTCAGGCATGACTGGACTTAATGTCAAGGGGAACCCTTCACCTTTATCTAAAGGAATGGCTCCTTCCATCTACAGCTTCCCGGTCTTTGAGATCTTTTGTGGAGCACCTTCTCTCAGAACCATCCTTGAAGAAATTAAGGAGGGTTGTTACAAGAAGGGCCTTCTCAGCAGTGGCACCTCAGCTGTGGCACATGCTCCTCAGAGAAGGTTTGTCTGGCATTGACTCTTTATTCACTCCAGTGCCAGACCAAAACTATTTTTATTGAACCAGTATTTTAATTGTGAGATATATATGTGTGTGTGTGTGTGTGATTTAATTCTATTTTAATCAAGTGCCGTACATTGTTTTTATTTTCTTATTTTTGTAAACAGTCTCAAGATTTTCTGTGAAAATAATAGATGGTTTTATAAACTTTTAAATAGATGAATGGTGAACGGTGAATGCCCCAGCTATGTGAATGATGACTGGAATCCCTCGTTTAAATAGGGTGAGGTGGCCAGAGTGGCCAAGTCCTCTGCTTGAGAACCTGGAGAGCTGTTGGCCATCAAAGCAGGTAGGGCTGGGCCAATGAGGCAGAATGAGACAGAGATTGGTGCAGCATCGTATGCATATGTTGTGGGTTCCAGGCAAATCTCAGCAAGGATGTACTAGTGGAAGGCCAACAATAAGAAGGTCCATTCCCTCCCCTTCCTAGTATTCCTTGGAGAAGACTTCCTCCAGTGGAGGAGGATCTTAGAGAATGAACCAATTCCAACATGAACCTCACTTCCTAGCGAATATGCAGAAAAGGACTCTGCTTGGCAACATGTTTCTCAATGTTCAGTGATTCTAATACAGCTTTTGGCTCCATCCCACACAGAATTTGAGCAAAAACACTTATTTCAGCAGGGGAAGTTGGTATGATTCTCCATGGTAGTGAAGCACTTCTGGGGATGCAGTTCAGCACCATGGATAGCTCCTATAACGCTCAAAGTACAGTGGACAAAAAGTCTCACGGAGATCAGAGTGGCCTGCCTCTCAGGTTTGCCCTGAAATCCTGTGCCCGGATACTCAGAATCAAGCCCTGTTGGGTTCATTGAGACTTACTTGCAAAGTGTGTAACTCTGAGAGCAGAGACAAGGAAAGAGAAAGGCAGAGCAGGGTGAGGGTGATCTCCCCTCCCCTCCCCTCCCCTCCCCTCCCCTCCCCTCTCCCTTGCAGATGAATGAAAGACATAGTGGAAATTTAGGTGAACACATGCAAAAGCAATGCACACCTTGGAAATAAGCAGATTTTGCCCATCCCTGAGGAGGACTGGCACTTCCATTTGGAGAGCTGTTTTCTCAGTGCAAAGTTCTTGTTTTAGCAGTTCTGTCCCCCACCCCACCCGCAACTGACCCTGCTTGCTTATTCCATCAGGGCACACCAGTGAATCCCCCCCCACTCCACCCCATTAAGAGATTGGAAATGCACTTGGTGAGATTTACTCTCACTTCAAGCTCTCGCAGATAAATTACAGTCACTGGCCATTGATTTTTATTGTCGTCTTTGCTGCTGCCTTGCCTCCTTTGAATAGGAGGAGTCTTCTTCCAGTCGATATCTTGATCCACGCACCTTCCATCTGTGTCATCCTCCTCCAGCATGCATGTCCTGTGTGCTCCTCAGGCCTTCTTATCATAGCAATAGACTCATGCAAATTTTTGGCCATGATGCAACTAATGTCTGGACTGAGAGGGCTTGGTGAATAACAACAACAACAACAACAATCATCACCATCACCATCATCATCATCATCTTCATCCCCTTCCATTTGAATGTGTTCTTCCAACATGTGGTGGAATGCCTGAAATAAAGGATGTGCCCACACAGAACTTGGAGGGCTGGGCCTCCTTATTTTGACCCGGAAAATTGTGTCCTCGTGAGGATCTCCATGAGGAGGAACTGGTTGCAACTAACTAGAGATCACTGAAGTAATGAAGAACATGGATCTGTGACGCAGGAGATCTGGGGCCTGATCCCCTCTCAGCCATGGGACTGCCTGTGTGACTTTGGACCAGTCACAGACTCTCAGCCAAGCCTGTCTCCCAGGATTGCTGTTGCGAGCATAAGATTGAGGGGGAGGAGAATGAGGTAAACCACCTTGAGCTTCTTGAAAGGAAAAAGGTGGGGTATAAATATAACAAGAAAAACAAATAAATAAGTAGACTTGCCAACATCTGGCCTACCTTTGAAGGTGCCCTAAAGACTTGCCTGCACTGCTCAGCTTTGCCAGAGCAGCACAGGCCTTTGGGGGGGCTACACCGTGCCCCTGATCATGCGCCAACCTTGCCTTTGATTCTGCCTTTTCTCCTGCTTCTGTCCTTGCCTTCCATCAGACCCAGCCTGTTCTATGTCCCTTTGGGCCTCACCTTGTTTCTGCCCCAATTTGTTTTGGCAGGACCTGACCTCAGCTTGTCTTTGGACTTTGTCTCTGGTCCTCTTGCATCTTTCCAAGACCTCCTTTTCACTTGAGAACACCAGTCCTGATGTTCCCGCTCTCCCACACTGGAGACATTCAAAAGAAACTGGGCAGCCATCTGAGTGGGATGGTGTAACTTGTGTCCTGCAACAGCAGGGGGTGGATCGGATGGCCTTCATTTGCTGCTGTTGTTGGTTGCAAAGTCATGTACGACCCATCATGTACAACCCATCATGCAAAGTCATGTACGACCCCATGGACAACATTCCTCCAGGCTCTCCTGTCCTCCACCATTCCTTGGAGTCCACTTAAGCTCACACCAACTGCTTCAGTGACTCCATCTAGCCACCTCATTCTCTCCCACCCCCTTCTTCTTTTGCCATTAATCATTCCCAGCATTAGGCTCTTCTCCAGGGAGTCCTTCCTTCTCATTAGGTGGCCAAAGTATTTGAGTTTCATCTTCACTATCTGGCCTTCTAAAGAGCAGTCAGGGTTGATCTCCTCTAGGACTGACCAGTTTGATCGCCTTGCGGTCCAAGGGACTCACAGGAGCCTCCTGCAGCACCACAGTTCAAAGGCCTCAATCCTTTTGCGCTCAGCCTTCCTTATGGTCCAGCTTTCACAGCCATACATTGCAACTGGGAAAACCATAGCCTTGACTATATGCACTTTTGTTGGCAGGATGATATCTCTGCTCTTTAGTGTGCTGTCTAGACTGCAACCAAGAAATGAAAAAATGCTTGTTCCTGGGGAGGAAAGCTATGGCAAATCTAGATGGCCTTCATGGTCCCTTCCAACTTTACTATTCTGTGATTTTATGTTTCTATGTGAGGTGCTTGTGTGCTGAGGGTATGCATTCCAAATATTTTCAGTGGACATGTGCTTGGATACATTCAGTCCCTGAATGGGGCATACTCAGATCTGACAGATTCCAACAGATTCCTCACAGACCTCAAATTCTGAGTTACTCTTGTTTGAAGCATTCTGGACAATTCTGAGCACCACATTTTAAGAAGGATGTTGATAGGCAGGTGTGCATCCAGAGAAGAGTGAGCAGCATGGAAAGGAGGTCTGGGAAGCCAATCTTATGAAGAGCAGCTGAAAAAGCCGCATGGGTTCAGTCCAGAGAAAAGAAGGGTGAGGGGAGACATAAAACCATCTTCGAGTAGCTGCAAGGCTGCCGCTCAGAAGTTGGAGGAGGTGTCTTCTCTTTTGTTCCAGAGTGGCTAGAACCAATGAGTGGAAGCTACAGGAAGTTACAGACTTTGGCTAAATGTTCAGAGGAAACTCCCTGACACTGTGGTCTATACGGAGTGGAAGAGATTGCATCAGGAGGGGGTGGGTCCTCCTTCACTGAAGGTACCTCATCAGTTTCTGGGTGGCCATCTCCTGTTGGTGCTGCTGTTGGTGCATCACACATGGAAGAGCCCACGTTCCATGCAGGCAATTTGATTAGGTGATCTCTAAGGTACCTTTCAGCTGTATAGTTTTACAAAAGGACACAGGAGCAGCTTCTGTCCACTTTTCTCTGCATGCATCCACAAATCTGCAGGAATATACAAATGTATTCTAGGAGCTCAATGGGTGGCAGGGATAACTAGATGGATCAAACTTCACCCAAAGGCTCCATACCATCTATCAGTCATCTAAATTATTTCTAGACCACCTTTATTATTATTATGTCACCTTGTTGTGAATACCCCAGAATGCTTTGACTATTGTACTATTGTATAAAAAGGCAATACATGAATAAAGGGAAAAGAAACCAGTGCACAGCCAAAAGGAAAAAATGAGGAACAGCTTGGCTTGCGCTCTCCTGGCCAACTCAAGAATGTTTTGCTGGAAAATGCCATTCTTTACTCACACTTATGATAGACCCATTGATATCAGTGGGACTGAAGCTGGGAGTGAATAACTTCTTCCATTGATTTCAGTGGGTCTACATTAAGCCCAACTAAATCTACATCCAACCTATTGAACTGCCCTCTCTTTTTTTGCCGGCTCACTTTGAAATGTGGAGGGGTTTCTACAAATCTGTTCCCATGGGTGACAATCTCAGAGGCTGATTGATCTTTCTGTTAGCAAACATTTGCTGATAAATACCCTCCCTCAACAGGTACAGAAAGCAAGTACCTTATGGGCAAATTAAATGCTCTGTGTGCCTGCTTCTTGCTTTGAATCCAGTCCTTTCATGCCATTATGCCAATGGGTTATTACGGGCTCCTTCCCTTTTATTACCAGGGCTCTTTTGTTAATGTTCACATTCCCTTAAAGTCTTACAAATGGCGTGTGCTTCTGAGCCCTCTGTCCTAATTCTCCATAATGTTAACACAAATGTAAAAAAATGGCGCTCACTAATAGCAAAAATCCCATGCCTATTGTTTGTGGAAGCGGCGCATGTATAGGCCCTTTAATCCCATCCTCATAAATCAGAAACTCCGGGTCTTTAATAATATTTTGTTACTCTCCTCTGACCTCCATTCAATTTGTCAGCATCGTTCGCCCCTTCCCCAATTCTGATAGGAGGAGAGTCCATGCCGTGTTCTCTCGACAATGTATTGGTATTTGACTTACAGAAACCAACCCATTAAACGTACACATGGGAACCATAATTGAATCCCACTAGCCTGCAGCAGGTGAAGCACAGACACTGGCAAAATAATGAAAGTCTTTAGAGTCGGATCCCTCAGGTGGAAAGAAGTCTGACCATCAGTTCTGTCCAGGTTTGTAACAATTAATGTGCATACAAAACTGGATGCATTTGAGCCTGCTGGGATCATGATAAATAGTTTCAAATGAAGTGAAGCCATTTTCTTTCCAGGGATGGACGGCCCTAACGCTATTTACTCATAGGCATGTCTATTGCTGTTGTTATTTAAGCAAGGGGCAAGTAGGGGCAAAACTTGAGGAATTAGCTTCAGCCTGCATTTGACCAGAGTTTACCAAGGTCACCATGCCTAGAACTGGATACTGTTCAGAAGTAATGCATTAGTCACCCAACAATAACACTAAAAGAGTGTTTAAAAATGCAAGACTGCACATATGCACACAGAGATGTGCATAAGCACATTTTAATCAGTGGGAGAAGGAGGCATACATTTCAGAAATGCCTGCAGTGGGTATGGACAAGCGAGTTCCTGCCCAAAGGGACGAGCACAGCTTGCGTACTGATAAAAGCACAAATTAAAAGGAGTGCCAAGATGGAATCTGGGGAGCATCATGGAGCTTTGTACCCATCATGCCTTCATGAAGTATGAAGGCATGATGGGTACAAGTAATCCATGTTCCAATCTGGTTACCAGTTCATACTTCCCTTGTGTCAGCAAATGTGGGACACGACTTACTTAAATTCAGTGTAATCTAGCCAAACTCCCATTGAGTTTAATGAGGTAGTTCAGCGCAACCTTAAGGGATGCCCCTGTACATACTGCAACAGGTACATATGTTTAATATCAGGACTAGATGTATGCCAAATGCCATTAGAACAAGCTTCCAAGCCATGAAGTATGTTACATAGAAACAGAGTGAGCCAGAAGGGGTCTCGCGGGCCATCTAGTCTGACCCCCAGTTCTAGCCGGCTCCACTATGACATGCCTACCATGTGCATTCTGGGGAAGCCTGAGTTCAGGAGGAGGGACCTAATGGCCTGGGCTAGCCAGTGGGAAGGAGATAAAGAATCAGAGATGAATGATGGAATTCCTGTGGAAGAAAGGCCATGCCGGAAATGAAGACCTGGCCCTTGCAACTT
This sequence comes from Varanus salvator macromaculatus, assembly GCA_023646645.1. Lineage (NCBI taxonomy): Eukaryota > Metazoa > Chordata > Lepidosauria > Squamata > Varanidae > Varanus > Varanus salvator. The sequence continues at coordinate 4,064,181 of JAIXND010000762.1, forward strand.
TTAGACAACATGGTCCCACAGAGTATGGCTTACTGAGCACAGTAAGTCACCAGATACCTGTAAATGACATCTTCAGTAGCAGCCAGCATACATAAACCAAGAGCATGCCTTTTCCACATAGTTTGATGGACATGCTCATGTAACAGAGAGCAGAGTAATCAAGAGGCATCAAGCATCCATCCAGCATTTAGCATGAGCTGAAGGAACAGGAACCAGAGAATCATAGAATAGTAGATCTGGAAGTGGCCCATAGGGCCCCCCAAGTCAACCCCGTGTTCAATGGAGGACTCCAAATTAAAGCATCCCTGACTGATAGCTATCCAACTGCATCTAGATTCCTACTCACCTGGAAGCAAGTACCCAACTTAGCAAAGAAGAGTGGGCAAGCTCTGAACACAGTCCTGGCAACCAGACTGGAACATGGATTACTTGTATCCATCATGCCTTCACGAGGGATGGCTACTGGGAATCTGCTGTATGGAACAGCCAGCAGACAGGTTCCACCTTGGACTCCCTAACCTTTTCTCTTAGCTGCTTTCTGCCCATAAAGCTATAAGGCAGAATGGTCTTGACCTCCTTAGAAATGCAATAGAATATTTGTTGCCAAGATAACATCAGGTTAAGAGTTTGTACCAGTTCTATATTTCCTTGTGAACAAACTCTCCTTTTGTTTTGAAAGGTGTCGCATGTCTCTTTGCAAGCAAGGTCAGGGTGTGCTCCCCTTGGCAGCATTTCTTAGACCCCAGCAAAAGATCTTAACCCACTTGAGGTATTCAAGAAGGCAACTGCCCCCTTGTTGAACTGTATTGCTCCCTGAGATTCCCTGATGTGGTAATAATTCCTTTGCACTTGCTTAGAACACACTTGAGCTTATATCTGCTTATCCATGCTCAGGTGTTTGCTGTGTATCTCTGTTTGGGCCCATGAAACTCACTGATTATTTAGCCCAGAGCTAGGGAATCTCTGGCCCACAATTCCACAGTCATTTGGAGTCACTGCTCATATCTGGAATTGTAGGAGACTCCCATAAAATACTTGCCACAGAGTGGATCCTTGCCTGTTCATAAAATGGCTACCAAGACCTGTCTCAAAATATTCATTTCCCAGATGATCTAGCGAGAATGAAAGAAAAAGAATTTAGGAAGGTAAGTTCAAGGGGAACTTGCAGGGAGATGGGATCTGACCTTCAGACACAAGCCACACTTTTGAACTCAAATGAAGATGATTCTGGAGGGACAGCCCTTTCCTTGGAATGAATTCTTGAAAATGCAGTGCAACGCAATGCAACACAAATCACGAGAGACAGAAGGAGCCCGGAAAGTTGGCCCATGAGCCAAATGTGGATCTTCTGCCAGTCTGTCAGAGCAAAGCTCCAGATTCACCTTAGGCCATGGCACTACCAGCTCCACTCTGGGTTTTATGTTTACTCTGTTTCATGATGTCCCCCAACTATGGAGCTGAGGGAGAGAACCCGCGTGACTTGGAAAAAGACAGTGCATGGATGCAAATGTCTCCCCCACCACTGCCACCATTGCACACATATGAAAGGTAATGGTTACTTCTGTTATTACACAGTCCAGTTCTGAGCACCTCAGCTTTTGAAAGAAACAGAAAAGCCAGAGAGGGTTCAGAGGAGGGCATCAAGGACGATTCATGGACTGGGGACAAAGCTCCATGAGGAAAGATTGAGATAACTAGGCAAGTTCAGCCTCAAAACGGGAGAGGTGATATGATACTGCTTTGCAACTACCTGAAAGGTGATTAGAAACAAGAAGGACAAAATCTCTTCTTGTTCATTCCGAGTGCAGGAGATGGAAAAATGGACTCAAGTTGAAAGAAACCAGATTTAGACTAGAGACCAGGAAGAATTTCCTCACTGCCAGAGCAGTACAACAATGGGACCTATTCCCTGGAGAAGTTATGACCCAACATCCTGTGATTCTATGACTGGGCCCACTTCTCCCAAAATACAGCATTCCAAGGTGGATACCTCAGATTCTGAACCTTAACTAGAAGAAGAGGTAGGATTGACATCCATGTCTGAAATGCCCAGGGCATTGAATTTCAAGATAAGCCAAGCAGCTGGTAAGAAACAGGCCACCTCTAGTCCAGGGGAAGAAACTATCCTACAGATGCCCACTATTCCATATCTGAGCCTGGTGTAACTTGGTAAGTTCTGTAGTCTGACACCCATTCAAACAAGCTGACCAAATAAGTAATGCCTGGAATTCCAGCAATCTGGTACATAAGCAGCACAAACTTCCTCGAAGATGGAACTAACTCTGTTTGGCAGAGAACAGAGAATCAACTTCTAGCATGGATAGAGCTCAACCCACAATTTGAAGGTTGTGGGTTAACATCCACATTAACATGATGAATGTTTCTTGCTAATGACTTTGTATGCCAAAACCAGTCCTGGCTGGTCAGCTTTGATGTAACAGAAAACAAGAGTTAGAAGCATCTTGTTTTGATCTGCTGGGAATGAAAAAGGAGAGAGGTAGGTGGGATAGAGGGAGAGAACTTCTCTTGATAATAATGTCCCATCCTCTCTGAGGCTGCTCTGTCCTTGCAAATAAACTGGAATCTGTAGTTAGGTCAACACAAGGAAGGAGTAAGGTTTCATGTTAAAGCAAAAGCTGAGCTTGTTAGAGTTCTCCAAATTCCACTTCAAAGCTTCTTCCATCTCATGTCCAGACCAGATTGCAATCATTGGATTTTTAAAAAATACCAAAAAGTGTGCAAATTTTCCAAATGTATGCACCAGTTGTGTGCATCTTTGCAATATAAGCATTATTTTCTGATGGATTAAATGCATTTTGTGAATCTTTTAAATTTTGATGTACATCGTTCTGATGCGTCCATCTCATCAAGCACAGTTTTTCTCTGTACATCAAACTGCAAGCACAGAGAAATAAAGAACTTGAAAACAGGTTGTATTTGAGGTAATCTTCAATCTGGAAGGTGTTCACTAGGTAAATCAAAGCAAACCAAAAGACATCTCTAATAAGGAACGTGTCCAGAAATAAACTTCTTATTTGTTTCTGACACGGCTTAAAGCGCCTGTAAAATTCTTACCTACAAAGCACTATGAGATTTAGGACCAACATAACTTAAGGAACACCTTCTCCAGTTAACACCCCTTTCATTCCCCGGTGTTATAAATAATTGTATAGAAAGCACCTGCAGAAATGTCAGAGGGATTTATTTCTCATTTCTTCATTCTGCCATCATCCCAATATGCTCAGGGTAGCATAGCTGGCACCAACCTATTTTTTCTTCACGACAGCCCTGTGAGGTAGGTTAGCTCATAATCATCTCATCAGCACACAGCCTGCTTCATGGAATACCAAGGGCATGAGACATCCACCCCACTTCCTTGGTTGTTCAGCAATATTTGGCATTCAGCTCAGCTATGATTGAGCCATGGGGAAGCAGCCGTTAATCATTCTCATTAAGCCAAGCCCAGGAGACGCTCTGAGGCTGTGGAAGGCTGACCTGGCCTGCCTTTGCATTATAGCTTCCTTCCCTCCCATCCCATCTCGCATCTTAGCATTTGCTTGCGCCTCCGGTGCCAGTGTGCCCTGACTTGTTTTAGATTTCTTTCCTCTCCTTAACCTGATGCTTTGTGCAACCCTCGTGGCTAATTACAGCAAATGTTGAGCTGAGTGCATTGTAATTAATTATAGTTATTAGTGTAATTAGCATGGTAAATTAAAGCTTGAAATGCATGGGCTTTAAAATATATTTTGTGTATTGCTTGTTTGTGGCTAAATAAGAGGTTAGTAAAAGGAGGACGCTCTTGTTTTATAGAGACGGGCTCCTTCGGTAGGGGGACAGCTGAAGCAGGCCAGATGCATTGCTGCTTCCACTTACAGCTGTGCCAAGCGTCTTCTCGCCCATCCATGTACCTCCATGGCCATGTCCTGGGGAAGAGGAGGCAGTGCAGGTGGCTCCATGAACATCTGCAGTGCAGGTGTGCAACACCTGCCACAGCTGGAGGCCGAATTCCCATCTGGATAAATTCTCAGGGGTCCTTTTATTTATTAATTTAAAGTTTTTGTGTGCCATCCCCTTGCTATATAGCCTTGTGGTGAATGGACCAAAGGCAAAGGGGTACGGTCAGAACTATCTGCACTACAGGCACATTCTATCTTGAATCTCTTATTGCCAATTGCTTTGTTCTGGGGAGCCAGTTCAGCCAATTTGTTTATTTGTTTGTTTATTTAAAGTTCTTCTATGCTGTCCCATTACTAAAAGTCTCTGGAAAGCTTACGGAGGACAAAAAACCAAAAAACCAAGAACAAAAACCATAACAACAACAACACACAACACTTCATCCAATAAATAATGATACAAACAAGGATAAAAGCAATTGATTGTTAATAAAAAAATGGTCTTCACCTGATGCCAAAAAGAATAAAGTGACAGCACCCGGTGAACCTCCCTGGGTAGCTGTCGGGGACACCGCTGAAAAGGCCCTTCTCCAAATAGCTATCCTCCTGATTTCCTTCAAAGAGGGTTCCTGGAGAAGCACCTCTGACTTCAATCTCAAGGGGCAGGCAGACACAATGGGAAGAAGGTGCTCCTTCAGGCATCCAGGACCCAAGCCATTTAGGGTCTTATTGGTCATCAGCAGCACCTTAAATTGGGCCTGGACTTCAGTTGGCAGCCAGTGTAGATAACATAGGACTGTTGTGATATGGGAGTATCTGCTAGTCCCTGTTAATAACCTGGCTGCTCTATTCTGGACCAAAGGAAGTATTCAGAGCATCTTCAAGGACAGCCCCATTGCAATAGTCCAAATGGGAGGTTACCAGAGCGTGGGTCACCGTTGCCAGGCACTGCTCATCCAGGTAGGGATGCAGCTGATGTAGCCAAAGCTGAAGGAAAGCATTCCTCGCCACTGCCAGTACCTGATGCTCCAGGGGCGGGGCAGGGTCAAGGAGCACTCCCGAGCAACCTACCCTGTCCTTTAGGGAGTGCAACCCCGTCCAGAACAGGGCAGAAATCACTCAGCTGGAAGGCTGAACCACCTACCAACAGGACCTCCACCTTGTCTGGATTAAGCCTCAATTTGTTGGCCCATTGGGAAGAGGGGAATCGGAACCACCCAGTAATCAGTGATTTGAAGGAGGGGTGAGACCAGGGACCTGGGGGAGGGGGGGCTGAATTTGGTCCCTGTGCCAGCAAACTGCAGCTCTAATATAGCAGGTAGGAATAGTGCTTCCATTGGCAAGCGTACTCCGAGATGCACCGGGGGGGGGGGGGGATGGATAGTTAGGTTTTTAATATATTGTTTGTATTTTTAAATGTTGTAAGCCGCCCCGAGGCTTTGTTGCGATGGGGCGGAATATAAGTGTTTTAATAAATAACTAAATAAGTAAGTAACTTGTTCCTATTAGATCCTGCTTTTTCCCCCAGGGGGATGGTTCAATTTACACAAATGAGGTCTTTTTTCTCAATTATTTTGCTCGTATGGACATGACTGAAAGTTGTTCCATCTAGTGTGCAGCTCTGCAGAGACATGTGCTCCTCAGTTTCATCCTTTCCTGGCACTATCTTTTTAACCCCATCGAACTAGATTCTGTATTTGCCAAGGAAGAAATCAGTTTCAGCCTCCCCTTCAGAGCTTTCCCACTTTGCTCAAGAAAACGTCCTTGACATCGACAAGGATTTTCGCAAGGGAGGGAGACGTGCCTTTGCCAGGCTGTTTAGCAGGCAGGTGGGCTTGCAATCACACACCTTTGCGCAAGATCGTGTGTGCAGAGTGCAATTACTATCCTATACACAGGAAGGGCAGGGAAGGGAAGAGGGAAGACGGAAGACAGAAGAGGGGAAAGGAGGCCAGGCCCCATTGACCCAAGTTGCAACTAAGAAAATTAAAATGGCATCTTTGCCTTGGCTGAACTCACTACAGATCCAGTTAGTGCCAGTGGGAAGAAATGGAATTAAGTCAATCAGGGCCCAGTGTGATAAAATATATCAAGATTTCACTCACCAAAAGGAATGTTCATAATCCTAGTTAGTATATGGTGCAACGATGGCCTCAGAACCAAGGTTTTTGGAACTCTTCCTTGCCTCTGCACTGTCACCATTTTGCCTCCAGATGAAGGCATCTGTAGCGGACACTCACTGTTCCTTAAATTATTTTTGATCTCCACTGATGGGATTCTGATACATTTAATGTATGTTATTGCTGCCCTTGCGGCTGTTGATTTTATTCATGTAGGTTGCTGTGCCGATAGCTTTCAATCGTTACGTTGATTTTTTGATACTCTATCCATGTTATTGCTTATATGTTTCTGCGGGTGTAATTGTTGACAGCAAATGCAGATCACTGATTATTTTGGGTGCAATCCTTTGACTGCTAGACACTGTCCGAGAGGCTACAAGATTATTCCAAGGCTCAGCTCTGACCTTAGAAATGTTTCTACCAAAAATGACACTCAGCATGGTTTGGAATGATAGCAGCCTGAAACAGTGCAAAATGATGAAGTGCTTTACACTCCTATCTTGGCATCAAACTGGAATCTCCCAGCACCACCTTCTGAAGGTTTTCCTCCAAGAAGAACCAGGCCCACCTCGTAAGACTGCCTCACAGGATGCTATGGTTGATGGTCCCGAAAGCTGCTGCTAAGTCCAGCAGGAGCAGCAGGGGCAAAAGTCCTCTGCCCATTTCCCAGCCTAGATGGTCCACCAGGGCAATGACAGCAGTCCTTGTCTGGGCTTGGTAAATCTGCCACATCCTGAAGTCACTGGAGATGAGCCACCTCCACACCCACCACCCGTGGGGAACTAGCTAGATATTGTCTAATTCAGTGGTTTTCAGGGATGGTTTTGGTTGGTTGGCTGGTTGGTTGGTGGGCAGGTTAGTCTTTAAACTGACCATGGAAGAGGATGCTATCTGTGGCTATGAGCCTTGCTGGCTATGTGCTTCTTCCTTCACCAGAGGCAGTATATTGGCATGTACCACTTGCTGAGTAGAACAGGTGGAGATCTTGGATCCATCCCGCTTGAGGGATCCTGTGGGCAGTGGGATTGCCCCCGTGTGCATGGAGTGCTGGACTGGATGGAACATGGGCCTGACCCAGCATGGTTTTCTTACATTCTTACGTTCACTTACCATCATCTGTTCTGGCAAGATGGAATCACACCTTGCCTTAAAGAAAGATGCATTCAGCACTATACTAACCCACCCAGCCATAATGACCCCCACAGTCACTTTCATCAGCTAGGAAAGGCAGGCATCTCGTAGCACACAAGTTCTGGGGATCAACTGCTCAAGGATCCTCAGACTGGTGTTGCTGAACAGTTTCTATTACAGCCGGACAAACAAGACCCAAGCTCCTCTCCACCAGGCCTGCACCACCTGTGGCACCTAAGACGGCATGGCTACCTGCAAACTTATGCTTATGGCCACCATAAGGTAATCTAAAGTTTAAATTTTAAATGCCTCGTAATGTTATATTTTACTTTATTTAAATATTGGTATACTGTCCTTCACCCAAGATCACCCAGGTGCAGTTTACACAGTTGAAAAATAAAAGCATGAAAAAGTCTTCACAAAACCACACATCAAAGGTGAGGTTTGGAAAAGAAAGGTCTGTCAAGGTTGATTGTGCCTTGAGTGCCATCGAGTTATGTTTGGCTGAGATGCACGTGAGTTTCCAGGGGCATCCAATGCTCCTTTTGCTCTGCGTTTCATCTGTGCAAATAAAGTGCTGTTTTTGGTGATCTGGTTGACATGATGGGGAGGGAGAAGGAAGCAGGCTAGTTCACCAATTGGAAATACACGTGCTGTGCATCCAAACCACAACTCTTTTGTCCTCTCTGAGAATGGCAGCCACCATGGTTCTCTGTATTTGGGGACAGGGGCAGCATGGTATTTGGACTCTCAGCTCCAAGGTCTCAGGGCCTCAGAGCTGGGAACCCCCCAAAAGCATCTATGCCTCTCCCAGACAACACCAGGAGAGCATAGGGCTGTGAGGTTTCCCATCGCTCTTATATTAAATCAATTCTGTCCTGTTTTGGCATCCATTTCTGACATCTGTTTTCTTAGAAAACAATGCATTTTCTAAAGCACTTGGAAAACATGCAAGCCCTTCTCTGACTGCAGTTCACCTATGAAGTTTTGTGCACACATTTCTTGCTAAGTACATTTTTTTGAATATACAGTGTTCTTGTGTGTATTTTCTAATAGGTGTGAGCTAAAGCTCAAGAATCAGGAATGTGCAAATTTTGCAGTGCAGCTGTATTCAGGTGTAGACCTTGGCTCAGCAAGTGCGACTTCAGTTATGTTTGCACTGAAATGTGAGCCAGACTGCATTCCCACCTGCTCTTAGGTACACGAGGCGCCAAGAACCTTACTCTGTCCCGTGCTTTCAAGCAGGCCCTGTTTTTCCACCAATGAGCAGAGGATGTGAGTCCAGGGCAGCTCATCTTGCCACTTGTTCTTACCCACCTTTCCTTGTGCTTAATACATCACCTCCAGGTTCAGACCTTCACACACACAACTTCAGGAATGGTTGAAAATTTTGCTTTTCCATGCAAAACAACCAAGCATGTCCACTGAATATTCCAAACATGGTGGTGACCCCTGAAAACACTGGCAAATTCCCAGTCCAGTGCTTGCATTCATCTTGTTTCTGCTTCCCCAGGCTTTTGCACAAATATCCTCTATCGGCTCAATCAACCTTGCTGTAGCCCATGGAGGAAATCAATAGGAAATTTGTGCAGCTCCCTGCTTGATCGTTGCTCGGTATGTAGCATCTCCCCATTCACATAAAGAAGCAGAAGTTGCAAATGTGCTTGAGAATTGGCCAGAAGCCAAATGGCAAGAAGCTGCTCAGAGAAGCCAGGCCAGCCCACTGCCTCCCTCATTCCTACTTTCCTTCTAAATCCCATCCCAAAGAGCAATCTCAGCATCCTGTTCCCGGCCAATACAGCCCAGCAGATGCTTCTGGAAAGCCTGTAAGGAGGCTGTGAAGTTCAGCAGCTTTTGGATTACCAGGTTTTTGCATGTAAAGCATGTGCCTTATGAGCTATGCCTCCTTCCAATCTTGCTCCCTGTCCCCCATGGATACATTTAGCTGCTCTAAGGCCATCCGAACAACTATCTCACTGCATCCTGTGACAGCAGACTTTATGTATTTGGTAACTTGTACAAAAAGTTTGTTGGGTGCTCTTGGAGCAAATCAGTTCAGAACCTGCTGTGGATCAATTTCTTTCAATGACACAAAATCATGCTGAGCAATCCTACGTGTGTTTACTCAGGTATAAGTCCTACTACATTCAGTGGGATCCTTACCATAAGGGTATATTATATGACTGGACTCTTAACATCAAAAGCAAGAGAGACAAATCTGCTTTCTTCCATTTTCTGCACGTGTCGTATTATTTTATAGATCTCCAATATCTGTCCTTTTTTCCCCAAAATGAAAGGACTCCAAATATTTTTAACCTTTCCTCACATTTCACCTGACCCATGTCCTCCATATCTGTTTGCACTGTTGCTGGGGGTGTTTTGGCTACATTTTCTAGGAACTTAAAGATGTGTTCTGACCTTGTGAAAATGCCCCCAATAGTATCCTAAGGGTTGTAACTTTCCTTTGAATTTTGCACTAGTGCTTTTGCTGTGTAGACTCTCCACGCTCACTTTATGTATAACATTGGAGATCTCTGATTCCAGAAGTTCCCTGGTGCTGCTTCCGGGCATCCAGATGTGCCCCCTTCCATTTGTTGAGATGGCTTTCCTTTACCAAGTGCCCCTGCCCTCAGACACATTTGCCAGGTCAATAAAATATACGTCTTGTGCTTTGCATTGCCAAGGTAGTTAAAAAGAAACTACAGCTCATATACAAAGTATGTATGCTTTGATTCCGCTGTTTGTTCATTCTAATAGTCCTGAGATTTAATAGAGTGCACCAGGCTTAGCAGATGTAATTATAGGCATGTTGTACAGACAGGTACATCATCCCGGGAAGCAAGTACTGAGACAGACGCTGCGTGCTCAGCAAAGTGGCTTTAAGATTAGAGGATGTTAAGTGCTGGCAAAGATAAATCAAAAGGTTACAATCTCTGGCAGGAGGCAAAACGCTGGACAGAGGTAAGAGCTCATCGGGAGCATTCTGTAACCCCGGGACAAGAGCATCTTTATCTTTCCCTCCCGCTAGGTCATTCTAATGAGTCTCTGATGACATCAAACTTCTTGTCTAGAAGGATGAGAATATTCAACATACATCCTATGACTTGGCAGGTGAAAGGTGAGTACATCATGAGCCAAGGTCTAATGGCATGCAGTAAACAAGTCAACATGAAAAGTTGTGCAACTTAGCTGGAGGCACCCTGCTTCCTTTCTCACTGCCAAGCTGACTTCTTAGTCTGGTGGGGGTCCCCTTTTACCCCCCCCCCACACACACACTTCTGCAACTGGTGGGCATCAATAACTATTCCTGTTATTGCAAATATGACTTGAAAGGGCTTATCAACAGGAAGGTCTGGGGTCCATCCCATGCCACTCCATCCTTGCAGGTGATACTCAAAGGGGATTTCTCTCTAACAAGCTCATTGAAGTGACCAGAAGTCTACAGATGTACTTGGGTTCAACTCGCATCCACCTGAAAGCTTCTGCAAGCTCCAGTGGATTGGGCCATCAGCCTGACAAATAACAACATACAAACCTCCCTTATTGTTTTTAATTCCAAACAGAAGCTGATACTCTTATGCAAATGACGCTTTTTCATAGTGCTTTTAAGCAGATGTTCCCTTCTAGAATCTATTCTCTTCTCAAGTACAGACCCCCTGCCTTCACCTCATACCTGTAAAATGCATCCATCCAACAACCCCATCCCAAAGCATGAACAACAACAACAACAAACTTACCACTTTTGCCCACTCCGCCTGATCCCAGCATCACCACCTTGTACTCCCTGGGGGTTCCTGAAGTGCTCGGGGAGTTTGCAATTTCGCATTCCAGCTCCATCTTCTTTGCTTGGGGGGGGGGGGGCAGACCTGCAGGTTGTTGCTTTCGTTCAACTCTGAAAGCAATTGGGGAGGGGAAGCAAAAGCAAGTTGTATAGGAGAGGTATGATCTAGCAGCTTCACTCACTTGCTGCTGTGTCTGTGTTAGCTGCTGAAGGTCTCATAGCAACCAGTTTAAGAGCTTCCAATAAAAATCCAGCTCATCACCCTCCACCCCTTCCTCCCGTCTCTGTAGCTCTTTCTCTTTCACTGTCTCTTGTTGGACACACGAAGATGTGCATCACTCAGAAACCAAGCACCTTCGGCGCTCCTGGGGCTTGTCTCGGCAATCCATGATTCTGGAAGAATCAGCTTCTTCCAGACACTGAATCTCTGATCTATTTTCACAACCGACAGGTTAATTCAAGTCTGAAAGTGAGGTTGCAGCCAGGAAAAGAGCTGCTGAATAATTAGGGCCCCTTGATTTAACCCTCTTCCACACAAAGTGTTCTAGGAATATTAGGGTTGGTTATTTATTCAGGGGTGTGAGAGGATGAAGTAATCAGACTTTACAACAAATGCATGTATCAGCTGATTCACCCAATGTACTCTCAATGTGGGTGAGCATGGAATTGAGCACACCACTGCCAGTTGTAGGCAAATTTCTGGGACCTGAAGGGCACAGTGAGAAGAAATCAGTTCAGCACAGCCTCATTGTGGGCAACCCCAGCCACCATCATGATGGTGCACGGGGTTCCCACAGACTAGTTCTTTAGCACTGTAGGACTTGTGGGGAAGAGAAAGGCTCTGCTCTGAGACTTTCTCAGGCAGCACACCTAAGATCTTGAGGTTTAGTTCAGAGTGAGTGAGTCTGGAGGGTCTCCATTACCCAAAGTATGTCCTGGTGGGTAAGTCATATATGATTTTGCTTGTACCTGAGGCAAGGTGGGGTTCCCTTTAAATCTGCACTGAAGAGAACATCACCATGCCTCATCTGCATGCCAATTTAGCTCTTCTGCAGAGCCTCGGAGTGAATTCATACAATGGTCGTCATCCTAGTTTTCCCAGCTGATGTGACTTGCCTCTTTCTTCCAGGTCAAAGCATTGCTTGGGGATGCACCAATCTTCTAGTTCCAGTTTCTTGTTTTTCAATCCTATATTTAGTTCGCTGAGTGGTCCTGAGTTCAATCCCACTTTCTCCATCCAATCCATAATTTTAAAAATCCATACCATTTCCTCACTTGGTCATTAAAGAACCAAAAACAGCATACACTAAAGAGTCTCCAATACTTTCTGATATGATTCCACAGCAGATCAACTTCTGAGTCATGCAAATTCTGTAGGCTTATGGATTGTTGGTGTATATTCTATTTCTGTGTTTCTGCACAGTAGGAAAGTTCAAACTTGCATAAGTGGATCAAGATTTTCCCAAACAAATATCTAGTTCTGTCCATCAGTGGATGCTGAACAAAAGACACCCAACAATAGCAAAACACAGAAGAAATGAATTTAACTAAATCTATACCAGTGTGGCGTAGTGGTTAAGAGCATGGGACTGGGACTCAGAGGATTTGGGTTCTAGTCCCCGTTCGGCCATGGAGCCAACTGGGTGACTCTGGGCCAGTCACAGACTCTCAGCCCAGCCTACCTCACAGGGTTGTTGTTGTGGGGATAAGATGGAGGAGGAGATGTAAGCTGCCTTGAGCCCTTTGTAGGAAAAAAGGCAGGATATAAATCCAAAAATAAATATAAATAAATAAATAAAATATACAGTGGTACCTCGGCTCATGAACGCCTTGGTTCATGACCAAATCAGGTCACGAACAAAAATTTCTTGAAAATTTTGACGTGGGTCGCGAACGCCACATTGGGTAGCGACCAAGATGGCAGCCATCCCCCCGCCCCGAGTGGGGAGATGACCACGATCGCAGTTGTGTTTGTGCAGGGAAAATGTGCGTGATCACAGGCTCGCTCCTACAGGAAAAACGGGCATGATCTCTGCCATCTTCCCCTGCCCCAACCAGCACTATCGCAGCTACCTCCCCACGCAGAGGCGGTGGAGAGATGGCCGTGATCATACTGGTGTGTGTGGGGGCGGGGAGATGGCCAAGATCTCGTCTGTTTCTCCCTCCCTCAGTGCGCCCCATTTGCACCTGTCTCTCCCCCCTCCCCCCAGCACATCGGGATGATGGGCACGTGCAGGGATGACGGGTGTGATTGAGGTCATGCTGGGGGGGGGGGCGAAACGGGGAGATGGCCATGCTTGTGCTTGGGGGCGTGGGGGGGAGATGGCCACGATCTTTGTGGTTCTTTGTCACTTTGCTTCACATTTTTCCGATTTAAAAAAATGGTTACAGAACGGATTAACCTTATTTACATTAAACCTTATGGGGAAATTTCACTTGGCTCATGACCAATTTGGGTCACGACCAATTTGGGTCCCGACCAGAGTCCTGAAACGGATTAAGTTTGTGAGTCAAGGTACCACTGTATATTCCGCCTCATATGGAAGGGCCTCCAAACCTCAAATTATTCTAGTTGTACTTTTCTGATTTTTTTTCTAGCTCTGCATAGCCTTTCTGAGATGGTATGACCAGAATAGTACACAGTTTTCCAATATGACCAGAGACAGTAATTTTATACAAGATGCTCCTTCCCATTGCAATTGCTTTCGAAACAATTTCCAAGAAAATAAATTACTATCTATCTATCTGTCTATCTATCTATTTTGTACCGCTGCAGCTAATTAGATCAACACCATTGGCAAGATATTCCGCACAGCTCAAAGACTGCATAGTCAAAGCTTGTTTCTATCCCATTTATATGTGAAGTTTGGATTCTTTTCTTCCAGCGCATATTGCTTTTTGCTGAATCTTATTTGCCATTGTTATGTCCATTTTCCAAATTCAGAGATAGCATTTTGGAACTTTTCATAATTCTACTGAATGTTCAGTAGCACTGAACTAAGCATGTCCCTCTGAACTCTCACGGGTCTATTTGTGACTTGCAAAGAGAAAGCATTTTCAGCCACTTTCGGGAAAGAATCCTGTAATATTTCGGGAATGGGTGGTTTGCCACGATCACATAAAGTCTCCAAAAGGTCTTTTTGGCGTTTATTGCATAAAGTACAAAGAGAAGGTGGGCCACCTCTGCAACTTCTGGTGGAGCTGTAATGACCTCTGAAATGCTCCAGTGGGAATTACACTAGAGCAATTCTCCAGGGACACTGCTGATAAATAGTTACCACCCCATTATTCGCCAGGGGAAGGGAGAATTAACTACTCCCATTTTGGGCACCGTTCACAAGATCACCTCTAATTTGGCCTGTAATGGAAGCATCTTGCAGATATAGATATGGGGCATTACAAAGACGAGATCTTGTCTATTTAACACGTGGCAGGCTCTGTACATGGCAACGTGAGCATGTATCAGAGATGGCTTTGTCTTTAGGGATTCTGCATGCTTCTCCATCAATTAGCCTGGTTAAGCATCCCTGCCATTACCTCATAGACTTAAGTGTTTAAAAACTTCAGTCCCAAGCATTATGCAAATCTTAAGTGATTTTTGTGCCAGCAAGTAATGTGAATCATTAAAGACATGTGAATCATTTGAAATACATGAATATGGATAAGTACATGCATAGAGAATAGTCTGCTAAGGGACAAACACTGGCCATTCTTCTACTGCTTAAGTTCAACCGTTGACATGCAGAAAACAACGTGAATCCATATTTTGTAAAGAGGTTCTAATAGTCTTCTCTAAAAGGAGTTGAACCCATTGTTCTGCCAGCAGAAGAATGCCACCACCAGAACATGACTTCTGCGTTCTCCAAATTTTGCACTTCGATATAAACTTAATTTGATAGAAATGTGGTTGTTATTTTCCATTGGTTCCACAACACTCACATTTGACTCGAGGTGTTGGGCAGCATTGCCATCTGTTAAGTCCAGAGTTGCTTTACCTTGGGTCAGTTTCATGATCAACAGTTCTAGTGCACCAGGATTTAGGGTTCAACCCAATGGGGATGTCCAGGAGCCCTGAAACTGTTTTACAAGAATCCTAGACAAGGTAGGAACAGTCCAGAGGTGTTCTTCACCTCTTTGTTTTCCCACCCCTACAAGCCGCCTGGGTAGCCACCTAGCTGAGGTGCTTCAGACAGGCAGGGGGAAGGAGATAGGAGCACTGCCAGAGGACACCCCATCCTGACCCATGAGTAAGCTGTTCCTATGACCTTGAAGAGGTGGCTGGCATGGTTCTTCCCACACTGCTGCACAGAGCAAGGGGGATCCAAGCACAGATCCTCAGCTCCAAGGTCAGAACTCTTTTCCAACCTAAGAACAGGGAATCTGAAGAATCCTAGGACTCAGAGGATTGCTCTGCCCAAGTTTCAGTACATTTAATCTCTTCATCATGATTAGAGTATTCTTTTATACAGTCCATGTGTAGGTAAGGCTGGAGCCGGGGGTCAGACTAGATGGCCTGGGAGACCCCTTCTGACTCGCTCTGTTTCTATGTAAGGGGAGTTTATATCATTACCTCATGTTGATTCATCCCTGATTCTATTCTTCCTCTGAAGATCAGGTCAGAGGAATAGCATGTCAAAGGGGCAATAGCATGTTCCCAACACTAATTCACCTTTGAAGTTTCATATTACCACCCTATTTGAGGAGGAATCTCTCTGTGTTAATGCTTCTAGGTTGCTTGAAATAATGTTCTCTTTAACAGAGAGAGCAGTATGTCCTTCCCTGTCTTTCCTACATAGGACATACCTAGAGATGACTGTTTCTACTGGATCTCTGCAGTCCAGCAGGGTTCCAATATTCCCTTTAATCAGAACACTTTGGCTTGCCCTGGAGGTGTCTAGCATTATCATAGACATACCAGCACAGTGTTCCCCCCCCCCCAGATACATCCTACATTAGCATTTTCCACCATGCCCCTGAGGACTTTTGAATGATTATCTAGGTTTATCATATGCTCGTGACCAATTTCCACCCCATCCCCATTTGGGAAACCAAAGCATGCCCATCTCATCCCTGTGTGTGGGCCTTTCTTACCATCCCTGGTTTCTTCTGGCAAGTTTCTCTTGAGATGGTTGGGTCTTTGGGACTGAGCCAAGTATCTTTCCATTCATTAGCATCTGCCTGCATTCTTGTTGCAGCCCAGCCAGGAGTAGGTGTGTGCTCTCTATTCATGTGATGTTTAACTGATGGGTTGTCCTCAAGGGTGAGAGTGACACCTTTGTCCTCCTCCTCTAGTCAGCTGTATTCATTTGAGAATGGCTTGATTGAGGTGTTATCACTGTGGACTCAGCTTCCCTCCTGACAAGCTGGTGGAGGTATATACAGTATTCCCCATTTCCAGGTACATAGTAGTCAGAAAAAGAGAGGTTGCCCCTATGGAAGTAGGATGTCTTATCCTTTACATCTTTTTCCTTTCCCATTTGATGAGCTATCCATGGTGCTCCATAGTTTAGGGATAGACCTATTTTGGGAATAGACTTCACTAACACAAATAGCTGCCACAAAAGTTCTTATCGAGCTAAGAAGAAAAGCTGCAATGGATGGAACCCATTGATGGAAAAGCTGCAACCCCATTCATCCAGGAGTCAACAGCCTCCTTGGTTCTAGTAAATGTGGAACCAGTGCAGGGTAAAGA
This sequence comes from Varanus salvator macromaculatus, assembly GCA_023646645.1. Taxonomy (NCBI): domain Eukaryota; kingdom Metazoa; phylum Chordata; class Lepidosauria; order Squamata; family Varanidae; genus Varanus; species Varanus salvator. The sequence continues at coordinate 4,080,798 of JAIXND010000762.1, forward strand.
CAGATTTTTGTTTGTTAATTTAGGTAGCCTCTATTCTCCTTCTATATCTGTAGAAGTTCTTTTGATAATACATTCCTTTTTTACTTTTAATGTGAATAAGAAACATGTAAGGTTTCTGATGAAGACCCAAAGGAGAGGGTTTTCTCTTAGGAGTAACCACTCAGAGTAACCACTCAGGAGCACTCTCAGCTCCTTGCTGTGAGCAAGACCTATTGCTTAAGGGGGCTTGTGCATGCTCCAGCTGCATCACAATCTTCCAGGCGTGATTTAGCCCAAACCAGATGCTTCTCAGCTCCTCTTGGCTTTCCTGAAGGGTATCATTTAAAGTCTTCCTCCTCCTCTGCTCCTCTCCTCCCTCCCTGCCTCCTCCTCTTTGTCTTCTCTGGTTAAGTGCCAGCAGACTGGTTTCATCCTAGTTGAAGTGAGCAGCATCCTGTTTTTCATAGATTCAGCTTGTCCCAAGCTGCTCCCTGGAGCCTAACTAATCTGTGTGAATCAGCAAAAGACAAGGTCTTCAAGGTCTCCTGAATTCTACTGCTAAGCTCCTTCTGACTTGTTTCCATATCAGATTGTGAGCTTTGGGGATTTTTCACATGAAAGCTTGTGCATATCGTTGTGCATTTTTAAAAATAGTGTACATGTTTGCAATGTACACTTTCTCCAATAATTAAAGCATGTTTGTGCATTTTCTCAAAGGCATGAACTCTATGCGCATTTGCCAAACATATGCATTTCTAAAATTTTGTTGTTTTGCAAGTTGTCCTGAAAGCTTGGAAATCTATGCCTCTGTAAGCCATCCAGAGACAATTGCAAGCCATCCAGAGATGAAAGTGATGGATGGGCTAGAACTATCCTCAATTAATTAATTAAGACAGACTGCAGCGACAGAATGAGTTCAGATCTGCATTTGATTCTGAGAAGGACAGACTCGGGAAACAGGCATCCATATTTAACTTCACTTCTTTTTCCAAGATGCTTTGTTACCAAGGCTGAGATGAATCTCACAGGGATGCCTCATTGCAATCATTCTCCTTGCAGTATTTTGCCATGATAAATGGGCAAGCCAGGCCTACTGGTCAAAAGTGTGGGCCATGGCATTTCAGTTCAGCTGTTGACCTTACGGTGCTGCATTGCCATTGCTTTAATTGTGTTCTTGTGTTTCTCTACGTTTCTTCTGCATTTATGTCAAATAACCTCATGAGGGAAGGCAGGCCTATTAAAACAACACAGTAATATCACTGTTCACCTCTCAGCAGAGAGCAATTATCTGCTTCTTTGCTCATAAATACACAAAATGCATCCCCTTTGGGATCACGTTTCCCTGTATTTACTAATGTGCTTCCTACTCTGGAGAACAGAGGCATGGGGAGCGTCCGGCCTAGGAGCCGTGTTCTGTTTTGAAGGACAGTGGATCAAAGTGGATTTACCCAGGGTGATTGTGAGGCTGTAGGTGGCCTGTGCCGAGAAGCTAAAGGTGCATTGGGAAAAGACATAAACACCAGATACAAAATGCTGAGCAGCCATATGGAAAGCAGCAAAAGCTCTGAGAGTGCCGTAATACACTAATTAAGATCTAGGCACCACAGTGCCATGAATCTTCGATGGGTGTATTATATGGATTTGCATATAAATGTGTGTACCAGAGGAAACATTTGTGTATTGCTACACAAGCCTGATAGGAAATCTCTGAAGCAGAGATAAATCAGGTGGGGTTTATTTACGTCAGACTTTTTGATTCCAAAAAGGCTGTTTGGACAGGCAAACTAGATAGCTTTAGCTGTTTAGTGGCAGAGCCACTTAATAAATCTGTAAATAGGTGATATTCAGATTTACAGTCGGCTTTTTCCAACAACGGTTTCAATATCCTAGAAACGATGCATTTGCTTGAACTCCACTGTGCTGTTGATGATCAGGCCCAGACCAACAAGTTGCTAGGCATGTGTGAGCAATCCATTTTGGGGTGGGATCTGCCAGTTTTCGTGGGCTCAGCTCCCTGGACTCCAGCCTGCTTTCTCACAGCTGTGCATCCAACTGCCTAGTGAGCATGGATGCCTGCCAGGAAGCAAGAGCACGCAAATACTGTGCAAGAAGCATCCGTCTTCCACTCCCATGACTTGCGGACTTCGTTTGTGCTGCCCGTCCTGGGAAGAAGCTTGCTGATCATGCAACGGGGCTTCCACAAGTATGTGCGGACTTCTGCTTGGCTTAGTTCACCTCCTAAGCAAGGGGTGGGCACAGAAAGCAGTTCAATGGACAGGATGGATAGTTACTGCCCTACTTGCTGTTTCGGGTGCCCATCTGTCCTAAACAGCTTCCTGGCAGTCCCTTTGCTCACTCTTTATGCAGCAGTGTTGAATGTTATAGGTATTATAAAAAGATAAAGGTTTCCCCTTGATGTTAAGTCCAGCTATGCCTGACTCTCAGGGGCGGTGCTCATCTCCGTTTCCCAGCCGAGGGAGCCAGTGTTTGTCCGCAGACAGTCTCCATGGTCATGTGGCCGGCATGACTAAACACCGAAGTGCACGGAACGCTGTTACCTTCCCACCGAAGTGGTACCTTTTTCTCTACTTGCATTTGCATGCTTTCGAACTGCAAGGTTGGCAGGAGCTGGGACAGAGCAAGGGGAACTCACCCCATTGTGCAGATTCGAACCGGTGACCTTTCGGTCACCCAGCCCAGCAGCACTGCAGTTTAAACCACTCCGCCACCTGCATCCCACAATATTTAACTATTTATGCATGCAATTTTAAGTATGTATTTAAACTTTTTATACTATCATTCATTAAAAATCTCATGACAGTTTACACAAAAAATTAAGAACAATTAAATCAACAATAAAACAATTACAAACTCCTTAGTGCCAGTACTTCACAGTAATTAAAATGTAAATGAAAATTCATGCTAAAATAATTAAAGCAGACCAGAGTCCAGAAAGCTCAGCCCAGGGAATTCAATGGATTCCCATTCCCAGGTTCCTGGTTCCCAAACAAGAGGAGAGCAGATATTCCCACACATATACAGTTTTGCAAGGATACACCCAGTTTGCTAAGTAACCGCAGCTGAAATTTTTCACATTCCAGGAAGATCCACATGGACTATACCTCTCTCTGCGGTCTGTGACTTCTAGGTTGTCCTAAGCCTCACCTATTTTAAGACCGCTTGGAAATCTGGCCTTGCATGGCAGATGATTTCTTACAGGTCTTCAGTCTGGTGTGTGGTCTTGCTATAGCTGAAAATAAATAACCCATGCAGCAAACATTTTCTGAATTGTAGTAAAACAAATGTGGAAGAATACTCATTGGAGGTATGAAAACTCTGAGTTTCCCTGGAACTGAGGAGAAGAAAGGAGACACGCAGTCACTTCTTCCATCAGCCATAGGATCTAGAATCACTGGACAGCTGCAGCTGGGGCTTTCAGAGGTAAAATACATCTTTGTGTGTTGGCTTTGCCTACAGGAAACCATTCTGTTTCTTCATGTTCTTTCCTTACAATACAGGTTACACATCAGGACAATCAAGTGCTGAAACACACCCATCTCTTTCAGGACCATCCAAAGCTTCTGGTGATCCATGCAATCAAAGGCTTTGCTGTAGTCTATAGACTGGTCTTCTGAAATTCTTCAAGTTGTTCCAGTAGCCAAGACATATTTACAATATACTCCCAAATGTCTATTCCTTTTTGTAGTTCGTCTTGGAAGTCAAACAACACCTTGAGCATCACTCTGCTTGCCTGGAAAATTAGTGAAATGATTCTCTAGTCACTGAACTTCTTCTCTAGTCACTGACTCTCCTTTCTTGGGGACTGGAAGGCCCACATGTAAATCCCATTCACGGCATGGACCAATTGAGGATTGAAGCTGGAAAGGGCAGGTTTACATGCAAGAGAGTGTGGGTGTGATGTAAAAATGCAGGATGTGTATGTCCTCACTGTGTGAGATGACCACATCCTCTCTGAGACCTGGCTGTGCCCACTGGTGGAATCTGCCTCCTTCTCTGAGATGTGTCCTTGGTGTTAGACTAAAGGAATGAATACTTGCAAGTGATGTGCATGTGTTCTACAGATCCCTACTCAGAAACATTTCCAAAAAGTGGGTGTTTTTTTTCCAAATGATGAATGGTTCATTGAAAAGCCCTCCCCCCGCTGTTCAGCTCTGTGATTGTCTTTTGCCTCCTCCTAAAATGTAGACTCTATTAAGGGCTACGCTTTGCCATTTTCATCACTGAAAGTTCCATGCTGTTTTATAACTGGTACAAGCAACTTTCCATTGGAATCACACAGAGTGCAAATAGAAAACTCTGTATTCCTTCATCGCAATAGCGTAATAAAATTAACCTGGATTAGAGGATTAGTACCTTAAAGATATTAATGGTTTCAACATTGATTTTCCTAGACTTTGTATCTGCTTTTTATAACAATACAGAGAAACTGAAACCTAAAGCATGGCTAATATTTCAGATTGGTATGTGAACTTCAGATGTCATTTAGTTCTGCAAATCCTGGCTTTCTGCCCATTTGTAGAGCAAACTTGAGTTCTCTCACAGGTTCTTTTTCTCTTGCTCTTATTTTATTGGACTGCCAGACTTCCCTTTTCCACCTTTCTTTGTTTCTCATCCTTTAAGGCCCCATATTGTATTTATATCCTTTCCCTCAGCTGGGATACACAGCAGCTTACATACCTCTGTTTTTATCCCCACAACCCATGAGGTACGTTAGGCTGAGAATGAGTGGCTGGCCCAAAGTCAACCAGGGAGCATCATGGCTTGAGTGGAGACACGAACCCAGATCTCCCAGGTCCCCAGTCCAACACTCGCACCACCATGGCACACCGGCTCTCCCCTACTGATTTCCTGACCCTTCTGGGTCTCAGAAACTCAGCTAATATGGCAGAAATCTTCTGTGATATCAGGGCAGCTTAGCCAATTAGGGTTCAGTGCCTTCTCCATAGTGATGCAATCCTTTAGCTCATCACCACACATGAAGATGAGGAACCTGTTGAAAAGATAGGTCCCTTGGGGTGGTGTACTTTCCCCAGTGCCCAGGACTGTCTTGCAGAGATCTATTTTCAACCTACTGTTCATAGCGTGCAAATTTAATTCATTGCTGTGATGCAGCAGGAGTGGGTGGATCAAGCTGTGGGTGGAGATCATATCATGGCCAAATGCCATGTTAGAGCCCTCATGATGAGACCAGTGGTCCATCTAGTCAAGGATCTGGCTTCCCATGGGGGCTAACAGGTTCCTCCCTGCAGCAACTAATTCCCAGGGGATGGTTGTCTCTAATAGGAAAGTTCCTCATCACCATCATGGTCAATGGCATTGATAGGCCTGTGCAGTATGGGAGGTTTGTTGAAGCTCGTGGCCTCAACACAGATCCAGCCCACCTGGGTCCTAACATGGCATTCCAGGGCCCTTTCTCCAACCACCGATTGTTTGCTTTGCTTCTTTCCCATTTTTGCACAGTATTTTGTAAAAGGTTGAGCTACCTCCCCTAAGACTTAGTGATTGGCAGTAGGACCTTCCAAATGAGATACTCTGGCATGTTTGGGAATGTTGCTCCACTCTTCTGCCTTTTCCTCTTCCCGGCACTAGAATCCACCTTCCCACATCTTCTCTGCCATTTAAAGTGGAATGTGACACTCCTTGGGAGACACAGCCTTCCAGAACAGCTGGGCACAGCTGGCTTCTCAAACTCTGGGGAGAAGAGGGACTTGTGAGCATTTCTCACTGGTTGCGTTCAACATTGGCAAGGCTTGTATCAGAGTTTCTTTCTCTTCTCTAAGGGATTTTATGGTGCCACTGTGAGTGGTAACTGCATCAGCTGTGTTGGCAGGCTGGCTCTCATTTTGCATCTGCCAACATGCAGGCATGAGGGAGCCATGTTGCAATCCAGCCTCAAGGCCGGGATGAATCTAGCGTTGTGCCAATATCATTTCTCCAATTCTTCCCCCATGAAAGAGGCTTTCCTTTTTCCGTGTGATCCTCACGGTGTTCCATACTTTAGCTTCCTGGTGTGTTTGAGCTTACCTGTAACCAGCAGGTGACGGAGGCCTCCGTGTGTATCTTCTTTTTCTTACACATTGCCCCATCGCTTTGTAGCCTCCCGGGCTGCCTGCACTACCTGCTCTAAAAAAGACCCAACAAGAGAAATAAACTCGCAGTCTCTTTGCCTGTGCGGGAACTGAAGTGTGGGAAGTCAGCAATGCCACACGTTGCTGGAGAGATGATTTTAAAGGAAAAAAAGGTTTCCCACATCTGCTCCTCAATAGGCTTAGTAGCAACCCTTATTTATTTATTTATTTATTTATAAAATTCGTATGCCATCCATTACTTCTGTCTCTGGACAGCTTACAACATTAATCAGAATAAAATTAATGAACTATTCCACGCTGGCTAAGAATCCAATAAAGTACAAACAATAAAATCCAATTAACACATATTAGAATATTGATCAAATAAAAAGGTCTTAAACTGGCACCGATAAACATGTAATGATGGCATCAGGTGGACTTCTCTGGGGAGCACATTCCGTAGACGGGGCGCCACTGCAGAGAAGGCCCTCCTCCAGTAGTGTGTCTCCTAACGTCTTTCACAGAGGGTTCCCGGAGGAGGGCTTCTGCTGCCTTATGGAATCCCTCCCTCCGGAATTTGTGGACTTCTTCTCCTGCTCATGATCCACATCCTCCTTCTCCAGATCCACAAAGCAAGCCAAGTCTGCAAATGCTCATGGAACCCTGCTTGCACAAGTAGCAACCTTCCCCATCAGGAGAGGTGCAGGAGGCAAAAGAGGGGAGCTGCCCTTTCTGGTGAACAACTTCCTTCCCCACTCTGAGCAGAGGAAGCAGCATGCCAAGAAAGGGGGTGCAGCAGGTAGACAATTTGGCCACCATTCCTAGAGGTCACCCCTTTTCTGCATTGATATTGCCAGTGGCGGCAGCAGATGCACAAGGATGGTGTTGCTTGTGCAGTGCTTGGGCCCAATTCCTGGCAAAAGCCCAGCAAATTTAGACTGTGCTCACAGGAATGTGGACCCTGGGCAAAAGTGGACTGGAGTCGGCAAAGCAAAAACCAGGGAATACGATAGATTTTCCACACAGAACAGATTCTGCACACACCCCAAGTCTTCAGCTGCTTTCATAAGCAAGATAAGCACCAGAACCCCAGCCCCACCTGTGAAAATTTCTCTGAAATCTTCTTCACCTTTTCCATTTCATTTCCACAGCAATTTCTTTGCTAGCAAATTGAATGTGAATGGTTGAAAAAAGTGAGAGGAGTAACTTTAAGTGCCGCACTAGCTTTGATACCCCTGCACAATGGATTTGTGTAATCCCCTTTTAAATCCATTTCCATTCACGGCCATCACTAAACTCTGTAGTTGCTCGCTGCATAAATGAAGCAGGCATTGTATGCAGAAGTACTTCCTTTTGTCTGTCTTGAAATTTACTGCCAATCAATGGCATTAGCTGACCCCCAGTTCTAATATTCTGGGAGAGTGAGAAAGGGATTCTCTGTATCTCTTTCTTCTACACCATGTATAATGTTATAATCCCCATATTATGGTTGCTAAATGAGTTTTACTTCCTGCCCAGCAAGTGTATTATTAAGAACGAATTTGCTCAAACATGACATTACGATCAGCAAATCTGGCTTCAGATTCGTCCAACTGAGAGCTTTAGGGTCAGTTTCATTGCCTTCCAATTGCACCAATTTAACAGAATTACCCTGGGATGTGATGGAAGCCGATCAACATCCATTGGTAACAAAGTAACTAAAATAGGGCAGAAACAAATCTTCCAGGTATGCAACACTAAAATCACATGACCAGGTTTAATCAGTCCATGGTCTGAAGGCACAGAAGGCACCCCCCATGTTGAAGCTAAGCAGGTCTTCAGCTGGCCTGAGCTTGGAGGGGAGACCACCGGGCCGGGAAACTGCATGTAGCTACCCTGAGTTCCACAATGGGAGAAAAGTGGGATATAATTATAATAAATAAACAAATAAAATCCCTGTGCCTAGAAAATTCTATAGAAATTCTAGATCCTGTGCCATTGCTCTTCAAGCTAAGCATGCCCATATCTACTTACTCAGTACTCTACTTACTCTTTATTCAGTTCTTTGGATGTAAGACCTGAATGAAAAAAATGAATATCAATACATGCAACTGGAACACAGGTATGGCAGAGGTATGTGTAGCCCATGGGCTCTGGATGGCTCTCCCATAGGCTTGGTGCATCCCCATGGCCCCTCCACACCACTGAATTTGCCAAAGCCAGTTAGCCCATTTTCCATCACTGATAGAATAGCGGAGCTGGAAGGGGCCACGAAGGCCATCAGGTCCAATCCCCTGCTTCTGCAGGACACCAAGTTACACTATCCCACTCAGATGGCTGTCCAGTTTCACCTTGAATGTCTCCAGTCTGGGGGAGCCCACCACCTCTCCTGGCAGCTGGTTCCACTGTCATATTGCTCTGACAGTGAGGAAACATAGAAACATAGAAACAGAGTGAGTCAGAAAGGGTCTCCTGGGCCACCTAGTCTGACCCCCGGCTCCAGCCGGCTCTGCTCATGACATGCCCACCATGTCTTTGAACACCCACACCGATGGGGCCTCAACGACCTCTCGTGGAAGCCCATTCCACACCCTCAGGGTCCTAACTGTCCGGAAGTACTTCCTGGCATCCAAATGGAACCAGTGTTCCCTGAGCTTTGCTCCGTTGGAGCGAGTCCTGCCTTCCTCTGCAGGGGAGAACAGGTCTCTACCCATCTGCATGTGACACCCCCTCACATACCTGTATGTCACCAACATATCCCCTCAGAGTCTCCTGTTCTCCAGGCTGAAGAGACCCAGTTTCCTCAGTCTCGCCTCATGCGGCTTCCCCTGCAAACTGGCCACCATCCTTGTGGCCCTGCGCTGCACTGACTCTAACCTGGCTATATCCGTCCTATAATGAGGGGCTCAAAACTGAGCACAATACTCCAGCTGAGGGCACACCAGAGTCATATAGAGTGGTAGTAATACCTCTCTTAGGAAACTTCTGATGTCCGGCCTGAATCTGGGTTTTTGCAACCTGAACTGATTATTCCATGTCCTGCAGTCTGGCATCAGCAAGAAGAGATCTTGGCCTTTCTCATTGTGATAGGCTTTGAGGTACTTATAGCGAAATATCATGTCTTCCCTCATTCTTCTCTTCTCAAGGCTGAAGTGAGAACTGCATCTCAAGGCTGAAGTGAGAATTGCCCCCTAAAAATAATTTAGTATTCTTGACGCAAAAGAGTACTTTCTGGTTGGCTCAATGAATGTAGGGTTAATGTAAAATTGACTGTCACTATCACACATCAATAAAAATCAGGGGGCACCAAATGCTTATGTTGAATATTAAATATGTTTTGGCTGTTTATACAACCTTTCAACACTTGGAGAATTATGTGTTGCTGTCATCTACGGAAGAGAACTGTGTGGGGGGAGGGGTGTATAACTTTTTTTCAACCCTAGCATATATTAAAAGTGCAGGAATTCCAGTCAGGTGCCCATTGTTTTGTTGTTTTTTGTTCTATTTCCTCAAAGAAGAGCTGAATCTGCTTAGCACCAGCGTGCAAAAAGGGCAGAGGACTTGAGCTGATGTTGACTTAACAGGTCCATATAAAATCCAGAGTAAGCATCTGCCCCAACTCTTCTTCTTAGTACGGGCACTACCATGTACACAATTCAAAGATGCATGCTTGGGAAAGAAACTTAGAAAAAATGTGGATAGTCAAGAGGCAAAATGAGTTTTGGGCATTTGTAAAAATATTTTTTAAAACGTTAGTGATTAAAAGACCCTGAAGTAATTATAGTGATTTAAATGCAATTGATTAGTGGTGTGTCTTTTGGAGGAAAATGATTGAAAATGTGACAATGGTGCTACTGGATACAGAAAGAGAAGACTTTAAGGTAGATTTACCCTTCAAGAAAAATGTATATGCTTGGAGACATACTCAAAGTACCCCCTTTCTCAGCAGTATAGATTTGGGGAAGACACTTTGTTATCCAGCACAGAGGCACTTATATGGGGATTTTGGAAAACCTGCGCCTTAGTAGCAATCAACACTTGAATTCCAATTGAAGATCTTTGAGTTCTCTTACAAAGCTGTTGGAAGGATTGCAGTCTATCACTACACTGTTAATCAATTTGAAGAGGCTATTCTTCTACTTGCTGATCGACCCGTTAGGTTTCTAGAAAAAGGAAATCAGACATACAAATTTGGAGATGCATGTCTGGGAGCAGGGATAAAAGCTGAGACAACCGCTCCAGGAATCTTCTGAACCAGAAACTACCTCTCCTACCTTATGATCTTGATTCAACCACAAGTTAATAAAATTGGTTCTTGTCACTTGAAAACCTTTCATTATTGCTAATAATAGTATTTAGAAAGGCTACTAAGTGGCCAGTCCTAAGTTGCACCATCAAGTTGTTTCTGATCTATGGTGACCCGATGAACGATGGCTCTCCAGAGTGGCTTGTCCTTGACATTCCTCCATTTCATTCCAAGTGGTTTCCTTTATGGAATTGACAGGACCCTAATTTGGTGTAGGACCTACTTGCTCATCTTTCTTCTGTCCAGCTTATTCACAAAGCTCTCTTCCGGCAACCTGTTGCAAGTCCATAATTTTTTCTTCCATCTTCTTCACTGTCTGACTTTCACACCCAAACATTGTGATGGGACATAGAGTAGTATGGTTGGCCTTGGTCTCCACTTAAAATTCCACACACTTGATTATCTTTTCTCCTTCCTTCATGGCTGCCCATGCAAGTCTCAGTCTTCTTCTACTTTCTTGGCTGCAGTCTCCATTTGGATTGATGACTGAGCTGAAGTATGTGAAATCTTTCACAAGTTCAGTATCTTCATTGTCAACATTAAGGTTGAGAAATTCCTCTATAATTCATATCATGAGAAGGCAAGACCCACTGAAGAAGACAATCAAGCTAAGGAAAGGTGAACCCAGAAGAAGGGGAGACCAGTTATGAGATGGATTAACTCCATAAAAGAAGCCACAGCCTTGAATTAGAACAGCTAAGCAAGGATGCCCTGACTAGAAACACAGAAGCTGAGCAAGTCAGAAGGGGTCCCCTGGGCCATCTAGTCTGACCCCCGGTTCCAGACAGCTCTAGGACCTCTTGGAGGGCTTTCATTTATAGGATCATGCCTTTAGTTTTAAGCATGCCTTATATTCGGCTGCTTTTGCACTTTCTTCTTTCACTTGACTCAGGAATCTTTTCAATCCATTTCTGCTTTCTGCCAGTGATATGGTAACATCCGCATATTGTAAAGTATTAATGCATTTTTCATGGATTTTCATCCTTCTCCCCTCTTATCCTAATTCAACTTTTCTTATAAGGCCTACCTACACATTGAACAGATGGGGAGATAAAATACGCCCTTGTCTGATGCCTTTGCCTATAGGAAACCATTCTGTTTCTCCATGTTCTGCCTAACAGTAGCTTCTTCTCCATGCATTAAGACAAGCACATGCTGAGGCATCCTCACAAGATGATCAAGTCCTGAGACAAACCCATTTGTTTCAGGACTGTCCATCCACACAGTCAAAAACTTCTCTGTAATCCATTAAGGATTTTCTGAGTTTCTTTTGAAATTTGTTGGTGTGCTCCACTAGCCAATGCATATTTGCACTCTGTTCTCGGTGCCTCTTCCTTTCTGGAATCCAGCTTCAAAATCAGGCATTTCTCCATACAGGCTCAATTTCCTTGCTACAATCTGTTAAGCATCACTTTGCTTGCACAGGAAATTAGGGCAACGATCCTTTAGTGACTGCATTCCTTAGCAACTTCTTTCTTGAGGACTGGGGTGTGTTTGGAACATTTCCAGTTTGTGGGCCATTGCTTTCTTGTCCATATCCATTGGCATGGTCTTGTTAGGATTTGGGCTGATTCAGTCTCTGCAGCTTGGAACAGTTCTGTTGGTATCCAGACTGCTCTGCGTGTTCAATTCCTTCCAATGCTTCCAGAACAGCTTTCATTTCACTTTCTAATGGCAGGATTGTCCTCATAGGATTCCTCTTTTATCTCTTCTTCCTAGTTCTAATGTGTACTGTTTCCACTTTCTCTGTTTCTGGTCAGAGAGTAGCAATCCCTTGGCCTCTGGACAATGTCTGGGTGGCTGTAGGATTATTCAAGACCCAACTCCAAGGTTCTGTTGCTAATTTTAAAAAATCAGACTCCAGACCTGATGCATCGGTCCTCAGTGCTGGGACCCAGAAGGCCAAGGCCAGTCCCCCTTACAGTCGGTACAGCAAGAACTGGCTGCCCCACTCCCAAAAATATTCAGCTGGGCCTCAGGGAGATGGAAAGGGTGTATTCCAGAGGGCAGAGAGTTGAGGAAACTGGGACCATCACCTTATGTCAGTCCTTTTTGGTGCCCCAGCTTCCTCCCTTTCCTCCCTTGATAGTCCAGAATGGTCATTCTGGCATAAACACACACAGGGTGAGGCATGGAAGTTGCTGAGATCATTGGCAATGTTGCTGGCTCTGTACATCACAAACATAGAAATATAGAAACAGAGCGAGTCAGAAGGGACCTCCTGGGCCATCTAGTCTGACCTCTGGCACCAGCCAGCTCCGTGCACAACATGCCCACCATGCACATGTCCAGCCTATCCTTGAACACCTTCGCCAATGGGGCCTCAACGACCGCTCGTGGAAGCCCATTCCACACCCTCAGGGTCCTAACTGTCAGGAAGTGCTTCCTGGCATCTAAATGGAACCTTGGTTCCCTGAGCTTTGCTCCATTGAAAGCCTCTTACATGTTTACATGTAAGACATGTAAACATGTAAGCTTCTTCCATGTAAGTCAAGTTTAGGGGCTTGCAGACATATGAGGGGCCATTGGACTGCCTCCAAAGGCTTGTATTTCCTAGCTTGCTAATATGAATGTCATCACTTGCAGTGATCACCTGTGAATCAAACATTGCAGCTCCTTTATTCTTCCCTGGCTTAGATATGAATCCAAACTGGATTAGTTCTACCTATCTGCTCAACTACCCAGTCATATGCATACACCAGAAAAAAATCAATTCCTTTCGGATGCATTGAAAGTCAGGAATGCCTAAAACAAATTAAAATAAGCTTGGCGTTCTATGAATCCAGTCTGTGGATTCCACAGAGGATTGACTTTGTCCAATTTGCATGGATTCCATGAACTTGTGGACCAGTGTTTTGTGTTTGTGTGTTTGCTTGCTTTGAGTGGGGATCCATGCTATACACATTCAGACTCATACTAAGGAACATGTGTACTCATGCAGACTTCCACAAGTGCAACAGAATTCTCAAAGAACTCTAAAAAATACAGTTCCATGAATGAGCAGATTGCAAGACCATCTGACAAACCTCAAACTACTGAAAGATTTAATAACATCTGAATGTCCCTGTTCCAAGGATGGGAATTCACTGCATGGAGAGGCTTTCCCTTTGATAATTCTAGAATTATTTGCATGCGGCTAATTTCTCCAGAATCATCAGGAAGCAGAGGATCCATATATAGCCTGATTGCCATATCACCACAGCTTTCAAATTCCTCCCTCCTTTTTTCTTAAATAGGGATGCTGAGTAATTATGCTTTTGTGAATTCTGATAAGAATTAATTAGACTTATACATTCTTTTTAAAATGATAAAGCGCATTAAACTGCAATAAAAATCTGATATGAACTAAAGCAATACACCCCACCTTTACTAATGTAGTTATGCACAAGGTTTCACTTTTCATGAATATTTTTCGGCAAGCGTAGCTGAGTGAGTTGGTAGTACTGTATAGTAAAAGCATAAGGATGCAGGTTGATAAACTTATTTCCTCTTCACCTTAGGTTGGATTCAGATTTAAGTCTAAACAAATGTTTTGGTAGAAATAGGATTCCCTCCTTCATCCTTCCCATGAAACGCCCTCTAGCACCTTAAAAATACTACACAGGGTCAGGAGGCCATACAGAATGGCATGAGCTGCATAGGGGAGGGGATTTCCCAATTTTCGGCGGAGGTTCCTTCCATGAGTTGAGCTCTTTCTCAATGAATAGCCTTTCTGCCTGGAGAAGATAGATCCTAGATCCAACCATACTTCTTCAGATGGCTACAGCAGGATCAGACTCTGCCTGACTTTGGCTTTCATTGACTAACCCTGTTCTGCAGCCAAGTCTCAAGAGAGGATGACTTTGAATTCCATTTTTGTATGATGGATGGGAAAATCAACAAGGATCAAGGGATGGAAATTGATGCCAATTTGGTTCAAATATAGTGCTGGAGAAGAGCTTTCTGGGTACCCTGGACAGACTGAAAGACAATTGAGCCCTAGGTCAAATCAAGGCAGAGTTTTCCCTAGAAGTGAAAATGACCAGACGGGGGCTGTCATGCTTTGGGATCATTGCGAGAAAGCAAGATTCCCTGAGGAAGACAGTCATGTTATGGAAGGTCAAAAGCAGAAGACAAAAGGGAAGACCAGATATGAGGGGAATCAAATCCATAAAGGAATCCACAGGCTTTAACTTGGGAAAGCTGCATGGAGCTGGCATGGACAGGGCATTCCTCAAGGCTTTCATTCATAGGGTTACCATAAGTTGGAGATAACTTTGTGGCACATAACAAAAGCAAAAACTACACATTGGAAACAGAAGAATATTAAAACCATGGCTGGTCATCAAGAAACAAAAACATCTCCCAAGTGCTGAAAAAAAATGTTGCACTTGGGTTACCCAAAGGCAGAGAGTTCCACGAGAACTTCCATAGCAAATGGAACTACCACACTGAAGACTCTTCTCCTGGTGGACTCCAACTGAGCAATAAGGCCATGTGGAAAAACCAGGAAAATGTCCTGTAGTGACCCAAGTGTCCAGGCTGCTTGGTAAGGGAGAAGGTGTCTTGGTCTCTAGCCAATTAGTTCTTTGTATATGGGTTGCTGTTGTTTAGTCACAAAGTCATGTCCAGCTCTTCGCAACCCCGTGTACAACATTGCTCCAGGCACTCCTGTCCTCCACCATGCCCTAGAATCTACCCAACCCCACACCTACTGCCCCAGTGACCCCATCCAGCCACCTCATCCTCTGCCATCCCCTTCTCCTTTTGCCCGCAATCGTTCCCAGCATCAAACTCCTCTCCAATGAGTCCCTCCTTCTCAATAGGTGGCCAAAGTATTTGAGTTTCATCTTCAGTATCTGTTCTAAAGAACAGTCAGGGTTGATCTCCTTTAGGATTGACTGATTTGATCTCTTTGCAGTCCAAGGGACTTGTATACCAGTACCGGAACCTTAAACCTGATCTGCTACTGCTCCTTCAGCAAAGCAGTTGAGTGCTGAAGACAGACCTCCCCCAACCACAGCCAAGCTATTGGATTTTTCATCAGCCTCAAGGGCAGCCCCACATGGAGCGCATTGCAATAATCCAGTCCTGAGGCTACTCGCTGCTGCACCACCATGACCAAGCTATTCTTTTGCAGGAGTGGCTCCAGCTGGAAACATGGCACAAGGCCACCCACTTGGAATGGCAGTGCTATTGACGGATGCAAACATACCAAGAACTGGACCTTACAGAGATTGGGCAGCCCCATCCAGACAGGCGACTTGCACCAGATACCTAGTTCTGCAAACCCCTTGTGGACCTTGGGCCTGAAACAACCCTAGGGCAGCTTTTCATTAGGGGAAGTATTATTTAGAGATCTAATGTGCATCTGCCTCACTGAGTTCGGGACTCTTGAGAAATGCGCTCTGCACTTCTTTGCACTCAGCACCCTTGACAAGGCATTTCATTTTTTCTTGGGAGTTATCTAATGCTTCTTTCATGTACTATTGATTCTGCTGGCAACCGCATCACAAGCACCATACAACCTTCCAGCTATGATTGGAATACAGCGAATATGGAATCTGTTGAACTTGGTGCTACTGGTGTTGGAAGGGCGTTGGTACTCTTAAATCCACAGTTGGGATGGATGGATGGTTTCGTCTTTGTAGACTATTGTTTGCATATGGTAACAAGGCTATCTAGGTAGGGTAGGGGGACTTGTAATCAGTCAAATTTAATTGACAACCCAATGGAACAAAGCAGATCTGATTTTTGTGAGCTGCAAATCTTTGGAAACCCCCAATTAAAGGCAGACAATTAAGATTAATTGAAAGAGTACTGAAGGAATCAGCATGGGTTTATGAATACATTAAGCCACCTAATAAGCAACCCAAATCACAGTGGTTTTAAATTCCTTTAAAGTGTGTATATAATTTATCTTAAAGGAAGTGTTTCCATATTTTCAGGAAATCTGAAATGTTCTAGTTGTTTGGTCCCCCTTCCTATTTACCTTGCAAGCTTTTCAAAAATACATAATGGTACATCAGGAACAAAATGATTTATTTGTTACATTTAAATCCTGAATCAAATGGCAAAATCTCATGCATATAAAAACAGTGGGCATGGGCCTTAGATTTATCAGCTCCTACACAGTCAGGGCCTCAGTGCATGAAAATTCAGGCTATCATGCCCAACAACATGTGTCCATCAGTTCCATAAACGTCTTCATGGAGCTCTTGTGGCTGCCCAAAACTGACCAGAATGCCTCCTGGCTGAGTGGACTTTGGACCACACATCTGGTCCAAACTCAGTCCATTTCTGTACGCTTCATGTTTCTAGACAGCATGTGTTGAAGTCAGCTTTGCTTGGAGAAATGTTCTATCAACAGCTACAGTGATTATATCTGATGCAATATCCATATCAGTATAGTTATGAAACTTTAATTATTATATTTGCATCTCATCTTTTTTTCCTTCCAAGGAACTCAAGACAGCTTACATAATACTCCTCCTGCTCTGGATCTTATCCCCACAGCAACCACTCTGTGAAGTAGGTAGAACTGAGATTCTGTGTGCTCTAAAATAGCTCAGTAAGCACTAAGGCTGTGGGGACTAGAAGCCCATCTCTCATGTCACAGCCCAACACTCTTAACCACTACACCACTCTCTCTCTCAATAACCACTTGAAGGGAGACTCCTGTGGCCCATGGAGTTCATGGACAGCTCAGGGGAGAAGGTCCCTGATATGGAGGGATGGGACAGACGTGGCTTTATCTGGGATCAAGGCTCCAATAGACAAGCCTTGTCTATTTCAGAATCTTGGAGTGAGATGAGAGAGCAGCAAGTTGTCTCAAAGAATGCCTGGATGAACCGAGCCCTTTCAGACTGCCACTAAAACACCTGGCAGGTTTGCTCATCTCAGCAAGCATTTCAGCATGGCTACCACTTCTCTTCCTCTTCCTCTTCCTCTTCCTCTTCCTCTTCCTCTTCCTCCTCCTCCTCCTCCTCCTCCTCCTCCTCCTCCTCCTCCTCCAAGCTCTATCCATCAACTATCCAGTGGCTTCTACATTAGCATGCTTCCCATTCTCCCAGGTCAAAGCTCCTTCTCTAGGCCTGTATCCAATCAGCAACTGCACCACTTTGCTCCCTGCCTACCTCACCTCCCTCTTCCTTGAGGACCTGCAGTTTTGCAAGTTTGTTCATTGTTCTCTGCTCCCTTTTATTTCCTCCCATATCCCTCAGCTAAAGCTGACTCTCCATGGATGAATTCCCCCATACAAATCACATTTTCCCACTGCAATTCTTCTGCACATCAAAGTATCTTTACACAGACAGCCTCTTATCCTCCATCTCTGCCAAATTCCCTTGCTGGAGATCTGCTGAGACTTGACCTAGTGCAGGAACTGCAAACACACCAATCAGGTGTTCTCCCATCTACCTGCTCCCACGGAGACCCTGTGTGTGGGCAGACTTTGCCCTCAACCTCGCCAACCATACCTGTGGCCAGTCTTTTCTTGTTTCACGTGTCTTTCCTCCCATCTCCATCTTAGAGATGAGGCTTGTCTTTTTGCCGGTCCCCCTGCACCCCTTTCTCCAGCACCCTTCGCCTCTGATCATCCCATGCATTCCTGTCACCTCCTGCATCCCCAATATTCTTGCCCCTGGTCCATGATGCTTTGGGAAGTGCTCATTGGCATCCCTGCTAGAATGCATCCATGCTGCCTTTTATTTCCTCCCATATCCCTCAGCTAAATGCTACCTCCCGCTCTTTCCTTCTTTGGTACTAGAAGCACCCTGGCTTCCTGCTATTCCTCCCTCATTCCTTTCTCGTCTTGTTGGAATTATGCGTTTCATTGCCTTGCATTCCTATCCTGCCCTTTTTCCTCTTGTGAGAAACCTGAGGTAGCTTCCATAGTTCTCCTCCACTTCATTTTTTTTTAAATCTTGGCAACAACAACAACAACAATCCTGCAAGGTAAGGTGGACTGAGTGTGACTGACTTGCTCTCCCCTGGCCCACACACACACTCCTCCATGTCAGTCCCAGCTTGGGATTTCTTCTCCCCATCCTCTACTGTCCAGAAGTCGGCATTACAGTTCTTCTTACTCTTCTCCCACTTGTGTGCCCTTTGGGTGAGCAGGAAGTACATCTTACCTTCCTAAACATCCACCTGCTTGAGCTCCTGTTCTTTCTTTCCATACCATTATGAGAGCCTCCACAACCCCCATGGAAATGAATGGCAGTCCTTATTCACAGAGCTTTCTTTTCAGACAAAATCTCTGAGAAATATCACATAAAGCCTTGAAAAATTGCCCTAAAACTACTACTGAAATTTCTCAGGACAAGACATCTGTTTGAACTTGGTCCAAGGATTCAGACCAAGTTTGGTCAGAGCCCAGTGTAGGCTTGCCAGACCTGAGAAAAAGACACAGCTTGGATAGGAGGGTCAGCCAGGAATTAGAGATCCAAACAGAGGCTGATATCAAAAGAGAAAGGACGGTCCATCAGACCACGTGGTCCATTAGGAGAATCAATGGGCGAAAGAACGTTGATTGTGGAGGAGAGAACCAAGGGTCAATCCCAAGCTCAGGAACGAAGAGGCAATTGGTCAACACAGAGCCGTTACAGCAGACAGACCATACTGGAGGGTGCTGTTGAGGTCCCTCCAAGGTTGGTCACAGCTTCTAGGCCTATGAGGCATGGAGGGTGCTGTTGAGGTCCCTCCAGGCTCAGTCACATCTTCTAAGGCACTTTTTAAGGACTCCTCACACTCCTGAGAATTCTGGTTTCTTTGGGTCCTCAGATGTAAGTACCTCTTTTGGTGTTGATGCCCTTCAGGGCTCCCCCAGTCTCTTCTTCCAATTTCACCAGATTGAGGGCAACCATGCCCATGGAAGCCTCAAAAGACCGTTGTTTCAAAGGCATGCTTCAGCATCTTCAGGAGAATGCCAGTGGGAGTGCAGGAATGGAGGGGTCTTGTGGCATTTGACCCCAGAACCTTCCTCTGTGAGGGAAACTGTCTCACCAAAGCTGGGTCATGAGCCACAGCTTTAAGTTCCCATGATGCTCCATCTGAACAAAATCTCAGAGCAACTCTATAGCTGTCCCTCTCCAGGTAAAATATGAGAGAAGTTTCACAAGAAGCTCAGAAAACATTTCTTGTGTCCAGAGATGCCTCATAACAGTGGATGGCGAGTAATGGCTGTTGGGGGAAAGGGTAACATTTTCCTCTTTTCAAACGGTCGATCAAAATGCCTATGAAGCAGCTACAAAGTTTTATTGCAGGGGCACATGGCCCTGTCCAGAAAACTTCATTAGCACATTCCATCCAAGCACTAATTAGTATATATTTATTGGTTTCATTTTACTGGCAAATGCAGGGGATATAATGTTATGTCCTTCTGACCTCCATAGATGGTGTGATAGTCATTTTGCCTGGAGGAGTTACCTTATATAATAAAAAGTGATACTCTGTGTCAGTATTATGCATCTGGATTAATTCACAGTAGCATCTCAAAACTCATTCGCAACTCCCCACAGGTGCTGTTTCGGGAGGTCCGACCGTTTAGATTTTTCCTGCTCTATCAGTCAGGTCAGGTATTGTGCTACTTTAACCAGAAGGAACACATTTGAATGGGTTGTAAATTGTGGAGGAGAAACCCATATAGCACCAACCTACAGAAATTCCATTAACTTTCAGTATGGCTAACAAAATAGAGGCCTTCGAGATGTTGATAAATGATTCATTGTGGAACTCTACCAGATGGATAACTGGAGAGAGGTCCAAGGGGGCGAGAATAAAGGCTGGGTCAGCTTCATTGCCACCAGCAGGGCTGAACTTAAACCACTCTAAATAGATGGCTTCGAATTTGTGGGTAGATTTTGACTGCTCATTCCGTTTGATGAATACTTTACACATTTTGTGCACCCGGATGACAAGTTTGGACTGTAATTCATGGGTGATTTGTGACTGGAAACCCAAGCTGCAGTTCAGATGGAATAGGAATTCAGCAAATATATATAAAATAGCACTCTCGTTGAGCAGGCTATCTGAACTTTTGACAATTCCTCCTCCCCTATTTCATCTTGGGACCCAGATCACATAGACACTGTGATTTCACTATCAGGTCAGGTTTTCCCTGCTTTATTCCCCCATCCCCACAACCACCTTTTCATAACATTTAGCCCAAAGAAAAGATCTGAGGATCTCAAACACATTCATATTTTTTGTGATCATTTGGTTGCCTTAATAATGGAATTATATTAATATGGATTTTGGAATGAATTAGCCACCAGTGCTAATGCCAGATCTGGCTATTAATTAAATCTCCATTTCCTAGACTGTACCTCTTGTAGCATTTTAGTGCACAATCATCTTCTCCATCATGAAAGAGGAAGGGTACTTCATTTTCAGCTATCTCATCTCTGCCCAAAACCTCTCCAGCATTTCTGTGCATTGGAACATTACTTAGCTCCACTGCAGAAAGGCAAAGCCTTCTCAGAGCCCAATTTAATGCCTCATGTCACCAAAAGAAGAGATTTCTTTCAACTCCAGTGAGCTCTGAAATCAGACTGAGGGATAAATGTTGAAAGCATGGTTTGGGGCATTAAGAGAATCCTATTGACTCTATTAGAATCCATGTGGCTAAGACCCCATTGGCTGCCCATAAACTTCAGGCAGAGCAATTGATTTCTCTGAAATTCCATCTTGATGAATTGCTATAGGGTTTTGGTACCCTACAACAAACCTCAAATCAGAGCATTAGCATATCTGTCTATACTTAGACAGGTCAAATAGATTTTAAAAAAGAAGTCTATCCAACCTCATAGATTTAAAACTATGATTTCCTTACAGATTTAAGCTTGGTATAGATTTTTTGGCCGCCTCATTTACAGAAGTTGACAGCATCCCCTGCCCTGGAGAAGAGGTCTTAACTGAGATAACCTTCTTGATGCATGTAATGTCAAGAGCTCACCTGTGAATTATGAGCACACAAAGCTACAGTGAGTTGGAGCATTTTGGTCCATTGGATTTGTTCTCTGCAGGGTTAGGCAGGAGTATTTCCCACACCAGCTGCTTGATATTCTTTTCACCAGAGATGGCAGGGACCGAACAAGAGATTGTCTGTGTGCAAGGCTAAACAGTTCCCCAGTGTATCATTATACCGCAACTGAGAAAGCTCAGCAGATAGTAACTTACTAAAGTGGCACAAAATGTAGGTAAACTACAGCCTTCACTTCTGTGAGATGTACTGGTGGTCACCACTCTGTGAAGCTTTAAAGTGGGACTGGGCAAATTTATGCAGGAGAAGGCTCTCAGAGGTTACTAGTCCTTGAGGCTCTATGCCACAGGCCATGCTGCATCAGTGTCCAGGGAACCTGGGCAAGAAGGTGTAATTGCATATGTTGCTTGTGAGGTTACTGTGAACAGTTGTTTGGCCACTGGCTGAACTAGGCTGATGAGGGATCTCAGTGGAATCCATCCTTCTAGCACTCATGGACTTCCTAGCATGCTTGACCTGGTCCTAGAAAGCAAGCCAAGTGGACAGGAAGCTTGTAAACACTCGTGGGACAAAGGTTGCACACCTGGCAACCTTCTTCTGTGTTGCACAAAGGCTGTTGCTTGTGGCACAGGAGAGAATCTTTGCTAGTGTAGAATATGCACTCAATTCCTGGTGAGGATGGTGTGTACACCAGATGCACACACCAGAAACTCAGACCCAGGGTCATGACAAAGCAGACTGGAGTCCAGGGAGCCAAACCCAGGGAATCTGATCAATTTCTACCCCAATAACACATCCCTCACACAATCCTAGTGTGAACAGAACATACACCTTGGTGTGATGCAAGTCAGCTGTTCTTAAGTTCTCATGGATATGAGGATGCATGAAAACTGTGCAGCAGTTCATATTTTTTCACCCAGTTGATACTTCTGGGAAGAATCGTCAAAGTCCATAAATTTCTGAGCTTGTGATGTGATTCGGAAACATGTTTCAAACATATTGATTTTTTAAAGTGCATGAAAAAAGTGCGCTTCTGAAAAATGCACAAAGCATCGCCTATTTGAATAGGGAAAAATAGTAGCTCTCAAAAGCATGCACCAGTGCTGCATACTTTGATAGAAATGTACATAAAAATGCATCTAATTTTGGAGCAAAGAAGAAAAACATCATAGTTGTCAACTTGGAATGAGCTTGGGGAAGATGAATTTTGCTGATTCACATGTCCCTGCAGCCTAGTAATTTGAAGGCAATGGAATGCCTATGGAGAGAGTGCAAGAGGGAGACCCTTGCTTTGTGGTCCCAATGGTAGCTTTGCTGACCCCACAATGTCTGAGGAAGGAGGGACCATGGAAGATATAGTACTCATGGACTATACCATGAACTCTTGTGCCTTGGCTGGCTACTGTGCATGTTTGCAATGGAGGCATGGTGAGGTCTTTCCTGGAAATCTTTTTGCCACCAAGTAAATCTTAAGGAAATTGAAGGGATGATGTGACAGCTTGCAAAGGTTGGAATGGAAAGGCCTCCAGGTGAAGTTCTTCTACTGTGCTGCAGCACACAGAATAATGTTCTTCATCCAGCCCATATGGCCTGGGAATGGGGCAGGAAAGTTCTGAGTCACATAAGCTGAAGGAGGCCTACAGAAACGTGGCTCAGTGAGGCTGGTCAGAGAAGCTCAAGAACTGGACAGCTTCTTCTCTCTGAAAGCTTGCAAAGATCCTTATGCTGTGTCCCATGGCCTATCCTAGAACCTTGAAAATGCGTATCTTTTGCATGGTTCTTTCTAGTGGTCAGAATTTGGATAGAAAATATGGAAAATTTTGACTGAGCCTCATTTTGATATGGCTTTTAGTGCACTTTTTAAAAAATAGAAATGTTTTCCAACAGCAGTGGAAATGAAACTATAACAATGTATGTATTTTTTTCAGGAATGTATACCCCATTCTTTCTCCTTAAAAAAGGAATTTCTCAGACCCAACAATATCCCCATGAGCCATCATTAAAGCACATTTACAACAAACAAAAAGCTAAAGGCAGCATCAAAGGTCAGTTGCAAAGCATTAAAATATAGAATGAAGCAACAATATGGTCAAATGCTAGTTGAAAGAGAAACTTCTTCAGTTTCTGGTGGAACACAGAGAAAGAAGATAATGACCTAGGAAGTAGTCCTCTGATCCATGGACAAGCAGCCCAGGGACCTTCGGATGGCTTAGATTCCCCTTTCTGAGGCTGAAGAAACCTCAGAAGAGGAGTTGAAGATTTGCTTTCCTCTACCTACTCCTTATGGCCAGCACTGAAAGTATCAAGTCAGATTCCTCTCTGAGGTCAGAAGACTGATTTGAGTGGACAGAGGAAAGGGGGTATTCTAGAGGGTGGGGAAGAAAGGAGACCAACAGGACCAGCTGATCCTTTGGCTTCCTTTCCTCTTGTCCAAAGTGCCCTCACCAAACAGGCTGAACTTCTCACTGGAAATGATGAAAATCCCATCTAGTAAAGCAAAGCTAATTGAAACCCAAACCAGCTCCCACCTGCAAGCTTCTGAGTCTCGAAAGCTTCCAAATGTGGGGACTAATGCAAAGCGAGGGCATACTCTCCTAACGTTACGGGGAATGGAGTTCTTCATATGGGTAGAGCCAACAAGAAAGTCCTTATGGCTTGCCACCAGCCATAGCCATGAGGGCAACAACGCACACAGAGGGGCACAACAGACTGATTGTGTTGTAAGCCGCCCCGAGGCTTGTGGCAAGGGGCGGCCTATAAATTTGTAAATAAATAAATAATAAATAAATAAGACAGCTTGGTTCAACTTCATCAGCAACTTCTGTGTAGGATTACTGCATAGGATACTCCCTGTTCTACTGTAAGAACCATGAGTGCGCTAGATCTTGGTGGTAATATGGGGGAAAGGATGGATAACATTCCAAACAACATGTTAGTGGTACTAATAGCCAAAGTATCACCTGCCATAAATGGAGTAACCTTGGAAAGTTGTAATGCTATAAAATGCACATCACAAAGAGAACCCTTTGGATGAAAAAGGACTCTCTGTGAGCAAACGATCAGTCTTTCTGATAGATGGACAGAGATTAATTCTCTGTGCACTGGTTCATAGCAAATCATGCAATGCCTACCTCTCCTTCAGTAATTTAAAAAAGAAGGAAGGAAAGAAGGAAGGAGGAAGGATGCAGGAGGCTTCTACTTTTTCATGTCAGATAAATAGATAAATTTTTGCCCTCTTTCAGTGGTAAAATTCAGACTCTCAATCATATATCCACCATAATAACAGCCTTCCATCTTTATTCTATCACACCAGTCTAGCTACTTGTTGTAAATGGGAAAGATGTTGGGGTTTCATTGAGCTCTTTTGGTAGGTAATTTCTGCAGGAGATAATTCATGTCTTGCTAATGATTCAATATACAGGAAGAAAAAAATAGTCAGATTTGGTCTGCTAAGGGTAGACCATTCCCAATTAAAGAGCGTTGGAGAGTGTTCCTGAACTATGTAATTTTGTGGATCAGAATTTCAACAGTGGTGACTTGACTCAAGATGTTCACCTGTAACATCATAGCTGCTGCTGAAGGCAGAAAATATGTCTTTGCGTGTTTTTTGTTTCTGGGTTTTTACATGTTTGCACAAACTTCTTTCTAGAATATGGTGTACATTCTCTTATAGTAAATTGTTTCCATGTTTCTAATCCTTTCTTGGCTGAAGTCATCATGGTGGGAGATCAAAGGTGAGCCTCACCTCTTTGTCTTCCATGCTAGCTGATTCTTTTGGAAGTCCAGGCTAAACCATATTCCCAACTCTCCTATCTCCTCCCCTCCCCTCCTCCCCTCCCCATCCTGAAGAAACACACCCTTTCTTCTTCCTTTGAGATTACTTTTCTGATTTTAGAGAGCATGTAGTCCTTTCGGCACTGTCTGAGGCCATGGATCTACATTTCCCCATTCTGAAGGATTTTTCTGAGCAATTGTATCGTCCCTGAAATACTCTCTTAGGAACCACCAATACTCTCTTGTGGTTACTTGTCAGTTCAGCTCTAATTTATGGCAACCCTTTGAATGAAAGCCATTCACAATATCCAGTCCATGGCAGGCGTGCTGAACTCCCACCAATTCAGGACTGTGGCTTCCTTTACGGAGCCAATCCATCTCATAGCTGTTTTTCTGCTTCTGCCTTCAACTTTGCCCAGCGAGATCTCCTTCTCCATGAATTCTTGACTCCTCATGATGTGCTCAAAGTACAGCAGCCTCAGTTGCTGTCGTTTTTGCTTCCAGGGACCTATTGCATGTGTATGTTTAACCTATCCTGATTGTACTTTAAATCTAAATATGGTTTCATCACATGGGAAATAGCCAGGCTCAGAAAAGTGGCACAGAAGGAGTTCTCACCTTTTTACTATGCCTGAAGCCATGCTGAAATTCACCACTCAACCAAACTGCTCTTGCCCCTGGACCTCAAAAGCCACAACACTGTTACAATTTCATCCTGGGGTGGGCAGATTTCACTGAGATCATGGAATCAGGGGGAAATGCTACCTCCTCCCCAAATGTGTCATCGCTGAAATCTTATCAGTCTTTATATTTTAAGATTAAAAAGACTGTTGTATGTATTCACTAGTTGGGATATTTGTGCAAGATCCAGTGTTGTGTATTTCTGTATGCAATTCAATGTTGGGCATTCCAGACTTTAGTGCTTCAGGATAGGCTTCCTACTTAGCTTGATGGAGTCCTAGTTCTTGGAGCGTTTCAGCAAGTGCGTCTTCAACGGCCCAAAACAGCAACAAAAGGACTGCTCAAATATTTATAGAGATGTTATTGCCATAGGAGCAAAGGGAAGAAAGGTATTAAATAAAACTCGTTATGTAACACCACGTTTCATACCGCCCTGCAGTTTAAGATCCCTGTGTGGCATTTGGCTAGTTTCTCACAAATGGTTCACTTCCTTGAAGAAGGGCAATAGGTGGCATTCTCTGAAAGACACAAGCAAGCTGTGAAACGTTCTTCCCTAGCCAAAGGGGAGCCATTAGAAGTCAACAGACTGCTCCAGATGTACGAATCTGTGAGAATTTCATTTCAGTTCACATATCACTCGAAAATATCCCTTTCACAGTCATAATTGTCAGTACATAATGTTTGCACATTCCAGAACGTGCATTCCAATTTATAAAATGTGGACTTAAAATCATTAAGAAATGTACAATCTGAAAAATGCAATATTTAAAAAGTCAGTTGAAAACTGTTGGTCACGTGGCCATCATGTTTCATTTTCCACACTACTCCAGCCTTAGCAACATTCTAGGACATAGTTGAGGGAAGGCAGAAGGAAGCAAAGCCCATCAAAGATGGGAAAGAAATTGGAGAGTATTCTATGAAGTGGCCTTTTAATTATTTCTAGGGGAGCAAGAAAAGAAAAATCTCAGGTCTTTTCTCAGAAAAGTGTCTTCTAAGAAATTTTGGCTCCCCTGTAGTCCTGTAGTTTGTCAAAGTTCTCCACCTTCCTGCAGGTCTACCAAAGGTGAGATCTTTGTGAGGTGAATGTGATACATCTTGCTTCTAACACTTATAATACTGTCCTTGCCTTCTCCTTGTTTAGCTCCAGGTAAGACCTAGAGCTAATTCAGTATTGTAATATGTCTTCCAATTTGCTAAAGGTTTCCTTCTGCCCTGAAAGAGTCCTTCATTTTTATTTTTATTTTTATTTTTTATTTTTCAGGATGTTTTATAATTTCTTTTGGTGCAATTTTCCTCTTCCCTCATCACTGTGAGAAGGTACGATGGTGCATGTGTTTCTGTGTTTCTCTCTTTCTGTTGCCCCTTCGGTGTTATCAAGGTCACCTTTAAGGCAATCTGTGCTTCATGACCCAAAAAATTGTCATGGATGAAAGAGCCTCACCATGTCTTCCCCTGGGCTTTAGCTCAAGAGCAGGAAGCCAAAGAGACTACAGTCTTCCAAAGAGAGAAGTGTGGAAGTGACAGCAAGGACATGCCGGCAAGCTCTCAGGTGCCACTTGGAAAGCACAATCATCCCAAACCCGACCCATGAGAATTTGTCCAACATTCATTCTCTTTTGAATTTCTTTTTGGATGTATATTCTGTTAAAATGGACAGTAACGGTCAAGCAATTGAGTAGCAGAAAATGGGATAAAGAGAATTTCACAAGCACTGGTTCATACAATGTCCCACCTTCCTATGTGAACAGAATGGGGCAGAAAGTTTGAGTTACAGGCCCCCATTCAAAAATAGATTAACCAACTGGTTCCTTTCTGTGAACACTGGTGTAAGTGTCATGCTTGCATTTCCAGTGGCCCTTACTCTTCATTTGTGGTGGCTCAAAAAACAACAGAACTATCTGATGGCATAAGTGAATGAACTGGATTTATTCTGTATGATTCTGGTCCATTCCAAAACTTTACGCTCCGTCGCAATGAGTAATACTCCATGCTGGCATTGTGCAGAAGTCACATCTCCTCATAAAAGAGAAGAGGGGGAAGAATCAATGCAATTAGACACACTGAGAAGAGCATTTTTTCTTGATTGGCGAAGGCAGAGGATGCCAGTGTAATTTCATACAGTGAGAGTGCTGACCCTTGTAACTACATGCACTGTGTTTATGCCGTTCTTTTCCACTGCCTCCTAGCAACCTTGTTATTAAGCAAAATGAAACAGATGCCATTAAGTAAGGATTAAGTTGGGATTTACAAGATAGGAGCAATGCCTTCTCAAAAGCAGGGCCTCCCAGGGGAATCATCCCATCCCAGCTTCATGCAAGATGAATGCGACTCAGCCTGCCTCACTCAAACATTTTTTGTTGAGGTGGAATAGCTTCTAGGCCCACAAGGGGTGAGAAACTTGTGTGATACTATGTGGACCAACATAGAATGCATATGAAAATGTGTGTCTGAAATATATGCAAGAAACGTGTAGTTTTGAAAGCATGGTTTTGTTTCATTCACAGAAAGAAAATGCACACTTTTTACAACAAAAATACAACAAAAAATACAACAAAAATACAACAAAAGATGCAGCAAAATGTAAAGGTACACCTGCATTTTTGTGATAAGAATAGTAATAAACTCTCCAGTAATGCAAGCTCACAATGTGATACAGGCATGAGTACAATGAGCTTTGAGGTGAAATCCAAAGAACCGCAACATGCTTGAATTCTGCTGAGCTGCACATCTTAATATTTCTTGTCATTTGTCAATTCAATCGCCTGCCTACCTAGTTTTTGTTTCTGATGCTTTTAAAGAATCCAGATAGTCTTTGTTAGTTTTTCAGTACATTCCTATGTTTGGGACATATTGAGGAATTCATGAAAAAAAGTCATCTAATCCCCTGTACACTACTGTCTATATTATAGGCCTATTTGTGGAGGTCTCTTCTCAACATGAAGAAGAGCCTAATTAAAAGACATAATTGGATTACTGTAATGCACTCTCCATGGGGCTGTCCTTGAAGACAGTCCAGATACTTCAATTGGTTCAGAATTGAGGTGTCGGGATGTTAATGGGGACCAGCCAGTTTTCACGTATAACACCAGTCCTCTACTGGTTACACTGGCTACCAATTGAAGTCCAGGCCCAATTTAAGGTGCTGGGGATGACCTATGAAGCCCTAAATGGCTTGGGTCCAGGATACCTGAAGGAGCACCTTTTTCCCTGTGTGCCCTCCCACCCCATGAGATCTGAGGTGGAGGCCCTAGTCTGGGAGCCCTCCTTGAAGGAGATTAGGAGGGAGAGTACCCAGAGGAGGGCCTTCTCTGTGGTGTGCCCCAACTATGGAATACTCTCCACAGAGAAGTTCTCCTGGCATTGATGTAATATTCTTTTTGGCATCAGACAAAACACTTTTTATTTTTCCCTCTATTTTAATGTTTAACTGGGGTTTTAGTATAAAAATGGATGCATGCTGTGGAATTTGTTTTATTCTACTTATTTATTGTAAGCTGTCCCAAGACATTTGTAGGGGATGGGATAGAAAATATTTTAATAAATAAATACATAAATAAATAATATGGGTGGTAGTGTTCAGGCCTATTTGTGGAGGCATAATTCCCATGACAGCTTTATCATCTGTCCATTAACACTTCCTTGCCAAATTCTGGCTCAGGAGGAGATCTGCTTTCTCTGTTTCCATGTGGATTAGGCAGTGGGAATTCATTAGCCTTTGGTGGTTCAGTTTCTCAATGAGGAGGGCAAATTAAGAACTGATAGCAAAGAATTGGCCAAAGTGCTCAGTTTCTACTTTGGCTCAGTCTTCTCCCAAAAGCAGGTCTACCCCAGCCCCCCAGCCCGGCAGAAACTAAAGGGTCAGGATTGAAGCTTGATATCCATAAAGGTGTTCATCAAGCAACACTTAATTTCTTTGAAAGAGTTCAAATCTCCAGGACCTGATGAATTGCATTCTAGAGTAATAAAGAAATTGACAGAAGAACTCTCAAAACTGCTATCTATTATCTCGGAGACATCATGGAGGACCAGTGAAGTCCCAGATAGCTGGAAGAGCGCCAGGGTTGTCTATATCTTCAGAACAGGCAAAAAACAGTTACTCTGACATCCATCCCTGTAAACAGCTGAAAACAGTGCAGGGATTACTAGAAGTCAGTATGGATTCATCAAGAACCAATCTTGCCAGATTAATGTGATCTAGGTTTTTAAAATTATTGAATAAACTCCTTTATGGACAGTGGGAATGCTGTGAACATATACTTTGCCTTCAATAAAGCTCCTGACTAAGTGTCCTATGACATTTTGATCTGCAAACATGAAACACTTATCAGATGAATCCAAGATTGGCTGCAGGAACAGATTCCAAAGGTGCTTCCCAGTGGGACCAGCTCAGACTGGAGAAAGGAAGAAGAAGGGGACCACAGGGCCCCGTCCTGGACAAGTGTGCATCAACGTTTTTATTAATGACTTGGATAAAGATATTCGAGGAACCCTGGTCAGATCTCCAGATGACACAGAACTGAGTGGAATAACTAATGCAGGGGAAGTAAGAAAAAACATGACATGATTTTGATAGACTTCTGCACTGGGCTGAAATTAGCAATGAAATTCAATAGGGACAAAGACCAAGTCCTACACCTAGGAAAGGTGACCCAAATGCAGTTGCATGATGAGGTGAAATTGGCTCAACAATACTGCAAGTAAGAATTGTAGAGCACAAGCTGCATGTGGGTCAACAATGTGATGTGACTGCAAAAAATAAATAAATTAAATAAAAAGCAAATGCTATTTGGACTGAATTAATAGAAGCATAGCTTCCAAATCATGTGAGGAACTGCTTTTCCTCAATTCCACACTAATTTGGCCCTACTTTGAATATTGTGTCCGGCTCTGGCCACCAAACTTCAAGAACAATGCAGACAAACTGGAATAAATTCAGAGAAGAGTCAGGGATGATCCAGGGACTATCAACAAAGCCCTAGGAGGAGAGACTGAAAGAGCTGGACATCTGGAGAAGAGGAGGCTGAGGGGAGATATGATAGCACTCCTCAAGTACTAGAAATTTTGTCACACAGAGGAGGGCCAGGATTCCTTCTCAATCATCCTAGAGTGCAAGACAGAATAATGGGCCCAAGTTATGGGAAGCCAGATTCTGGTTGGACATCAGAAAACCTTCCAATATGACATTGGAACCCATGACCTAGGGAGGTTGTGGGCTCTCCCACATTGGAGGCATTCAGGATGCTTGTCAGGGATGCTTGAATGCATTGAGGATGCATCTGTCAGGGATGCTTGAACTTAGAGTCCTGCATTGAACAAGGCGTTGGACTCAGTGGCCTTGTAAGCCCTTTCAATTCTACTGTTCTTTAATGCTATGATTCTTTGGGACTTAGGGGTCATTCACTGTCTTTAGTGCCATCTTTCTTAGTAAAAAAGGCTCATTACAAATCAAAGAAACAGGTGAATGCTGAATACCACTTCAAGCCTCCAATGCTCAATCCAGACACACTCTTGCTAATTCATGTAAAATTATGACAAAAGGGTTACATAGATGTGAAAGCAGTTTTTGCCATTGCCTAGTTGGATGAAGATCAGCCTGACCTAATAGTCAGAGGTCTACATGGGTAAAGCACCTTCAAAAATTCATCAAAGGTAGAGTCCAACATCCTCCTTCCCTGGATGACCCAACTAGAACCCTTCCTCAGTGTTGCAGAGGTTCCATCTCAGCCAGCAATCGCAAACTTTTTCAAGACCAGGATGCCAAATTCTAGTGATGGGCAGGACCATAGTCAAAATGGGACAGGGCCCAATGCTCCAAATGTGAGCATGACTGACTCTTATTGCCAGGTTGGATGCCTTGGGAGAGGCATCTCAATCTTTTCAAATGAGGAAAAGATGCACAAATTTTGAAAAAGCACCAGCCTATCAGTCATTGAGAAAAGGGGGTGGCGCCAGGGAAGAGGGTGAGATCTTCTAGACAACACTGGTGGCTCTCACCGGGACCTCAGATGGGATATTTATCATCCATGGACACCTCTGATCTAGACAGTAGCCCTTGGTGGACAGTAGCCCTTGATGGATTTTTCCAGCACCTCTTGGAGCAGCCAGTGTCATGCCAGAGAGCATGAAGGAGTACTTCCATTCCTGCATCCTACCAAGCAGTTCTGCTGGGAATTGCCAAGTCTCTGGAACCACAAGAAGGGAAGCTAGAAGCAGGATCCCAGTCCTTCTTTGCCAGCTGATGGTCTCTGTAATGCCTGTCTAGGGACTCAACTGCCTGCACATACTGCCTTTGATCTTAGCCAGAGACATCAATCAGCTGCAGAATCAAAAAGAAAAATATGCCCAAGCTTTTGGGATGAAAATAATCATCAGACAGTATTTCATCGTAATTGTTCTTGCATTGCACAAGAATCAAAATGGACATGGGTTCTTTCCTTGCTGCAGGCAATATTTTCCAAGAAGCCTGCCCTGCTTAATTTAATCTTGAAGCACGAGGCAGGAATTAACTTTCATCTAATCAAAAAATACTTAGATAGAAGGCAGGGGAGAGGTAATGGCTGCCAAGTGAGGTGCGGGGAGGGGAGGAGAAAATGCATTCTCTCGACTTAAGAAAACCCCCAAGAAACACTGCAGTGCCAAGGTCAAGAAGTTCCACTTTTCCTCACTTCCTGTTCTGACATATTATTTCAGATGTGTCATATGATGTCGTGTCAAACAGAGCGGCTTGCCTGAGAAATGATGAAGGAACTAATGCAGACGTGAAACATCATAACATCTCATGTGCCAAAATAACTGTCGGAAGGAACAAGAAGGAAACAGCTGATGCATTTGACCCTGTCCTTCCCACGTATGGCGCATTGGGAGGGGGACAAGCAGAGGTCAGTGTAAACAATAAGTGTTATCATCCTAATTACTATTATTATTTTAGCTGATTGGTGGTTCCTAGGGGATTCAGCTGAAGAGCTGCTTGACAAAGTGGAGAATTCCAGACAGGATGAGTTTCTCTGGATTTACCAGTGCAATTTTCACAGGTGGCCTCTTAAAAGTCTTTACTCTGTTTTCAAGCGGAGAAATTGGAAGACACTGAATCTCTACAAGAGGAATTCTTGATAGTTCCTCACAGGTAGGAATCAGCGGAGGTTGTAGCATCGTTTCTCTCTTTTTCCCCTGGAGGTGGGGGGTGGGGGCAGAATTGTGCTGCCACTTCAAGCAACATCCACGTAGGCTGCCTGCCTTCCTTCTCCATGCTCGACTATAGCTACATGATGCTTCGATCTTCAGGGAAAAAATGGAACTTGTGATGTGCCAGGATCCATCTGTCACCCTCCAGAAGGTTTTCTCCCTCCATGAAAGATGCTTCTGTTATACTGGCCCATTTTCAGGGTTTCTTTTCTGGAGGCAGTGTGGGTCCTTTATCCAAGAGATCCCCCCATCCGCAGGAGCTTTTCTTCCTTGCCCTTCTATATGTTCCACTGTATTGTCTGTAACCCACTCAGGAAGCCCCGTGGCTAATGAGGAGGGCTAAAAATGGAATGAATGAATGAATGAATGCATAAATAAATCCCTAAGATGACACTGTGGTGTAGAGTGGAATGGTCAATAAAGAGCCCATGTGGTTCAGCAAATAAAAGGAACCAGTGTAGTGCAGTGGTTAAGGACACGGGACTGGGAATCTGGGTTCTAGTCCCCGTTCGGCCAGGGTACAAACTGGGTGACTTTGAGCCAGTTGCAGACTCTCAGCCCAACCTACTTCACAGACCTGTTGTTGTTGAGATAAGCTTCAGAGCATCAAGAGGAAGAATTATGTAAGTCGTTTTGAGTTTTTTATAAGAAAGAGGTGGAATCCACTAAAATAAATAAACAAACACTCAGAAGGTTTCTGATAGCAAATCATGGCAAGATAAAGAATGCTGCACTCTCCTTACTCTTAAAAAAAGGGGTGGCATCAAAATGACTGAAAAAAATGGGAGAAGCCCTTTAGAGATACACCATCTTCTGTAAGTGAGGGATTTTAAGTGTACAATCAATGCTGCATCACGGTGTTTTATACTTTTTTGTTGGTGTTTTTGAGACTGCATAATCACGGGAAAGTGTGTGCTTGTTTTTTGTTCTCTCTGTATGCTTAACATATTTGGAAATAGATAGCTACAAGAGGAGCAGCCTGATCCATTGGTTCTGATAACAATCATTCAAGGTTTTCTATCAATGGTACTGAACTCCAGCAAGATGGAAGGAGATCTAGGATAATGGAATAGACAAGTGTTGGTGGGGGAAAGATTCACTGTATATCCGTTGCATTTCTGAGATACATGTCTTCCGAATGCCTTTTAGTAATGTCTGAATGGTATCTCAGAGATTCAGTTTGACCAGATCATCACAAAATTGCTTGTGGGTGCAAAAATTAAGAAATTGTAGCAACTGGTGATGCCACCAAATTTCTTGTTTTGTTAGCTCATTGGAAAAGACTCATGAGACTGTTATAAATGTATGTGTAACTTCACAACAGTCCTGTAAGGAAGGTTAGGCTGAGAAGCAATGAGTGGCCTAAAGTGAGCTCTGTGGCTAAGCAGGGACTAGAATCTAGACTCCCAGTCTAATACTCAAACAAATGTAGCAAATAAATTCTCACTGTTCTTCTTTGTAACAAGCCTGGATCAAGTTTGGTGAGGATGTTCAAGGATAGGCTGGACATGCAGATGGTAGGCATTTCATGAATGGAGGCAGTTGGATCCAGGAGTCAGACTAGATGGTCCAGGAGGCCCCTTCTGACTCACTCAGTTTCTATGTTTTTATGTTTCTAAGTTACCAAACTGATATTCAGTGCACAACTGACTACAAGATCTGTAGTAGGCACAGTAAAAGAAGCTCACATCCTCCCACAAAAAAATTCAGTCACCCAACCACCTAGACACACACAAAGAAATTACTTGCCAGTTGTGCAATGGGAGTTCCCCAAACTTCCTCTCATCACTTCCTAAGAGAACGGGATGAATAGAAGAGGGACCAGTTTTGGAGACACCTCCAATACAGCTCAGGCTCAAAAGAATGGTTTTGTTGTAAACTGTTCTGAGAGCTTTGATAGCTGTGAACAGTGTACAAAAGCAAGAGAAAGAGGGAGAGTGAGGGGAGTGAGGGGAGGGGAGGGAAGGAAGGAAGGATGAGGAGGAGGAGGAGGAGGAGGAGATATTTGAGGTTCCATTTTCATAGTGGCAATTTAAGACAGCAAATAAGAATCACATGGTAACATCACACAAGGAGGGCATGGGAAAACAACAAATCATAAAGAAGCCACCTAATGTGGTGATACATGGTGTCACGCTTCACTGAGTAGTGCTAAACTTCAATGTCAAGACGTGCCTTGAAGATCCACCTGTGAAAAACCTCATAAATGTGTAACAAGCGTTTGTATTAATAGAGAACATCATCCCGGATCACGTAGACAAGGAAGTGAATCTATAAGGGAAAAGTTTACCTGCCACACATGGCAATGACATTAGAGTAATCCAAGAGGAGACTCCCAAGATTAAAAAATGGCCTACAACAAAAATCACAAGACAAGTATATTCAAATTAGAGAGGGGGGAAATGGAAAGAGGTCAAGTTTCTTATACAGGTTCTTCGGAACTACCCTAGGTTGGTTTCATAAATAGTGGGAATTTGGGACATACAACAGGGAGAAGAAGAACCAGGAAGAAGAACTCTGACATACTTTCCATTTGGTTTTATCCCAGCGTATCCTGCTCATAGCTCCTGCTTTTTGGGACCCTTGCTAAGCAGAGAACCAAGTCTGCCCATGCGTGTTGGCTTTGACATGAACTGCTGCCTCCCAAGGTCAGATTCTCAATTGGAGTTCCCTCACCCTGCCCTTTTCAGAAGCCATTATGGCCACTTGAATGGTTGGTGGGGTGACCTTCCAGCTTCTTGATGGACTACACTTCCTCCTCCAGGACTTCAAGTTTCAGGACATCAATGAGCATCTCTCTTCTTTGCAACCATTTCTGAAGGTCCAGGAGAGGTTTGCATCTCATCGATTGTATTCATTCTTTGCCTAGCTTAAATTCTATACATTTAAATGGATTTATTCTTAGCACGACTAAAAGTGGATACGATTCAGTTTGGTGATTCCCCTGCATTATGCAGAGCCTTCAGACGGCTCCCAGCCGCTTCATCCTGCTCTGGTACCACTGCTTGTCCAACGTACTATTTCTTCCTTGCATAAAGGAAGATAGGACCGATCTTCCCCTCTTTTGCAGTAGGTGCCATTCCGTGCAGCTCTTAAAGGACACAATGAAGTTGTAGGTCAGCATTTTAAGTACGTATTTTTCATAAATAATTCATCCTATATTACTTAGCAAAGCAAAACAAAGGAAATCAATCCGTCGCGGGAGACCTTGCGTGAAGCATGTCCAAAGACGATTCTCCATCTAAAACGACTATATTCATAATAACCAAGCACGACATAGTGTTTGTGGCACACTATTTATCACTTATTAATTTCCCCTCTCCGATAATGCATTCTTATTCAAAACATTTTTGACTGGATAATAAGAGTCTGCTGTAAAGTCCTTCTTCTTGATTGAAGTATGATTATATGCCAACTGCCACGGTCAATAGGAAGTCCTGTTATTTCCAGCTTGGTCGACACAGCACCATTTTAAATGCCTCTCTGCATTTTAGAGGTTGACATTTTGGAGTCTGTGATCCATGCTGAGCTAATTTAATAGAGATGCAAACCAGGATGTACTTGCAAGCAACGGGGGATCGCTGGCACACTCACGACACACATTTCGCTTTGCACTCACAATGTAGCAGTGTGCCCACGGAGTGCAGAAAGCATCCTCATGATTGTGAGCAATGGGCACTGCTTCCCAGCATGGACTGGGCAGCCTGCTTGGGGGATTTCCCACTGCCCTACAGGGAGGCATTATGGGAATAAGTAACACTCCCAGGAATTGTGGCTGTCGTATAAAGAACACTTCATCACCACATATCAATCAAGCCCCTCTCTTCTGCATTTAGGAAGACGTACACATTCACAGAGGCTCACAATGCTTACGGCTCTAAATTTTTAAGGATTTTTTAATGGAAAATTTTAGTGCTAGACTTATTTTCTTGAGGGCATGGTTGTGTAAAGATCTGATGTTTGCTTGCAAAACATGCAAGCATTCTGTGTCCGATGCCCCAAGCATGAGCGTGAGCAGCTGTGCCCTGAAAACTCTCAGACACATGCCCGTGTCCCTCTCCTTTATGATCCTCAGCCAACTTGCAAGAAGTTCCTATTAACACAATTTACCAACACCATCTGAATCACCCCAACTTTAGGCTATGGAGGAAAATGTGCAAAACTGAGGGAAACTTGTAAATGCCTTGTCAAATTGCTGCTCAGTTTGCAGAAGTTCCCCCTTTTGTACAGGGTGGGCAGACATGACAAACAGGAATTAGAGACAAGATGGGTGGCAACACAGATTTTAGTGATCTCCTACATAATTTATTTGCCCATCCCTACTGAGCAGCAAGCCTAATGGAACTTCATGGATGCCTTCTAGTGCAGCCAAGTGATGTTTCATAGAAATATCGTTGTCCCATGCCATCAAGTCATTTCTGCCTTACGACGACTCTATGAATGAAGCCTCCTTTTCATGACAGCCCTGCTCAGCTCTTCTAAGTCCGAGTCTGTGTCCTCCTTCATGGATGGAGTTCACCCAGCTCTTATCTGGTCTTCCTTTTCTTTTTCTGCCATTGACTTTCCCTTGCATGATTGTCTTCACCAGTGACTCTTGCCTGCTTATGATATGCCCAACATATGATAACTTCACTGTGTTTGTTTGTTTGTTTGTTTATAGCATTTTTATGCTGTCCCCATCACAGAAAGCCTCGGGGCGGCTTACAAAGAAGATAAACAATATAAAATAACATAAAAAATTTGGAGCATCTCGGCAATAGTTTAAAACCAACAAATAAAACCAACAATTAACAATTAAAATATCATTTAAATAAAAAGGTCTTGGTCTGGCACCGAAAAACAAATAACGACAGCACCAGCCGGACCTCTCTGGGGAGCGCATTCCATAGGTGGGGCGTCACCGCAGAGAAGGCCCTCCTCCGGGTACTCACCCTCCTAATATCCTAATTGCATTTATATCCCACTTTATTTTCCTTTTAAAGAATTCAAGGTAGCTTACATAATTCTCATCATCAGTCTTATCCTCACAACAACAATTCTGTGAGGTAGTTTGGGCTGAGAGTAACTGGGGTGGCTGACTCAAAGTCACCCAGTTAACTAATGACTGAGTGGAGTCTAGAACCCAGATCTCCTGAGTCCCTGTCCTACACTCTTAATCACTGCACCACATTGGTGTCTAGGAAAAGTTATGACTTGATATGATCTAGAACCCACTTCTTTGTCTTTTTTTAGTCCAGGGTATTTACAAAGTTCTCCTCCAGTACTATGCCTCAAACCTATCATATGGCTTTCTTCATACCCTTACATAGTGTCATAGAAACTAAGAATCAGGGAATCAGAGAAGGCGCAAGATGGCCATTGAGTCCAACACCCTGTTCAGTGCAGGTTCAGTTCCAAGTTAAACACCCAGCTCAGGTGGCTCTCCAGTTGCATCTTGAATACCTCTAGTGTGGGTGAATGTTAACTCCTGTCTAACTGCAGAAGATACAGTTTCCCAGTCAGGGGTCTGTCTGCCATAGTTTCTTTGAGAGAGCCCTTACTAGCAGAAGGATGCAAGACTGTGTCACCTGTAGTCTGCCAATGAAAGTTCTTAATCTGTACTCACAAGTGTAATTTTCCGTGCTCAGTTGAAATATTTGTACTCCACCTTTGTACCAAAAGCACCATGAAGGATGTACTTCCTTCATCTCAAGGGCCAGATTTGATTCGGTTTCAGAAAAGCTCTTGCAGCTCACATTCCAGGAGCATGTGCCATTGAACACAAAAGGAGCTGTATCAACATACCTCAACATTTTCATTTAGAATTCGGGACCAGGGATGGAAGAGGAGCAGATGCTGAGAAACAGCTGATGAATTGGTAGCTGAGAGAAAGGGGTATGGTCAACACGGGGTGTGGCCTTCGACAGGGCCAGATGCAGACCACACAGGGACCAAGTTTGGCTCCTAGAACTACAGTGTTGGACCTCTGAGAAAGACTGAAGTGGGGAGAACGGAAGGATCTTTTTTTGGTCTAAAAACTGCTCTATGAACAGCTGTGGGTGAACCTCCTTTCCTTCTTGTCTTCCTTCCTTCCATCCTTCCTTCCTGCCTGCCTGTTTCAGCCTTTCTCAGAGACTTTATGACATCTGTTGCTCTTTTTTAAAGAATCTGTCATGGTGATTTTAAGGCCAAGCAGAGGCTGTATATCTGTGGTAAACTTTAAGGAAACTGCCGGTTTTAGATAAATGGATGCTATTAAAGTTCTAAGTTATGGCAGACAGAGAGGCCCAATACAAACCTCCATTGTTTATGTGCCTTATTTCTGCCCGCAACGTATTTCTGTGCTGCATTCAGCTCCTTTTATCAAATTCCTGAACACGGCAATCAACCACGTCTAAATTTTGTTTCCTTTATCAGAGGGAGGTTATGACACGCCTTGGTATATTGTCTCATCGGTCGAGGAAATGTCGATGTACTGGCTCTGGACTTTACAGCCTGATCAAAAATAACACTAAAGCAAAGTATTTCTTCTCTTCGGGGTGCACTGGAGGCCTGTAATATGGTAGAACTAAGATGGACTGGAACCAGCAAATTAAACGTGTCTTGGACAACACTGTTTGATACACTGCCAGGCACAGAGTAATAACGCCAGTCCAACTAAATCAGGAGCAACAGCTGGGTCCTTCAAACTGCAGGTAGACCCTAATCCTTGTCTGGAAGCCTTCTGGGGTACTCATTCTCTGCCATCACGGAACATGAAAGGATACGGAAAAGATCACTTGAAAAAGAAACTCTCCTGTTTCCGCCATAGAAGCCTAACTCCTACAGCATCCTAAGAAGCCACACATCATGGTTCCTTCCTGCTTCCCAGGATGCCACTGGGAGACACGATGACCAAGATGCCTTAAGGCAGGAACCACAATGCCCATTCCTAGAACATGCTTCCCTCTGTTACAGGGAGAAAGATGATTTTAACGCCTTTGCAGTCTGAAAATACAGAGCATTCTGTTCCAGGTGAGACTGTTGCTTATTTTTAGTTTTATTATTTTAGTCCTATTTCTACAGCACCCAATAGTCAAAGCACTCTGTGGAAGATTTCTCAGAGGTATCCTCTTTTGTAAAGTATGCAAATCTGCAAAAAGCAAAGCAATGGAGGTACTCCACATGACTCGTTGAAGCTCATTCCAGCCTTGCATCCATATCAGATCACAATCTTTGTGGGTTTTCTTTTCACAGGAACAATTGTGCATATTTTGTGCAGTTTCTCCAAATGTTCCCATTCACTGGGGGCATTTTTGAAATGTACAGATTGTTCTCCCATTGATTAAAAAAATGCTTGTATTCCCTTTTTTGAAAGTCCACCCTTTCATGCATATTTCTCATATGTATGCATTTTCCTCACACATTTTTGTTGGTTTGCTTTGTGATTTGCATTGCCAGCTTGGAAATGGATGTATTTCGAGTGCATATTTAATTCAGGTCAACATTTAGTTTCAGGAGGTGCGACGTGGAGAACTGCTGGCCAAAATCAGAGTGAAACTAATTTCTCACCTCCAACATGGAATGTCCACTGTTGAAAAGAGAGGGAGTGGGAAGGGAGACCTTCTTCTTCAGTCAATGATAACTTACTTTTTTTCTGGAAAAGAATATTCAAGCATGCACCTTGCATTTGCTGACGGAAAGTTTCCTTTCTTGCCATACTTTGATTCCTTGTAGTCAGATGAAGCAGTTCCTTGGTGCCCCTTTGTTCTCCGGCTGTTAAATGAGTCCAGAACAGGCTAGCATTCCACTCACTAGTCCCAGGGCGATTGTCAGTAGAGGCATATTGGATCAGAATCAGTTCAGAAAGGCTCAGATGAAAGCGATCTCCTTCCCAACCTGTTGTGGCTGTTGTCATGTGCTGTAAGTCACCTCTGACTTATGAAGATCCTGTGAGGGAATGCCATCTAAAAGGTCAAGCCCTCCACAGGCCTGCTCAGCTCTTGTGTTTGCAAGGCTGTGGCTCTGGACAGCAGTCCCCTGCATGGGCAGGAAGGGTGCAAGCATTCCATATTCCAGGCTGGGTTGCCAGGTCTGTGTTCCATTTTCCAAGTCCTGCACTCTTATATGCTTTCTTTCTGCACTTGCTTCTCCGGGAATGGGAAGGTTTCTGTTCTGACTCACACATATGCAACTTCCTGGATGGTGCCTGGTTGCTCTGAGTGAGCCTAGCTTTCCCTTGTCTCCTGCTCGATCATGTATGTCTTCTATGGCTAAAGGTTCGTTCTTTGTGTTTGCAGGCTGCTGTTGACAGGGTACCTTCAAGCTGCCTGTTGATTCCTCCCTTCACCTCCTGTTGTGCTCTCTGAGGACAATGGTAGCCACCTCTTGAGGGTGGCTTTGTTTAACTACTATAAGGGAGATCTCATCAGGTTTTCCTCTGCAACAGGGGGCATGGTGGCGCAGGGGTTAAACCACCATGCTGCTGGGCCGTTGATCAAACAGTCAGCGGTTCAAATCCATGTAACGGGGCAAGCGCCCTCTGCTTTGTCCCAGCCGGTGCCTACCTAGCAATTGGAAAGCATGCAAATGTGAGTAGATAAATGGGTACCGCTCTGGCAGAAAAGCAAACCGCTTTCCTTGCACCTCACTGTTTAGTCATGCCGGCCACATGACCACGGAAGTACCTTTGGACAACACTGGCTCTTCGGCTTACAAATGGAGTGAGCACTGACCCCAGAGTCAGATACAACTAGCACACATGTGTGGAGGAACCTCTACCTTTATTGCTTTTATCTCTGCAAGAATTCCATCATTCGCCATTCATTCATTCATTCATTCATTTCTTATCTCATTGACACTGGCTATTAGGTCCCTCCCCCTGAGCTCCAGTTCACCCAGTATGCCCCATAGCCTGTGAAGTTCTTCTTTCGGTGCTTGGCATACAACCAATTGTAATGCAACTCACATACGCATGCTATTGTTTAGCCAATGTATGAAAAATCGTTCACTTTCTTCATTGATGACCATAAAGAAGCTGATTCTTCTGTAGCTATGATTTCTGCTTTCTTCATGTTCTGCTGCAGTCCTGCTTCTGCCCTTCCTTCTTTCCCTTTCATCTCAAATCATTTCAGCCCATTGCTGCTTTCTGCCAGTAATGGGGTATCATCCACATGCCTTAAATTCGGTCGATTTTCACACTTTTTGTGTGATCCTAATCCAGTTTTCTTATGACATTTTGGTTCAACTTAATCTATGCCCATCAAACCCAAACACTGGGGAGCAACAACAGATCTGTTGTGCATCAGAAATCTGACCATTGCAAGATGTTTTAGTCTGGCATTGTGGAGGAGTCTCCCCCCATCCCCAGGTTCCTGCCTTTCGGTAGGCAGATGGCCCATTGTTTATAAAGTTCTCTATCTGCCTGATACGGAAATCCATGCTGTTCAACGTTGCTATTGTCACTGGTGGATGTGGGAGGAGAGCCCCGT
Source organism: Varanus salvator macromaculatus (assembly GCA_023646645.1). NCBI lineage: Eukaryota > Metazoa > Chordata > Lepidosauria > Squamata > Varanidae > Varanus > Varanus salvator. The sequence continues at coordinate 4,123,200 of JAIXND010000762.1, forward strand.
GAAAGGTGTCATTTTTCAGCTGTCTCAGTTGCTGAAGAAACTCACAAATGATGGCCGTGAGCTGCAGGAGGGTAACGTGGCATGAGGATGAACAGCAATGTGTTTGTTTTCAGCTCTGGCAGCACCCAGCAATTCCAGTAGCGTGCATTTCATTTAACTTTATTGTGAGGAATAAAAGAGAAGAACTGGGTACAGCATTAGATATTGGGATTCTTCATGCTTTAAAGCAGCTTAGGCATTTCACTTATCTAAGAGCACAGTGGGGAAAAGAGGGGAAATTAAAACAAATTGAGACAATGGATTTTTGAATGACTCCTTGTAAATAGTTTGAGCTCTGTTTCCCTGGCTATCTTTTAGTCCTCATCTTTCATGGGAAATCGGAGTAGAAAAATAGCATCTAGAGGCACAATGAAGCAGCTGTTGAAGATTTTATTTGGGATGCAGGGAGAGAGACACATTCAGTTAAGTTTTAAGCTCCTTAAATCTCAGATCAACAGCCATGTTGGGGAAGAGAGAGCTGAGAGAAAGATCTTTGCTCAGGGCAGAGCACATAATCTGCCCAAGTTCTCCAGCAGGGATTCTCAGACACCTGATGTTTCTGCTAATGGGGATTTCCTGAATTTCTCCACAAAGCGTGGTTCGCTTACTTCAGATTCTCAAATCTGTGTGGCTTTTTTGATCAGGGAAATTGGGCATTTCCTGAATGCACAATGTTCCTCCAACAGGCTAAAGCATGAAAGTGCAGCTTGGGAGAGGAGACCGCTGGCTTTGTGCTGGGCTTGTAGACTGTGTGACAAGTTGCCTACCTAGTGTGCAAGTTGTGAGCATCACACACCATCTTGACAGCTTTCCTGATAGCAACTGGGTGGTCAGTGGGTGAGGCCCATGCGAGCCTATATGGAAGGGGAATTGTAGAGCAGAGGTCTGAAGAGTCATGAGTGGGGACAGCAAAATCCACTGGGCGGTGCCACATGGTTGAGGATGGCACACCCAGGGATTCCCCCATGCTGCCCTGCTTGCACGAGCAGCAGGGCAAGTCGTGCCCAAGTGGCAGGGGCAGCGCCTGGTTCAGGGCTGTGCATGGTAGCCTGGCAGCCCCTCCCTTAAGCAGCAGGGTGAGAAGCAGGGGAGGGGAGGGGAGGGGAGGGGAGGGGCTGGGCTGGCTCCTCTTTCTCATTCTGGCTTGCCAGGGAGACATCCCCAACACAGCGCCCACCTTCCTCATGCAGCGGGGCAGTGGCGAGGGGCGAGGAAGGCGCTGCTCCTCCTTTCCTCACCCCAGCTTGGCAAAGAGGTCTTCACGAGCTGGCGCCCACAGGGCTGCACCAGGCTGGGGACTTCTCCAGCACGCCAGGGTGAAAAGAGGGGGCGGTGGGGTGCCCGGTCTCCACCTGGGCACTGGCTTCGTGCCCCACTGCAGCACGTGCTCCACACCCAGTCCACCCCTGCCCCCCAGCTGCTGCCTGCCACTCCAGTGGCCCATCAAGCAGTGGCAACATGGCTTCCATGGCACTGCCCAGTGGATGTGCACCCCCGTCTGTCTCACGAGGTTTGGCAGGGGTGAGGGGCAGCACGGGAACCTGCACTTTGGCAGAGTCCCCCACCGGCAGTAGCTGCATTCTCCACCCCCTTTTTGCCCCACAGAGCCTGCTTGACAGCTGCAGCAAGCTGAACTCGTGGCTGTTAAGACGAGAGTCCTGTTCTCCCCAACGTTCCCTCCAAGCCCCCTGGAGGACTGAGCGGGAAGGCCATGTAGACAGGAGGAAAGTTCTACGGTGAGCTTGCTTGTCTTTCACACACGTCCACAAAAAACCATTCACAGTGGAATCCATGCAGGGTTTCTTGCCATGATGTATGGGCAGGACAATGCTGTCCTATTTTACTTCAAAACAGGAAATTGCTAAAATGAGGGCAATGGTAACAGGAAGTTGAAAGGGGCGATGAATAGAGTTAAAGCCTTGGAGGTCACTCATAATTACAATATTAGAAGCCAGCAAGAACAAAACAAAATTTCTCTTGCCTGGCACCATCACTTTATTCTTTTCGGCACCAGGCTAAAGCCGTTCTATTTTCCCAATGTTTTAAGATGTGATTGTTTTAATAGGGATTTTATTGCTGTTCGAAACGTTATTAGGATGCTGTGTTTCGTTTTATATTGTCTTATTGTTAAACCATCCTAACACCACAGTAAGGGATGATCTAGAACAGTTGTAAATAAATAAAAATAGATAAATAAATTTCTTACTCCCAATAAGAGCCATGCAGGCCTTCCAGGTGAAAGATCCACAGAGCTGAGACCTTGTCGTTTTTCACCATTTTTGCCTTTTTCTTAATACGACCAACTTAGGGCAAACGTGCAGAACCAGTGATCCCTTAGAGGCAGTTGGATTACAACCCTCGTGATCCCTCCCCATCCCCTGGCTGGGGCTGATGGTTTGAGTCCAACTACATTTGCAGGGGTCAATATTTTCCACATCTGTGTTGGGGTTTATTAATTGTATTTATGCTCACCTTTTCCTCCTTGTTGGAACTGAAGAGCTGAGCATGCTCTTTCTGGTCCAAGCTTCAACCACACCCGGACCGCAGAACTCCAACATTGTGCATTCCAGCTAATTGCTGCTACTCGTGATGGCTATGTATTGTCTCCAGGGGCAGCAGCAGGACACACCTGAGTACCAGCTGGCAAGGAAATGAGTGGCATAATGCTCACACTCTTGCATATGGCCTTCCCAAGGGCATCAGATTGGCCAATGTGTGCCTGGAATGCTAGGCTAGGTAGGACTTTGGCATGCTCCAGTTTGGCCATTTGTCTGTTCTCAGCCATACTGTTGACTAGCATCTTTGACTCTATCCTCTGAAAGTGAGCTGAAGTCATGGAAACCAACCTAGCAGTGAATCAGGAAGACTCTTCCCTGTCTTATACTAATGAGCAACCTTATATAAGACTCCTCCTCCCCCTCTTCCACTCTTTCTCAGCCTGGCCCCTTCACTTGGAGAAATGGTACCCTAATATTCATCCATCTTATAGTCATGTTCTGATAACTACAAGTAAATAATGCATGTAGAACATTACACAAACGTTAAGCGTTATTGTGATGCATGGAAATGGGACACAGTCTCTTTAAAAGGTTGTAGGAAATTGGATTTCACTCTATCAGTGCAATCCTGTGCAGGATTGCTCAGAAGGAAATTTCAGAGTTCAACAAGGCTTACCCCCAGACAAGTCTGCCTAGGACCACGGCCTGAGAAAATAATGCGAAGCAGATTGGTGTGAGTCTGTAAACATATTTGGGTTGGGATGGAATGAATGAAAGTAGCTGTTTATTCTTGTCTTACATACATGGCACAACATACAGAGCCGGCACAAAAGACATACAAATCCTCCGACACATGCTTCCTCCCAAATTACTTCTATTGAATGTACAACATCATTAACAAATTGGTTATTGAGTTACAACAGATCTTCAAACATGAATAAACTCCCGTTCAGGGTAATCATTTTCTTGTTGCTGTTATCTACTTAGACAAACATTATGTTACATGTTTAATACAGGACATTATCCTTAACAGATTTTAAGATATTCACATTAAGAACCAAATACTTTATAAAACAGCAATCAATATTTTTCTCCATCTCTGAAAGGCATGATCACATGTATTTCAATTGCATCTGGTTCCTGGATGGGTTAAGAACTGGACTTGGCAAGACAAACATTTCTTAAGATCTAAAAAAGGACCCTTATTTACAATGTGCCCAGTGGAAAAGAATTGTTCTCCTGACCCCTATAGCTGTCATTTGACCAGTAGGAAAATGATCCTGCAGGCTACCAAGAGCAGCCTTTTACATACTGCCCACTGGGTGGCAAAATGACAGATTGTCACAACACTCGGGTTTATTGAAATCAAAGAAAGCAAGGCATATATTTGAAGGGAGAGCTTTGGACCCACTAGGGGATAGTCACGAACGCCTATCATCAGACAATATAACTAGAACTGTTGTGCTAGCTAGGGGTTATACCAGAGATTTCACACACTCTCCCTCCAGGGAGCCCTTTCTACATAAACTCCTGAATGTCACAGAGGATTCTGGGGGGAATCGTGCACTCAGGAACATCACGTTCTGAATCATGGCCTCAATTAACAAAGGATTTCTGGCCAGATGTGTCAGGTCCCTGGCCATCGCTATACGAAGACTTTCAATCCCCCAAGACATCGTACTGATGATATACAATATTCAGGGAAGCTTGCCCACATTCTTATTCCTTTCTTATTATGCTGAAAACTTGCAAGGAACCTAAGATCCAGTTTGAAAACCACTGGGTTAGACAAATATTGTTCCTTCTGCTCAAATAGAACCTTCAATCAGTCCTGGTGAAAATGTAAGCTCATACAGATTTTTTCAAGCCTGTGGCCTTGAAGGCCACATTCTGATCTTTTGATTAAATTTAGGATAAGAGCATAAGAACAGCCATGCTGGATCAGACCTGAGGTCCATCCAGTCCAGCACTCCGTACACACGTTGGCACATCAGCTGCCCACAGGACCTCTCCAGCAGGACGGGTGCATGACCCCTCCTGCCCAGGCTCCTCAGCAATCGGGGAGGCAGACACACTGCCTCTGTTAAAGGAGGGAGCACATGGCCAGCACGGCTGGTAGCCATGGATAGCTTCCTCCCTCGTGAATCTGTCCAGTCTCTTTTTAAAGCCATCCAGATGGCCACCATCCAGCTTGGTGGCCATCACCACTTCCCAATGGCAGCACATTCCACAGTTGAACTTTCCTCTCATTGGAGAAGAACTTCTTTTATCTGTCCTGAGCCTCCCACCAATCAGCTTCATAAGGATGAGATTTCTTTCTGAAACTCTTAGTCATTCCACTCACCATCTGGGTGTGACTTCATCATTTCTGCTATTCCGCTCAGCAGACAACTGGGGATCAATTTACATTTTTCTTCTAAAGACCATTCTAATGCCTACTGGAGTGTCCCTGTTGACTTCATTGGCCTTTGTGATAACTTCAGGACTGATACATATTAATTTTAATGGGTCTACCCTGGAGTAAGCAGTCTGAGGATTTCAAGCCTGGACAGATGCTGGCCTACAAATTGTCTAAACAAAACAAAATAGATTTGAATCCTTTATATACACAAGTTGCATTATTATTATTTTTACATAGAGTATTTTAATAAAAAGCATGTTGTGAAAATGCCTTAGAGTTTATATAAACACTGTTATATCAAACACATCATTCAAAAACCTGGATAAATTACCAACACAAAACCCTGAAAGACTCCAAATGGAATTCCTTCAGTTATACTTGTTGCATATTTCACATTCCAGCCTTTGCTCATCCTGTTCTGGCCAAATTCTGGCTCTGGTGACAATACTACACAAGCCTCCAGCAGTGTGTGCTAGAACCCAAATTTTGTTGGTAACAGGTCTAATCTTTTCTCATTACTTATGCTTTGGATACACTGACTCTGTCCCACCATTCCGTTATGCCAAAGTACTTGAATTTCAGCCATTCTGGTCCCAACACCATTGATGGGAATGGTAGTCTTTCCCATTTGCACCATTTGCACCATGATATCTACTATCAATGATGAAGTAACAAGCCAGGGACAGAGAGCTCATGTAAAGGTTAGTGTTGCCACAGAACACAAGTCTCAATTTGCCATAATATAGGTAACCATGTATCGGTGAATCAAGACGTAAGGATGGGACCAAGATCGGCTCAAAACTCTGATACTTCAGTGTTAATAGGCAGTGTGGGTCAAGATGCTCACGTCTCCAACAGGTCACTGGCACTACTCAAGAAATACATTGCTTTAGCAGGTTACAGAGATACAAGAAAGTCACCCTAAAGCATCTTGTCCTTTACAAACCCTATCACAGTCTTCACAACCTCTTTCCAAACAACCTCTTTCCATTGGACATATTCACAGCAAAAGGATGATCCCACGACCCTTCCACAACATGAGACTCAGGTCCTAAATTTTCCACATGAACTTTGCCTCCACTGGAGTCTATTGAGAATGATTTCCATGGAGACAAATGTCTGGATAACGTAACCCTGGACTTGGCTATCCACACACCACTGGCAAGAAGGGTTGCATAATCAGGATACAAGACTCTGGCTGACTCCTGCTTGCCGGAGCAACCAAGGGAAATTCATAAAGACAGCTCTGTGTGTCATTGTGTTCTTCACGTACATTTCTCCATGGGGCGTTCTAATAGCACTCACGCAGAGGCAAACGGGATTCTGGAGGGTATCCCAGGTTGTGCTGGAATGAAGAATTATCCCAGTATTTCAAATATCCACCCAAAGCAGGTAGGATAAGAAACACGTCTGCTGCAATTGTGCTAATTGGACAGCTTAACATTTATTCTAGTGTAAACATATGAGTAAGTTTCCCAGATCTCCAACAAGGGAATTTTTGTGCATTTGCTTGCTTTGTGCAGGTCTGCACAATTTGAAACTCACCACACTCAGTGCAACCCATCACCCACATAAAATGAAGGGCTTGGCCAACCTTCTACATGTATGCTTTGCCTAGGAATGCAAAGCCAGTGGGAGACAGAACTTCATACATACCTGCGTTTGGTTTGGTGGGTCACATGGTGTGTAGGCCTACCCTTAAGTTACACTTTGTTTCCCATATCTGGCAAAAACAAAAATGCTGATTATATGATACATGCATGTTACACACTGCAGTATTATGCTCCTCGTGTTTTCTGCCCACCATCCCTTCAATTTTCAACACAATCATTCAATGGCACATGTAATGGGGGCCAGGTTGCTACAGTAATGCAGCTCATTCACATGTGAGTCAGCAGGAGGTATAAAGTTAGTTGGGAGCTTGATTCTGCAAAAACCCATGGATCAATTCACCCCAGTTTCAAGGGGAAGCTTTTGCAGCATCAGTGCTTAGTACATACGTATATCCCATTTTTTATTTTTTTATTTATTTTACTTTTTAAAAAATGTTGTTCGCATAAGAAAGCAAATAGAAACATATAAGAAAGAAGTTTCTGTTCAGTCCACAGCTGTTCCAAAATATGAGCAGAAAGGCTGTTTTTCTAGAATCCATTACAATGGGGTGGGTTGCACAATGAAAATGAGTCACAAGTTTTGTTTCAATTGGAAAAAAGGACCCACAGCGGCTTCTTTTTCCACCTTGTGCTTGCCAGTCACGTAAGGCCTCATTTCCATATACACTGTTGCTGCGCTATCCAAAACTGAGGGGTGGGGGCAACCAGCCTGTAACGATCCCTGGGTCACAAGATCACTGGGGCACAAGATCCCTGGGAAGCCATCCCCAACACCCCATTGGCCAAGGTGGGATGTACCCAGTGTGGGAAGGCAGTAATGCGGTGCACCATTGACAGGACAAGACGGATTAGCCACTGGAGCTTCTTTTGCTTCCCCAAGTGCGCACTGTAACTGACCACTGTGACCCACATAATCCACATTGGCTTGTTGCGATTCATGAAAGATGCCAGCGCATATGAAATGCGATTTCCATATTCTCTACTCAGCCACCTATCTGAATCCCGATATTGGGAAAGCTAAACAGTTCTGGAATAAGACAATGTAGCTCATGGATTATCAAGGTTTCTGAGTTTGGTTTATGGGACCATCTCTGGCTGAGCAGTGATTATGCAAGTTAAACCTGGCATGTGTCTTGATCACCCCAAGTCACCATGGCATAAGGTTTTAATTGTGCAAGCCAGTTCACTGTATTTACTTGGTTTCGCCTGGATTAGAAACGTTTGCCTTTTGCAGTTAATAAGAACAACCATAGGTTTTAAAGCACAGATCCTCACCATTCAATACAATTTATACTCACCTACGTCATTAACTAAGACAGCTATTAAACAAAATGCATTGTTTGGGGGATGCATACCTACTTTTGAATGCATCTCTGTCATACTGGATGGAATCATTTTTCATAATTTAAAATATAGCCCATATTAAAGAACAAACTGGACTATGAACACATGATGGAAGTTGCCATGAATGTCTTGAATCTTTGGATTGCTCAAAGTATAAAAACCTAACTTCATGAAAAGTGGCTGGACTTTCAAAAAGGAAAGGCTTGTGATATGTTATGAGGCAACCCACACAACCTATCTGCACAGCTTTATGATTTTAAACTTTACAAAACACAAGTGTTTCTAAACCTATCAACATATATTAATGAGATTATTAGCATCTGTGTGACAACAACAATCTAGGATTCCTGGTACTTCAGTAATGAGGAAAAAGAAACCCTTCTTAATTATGTTTACAGCACTTTGTGTCTCTATAGCTGTACAAATTCCAGTAGATTATGAATCACTGATGAAATTATGCCGAGTTCTTTAGAGTTTGGGGGAAATAGTGTCAACTGAATGAGAAAATCTAGTTACCTTTTGTTCTGATCATTCCATTCAGTCTCAACAATAACAAAGAAAGGCTTTTTTTGAAATGGCATTGGCCTGTGATTATACAATGCAAAGAAAGAAAATTGATCCTTGCCTATGGAATTTGTGTTTAAGAGTCCCAACTTCTTGTGACTTTGTTAGCCATCACACAACATGTGCCATTTGGCAATTTGTCTTCTAGGATATTCGCAAATTTCCTTCCAGTGTTCTCCAGCTGTTCCTTCTGCGGATGCCCCCAAGGTTAACCGGCCAATTATTTCATTCCGGGAGCCCCGATCTGAATCCAAAACCAAGAATTCAATGCTGATCTCTTCAAGGCCCTCACAGGGAATATCGAAGACAAAGAGTTCATTGAACACTGCATTGGGGGTACACTTCTTGACGTGGGTTTTCTTTTTGGAGATCCTTTTCTTGGCATGGTATAGGTTCACTTTGACATAGGGGTCTGTAAAGATAAGCAAAATCCAACAAAGGTTTGATACCATATGGGTTCAGCGACTGTGAGTCTAGATAAATGGCTTTTCTCCGCCTCCTTTAGATGTAGGTTCTTACCCTGATTTTTACCTGAACAGTCCTGAGTCAAGGAAAACTGAAGAAAGGTACCTCTGGTATTTCACAGGAAACATGTTCCATGACAGCAAAACTAGCAGGCCTGCATGGATCTCTGTTCATAATCTCTGCCAAGGTTCCATTTGGATGCCAGGAAGCACTTCCTGACAGTCAGGACCCCAAGGGCGTGGAATGGGCTTCCACGGGGGATCGTTGAGGCCCCATCGGTGAGGGTGTTCAAAGACAGGCTGGACGTGCACATGGTGGGCATGTCGTGAGCGGAGCCGGCTGGTGCTGCAGGTCAGACTAGATGGCCCGGAAGGCCCTTTCTGACTCGCTCTGTTTCTATGTTTCTATCTTGCAGTTATTTAAGGATTTAGACTAGGGGTATACCAGTTCCACTTCAGAAGTTGGTGCTTCATAATTACTCTGTTTCAAAAATAACCAAAATCTTTGGAGTGAATCATAGAATCCAGAGTGGGTTTTATACTTTACTCTATGACAAACCCCACTGCCACTAAGGGAGGTTATCCTTTCAGTAGAAGACCTAACTCAAAACCCCTGATAACTTTCCCCTGATATCGATTGTATTCTTAAGTAGGGAAACCAACCCTACTCACCTTTACCAAAGCTCCCAATACAAGAAGGATAGAAAAATGTATTCCTCTTCTTTGACTTCCAGTTTGGCCTGGAACTCACTGGAATCAATAGACTCTGGGAATGTTTCTTTCCCAGCCAGAAGCTGAGGTTTCAGCCCAGATGTTGGAGGATGTAGGATAGCTCCCTATCTCTAGTCATAATAAAGGTTAGCAGTTGTAGCAAAAAAATAATCTCTCTGCTCACTAACCATAACAAGGTAGCCCTGCAGCCATATTGAAGTAGTTACTTTTGCTGACTGCTGGGAAATGATGGCTGTGTTTACAATGAACCATATGCTACTCTGTAAATTCCACTATTGTTCTCTTACATTGACTTCATGTTACCCCATTGTCTAATCTCATTTTGAATACCGACTATTATGCCTTTGCATTACTATGTCCAATGACCTTGACCAAAACATAACGAATATAAATTCAATAGAAATGTATAAGCATTCCATTGTGATGAACTGTAAGGGATTTCTTGATATCACTGGGGGAGAGAAATTGTCGCTTCCTGATAGCTCTACCCAATGCTACCCTCTGAAATGTTATTATAGGGAAAGTGCCATACAAGATGTCTTCCTTGTATGGTCTTGGATGATGATGACATGAGAAGAAATTGTCCAAAACCCATGGTCTCCTCATCGTGGCACTCAGTGGGCATTTCTGTAAGCATGCCATTCGCTTTCACACATCCCAATACTTCCATGCAGGCATGAAAACCTGCTGATCCTGTAAGGAACAGGCCCAAGTGCATCTAGTACATCATAGATAACATATGAGTTAATAAGGTTCTTGGCCCAAATGCTAAGTCCCTTCAAAGGCTGCATGTAATTACTAATGCTCAGCACATGAACATGTCCATTTGAAATTACCTGATAATCCTGAAGCGTCAGCTTTGGGTAGGTGTCTGGCCTTTAAGACAACCACAGTGAGAGTGTTCGTTGTGGATTGGTAACAAAGAGAAATCAGCAACTCTCCACGCCCAGAAGACTTCTAGAGGATTACAAAGATGTTTTAGCTTAAAGCTCTTACTGCTGGCGAGTAAACTTCAGGAGTCACTCCAGGCTTATTGGGCACCATCCAGCTAGGATGTCTCCTAGCTCAGAGGATCATGAGCATCCTGTGCAGGGGAGAAGAAGCAGAGGAGGCCATCTCTGACCCCCACCCCACCCCCTGGTCCTTTCATCCTGCAAGTCAGATGAATGGCTAATTACAGCCCTCTAGCTGCAGTGCTCTGAAAGGGGACGAAAGCACAGTGCTCTGCTGGAGCATCTTCAGGATACCTTACATCCTGGCAACCACAGTCCCACACACTCCCTGCCCCCCAGACACACCCTTCACCCCTCTCCAGGATCATTCCTGTGATCTCAGGGAAAGAAAGCCATGTTGATTCCCCACACTGGCTGGGAGGAGGGAGAGGGGTTGAGCATAGACCCGCAAATTCAAGGTCAATGCACTCTCTTACCTGGGATCTTGGAATCTGAATAATCCCATAGGACTGCTCATAATCCCATAGGAAGAATCCCATAGGACTGCTCTGCCCAAATGGAAATGTCGGAAGTCCACCAATTGTGCAGCGGCCAAGGGAAAGGGGGTGTGTGGCCTTCTAGGGAGGTCCAGATTGTGACCCCAGAAATTTGCCTGAGGGTATGAGGATCCCCACTTCCCTGCCCTTGACTTTCATGAGGGGCTTTTCAGAGGGGTAGTAAGGATGAGCAAGGTAGGAGGAGCACTGAAGCATGGGTACACATGCCGAATTTGTGACAAGGACCTTGTCTTCCTACGGGGATGGTGACCACACAGGGCCTTCGGCATATAAAAGTGAAGGCAGAATCAGGGGTGGGGTGGGAATTACCACTTGGAAAGGGTTGGTTTTCTTTTTCCCCCCAAGGCCATGGAGGGCATTCAGGTTTATTGCATGTGCAACCCAATATTATGAGATTTAGGTGTATCTGTGTGCTTAAACACTCAAATACAGGATGGAACCTTTGGTCAGCCAGTCTATTGAAATGATGTCACAAATAATAGCTGCTGGATTAGCATTTCAATGGACTGGAGAAACTAATCAGGCCCAAATTGGATTTTGCAAAGCCGATATAGTCATCTTCCAAAGCAAAATATATAAGTAAGGAAACAGAAGCCAAACAATCTTCAGCACTCTGGGTCACAAATAGGGGCTTGTTGCATTAGAAGCCATAAAACACTACAGATGGGAATATTGCTTGGTACACATTGAAGCAATTTGATTTGATGCTTGATCTTTTGAAAGCAATTACTGAAAAGTCAATACGCAGGCAGGTCCACATGAAGGGTTAGGTTAGAAATCCTTAGAAGAAATGGGCTGCCACCGAAGCTGAAGTTACTTCCATGCTGATTGGAAAGCTGATGCTAAACACAGAGACTTGGAAGGAAGCCCTGCGGATTTCACTGGAGCTTACAGCCAAGTGACGTGCTCAGGACTGCTGCCACAAGACTAATGCCTGGACCCTAAAAGCCACTTACTCTGGTAGTTTGATTGAGGTTTAATGGACTACTGGGAGCTTCTCCTAAATGGATTGAAGATTCAAAGGTTGGTCGTGTAAGTACTATCCGTTAATTGCTCATGGATCACAGCCATAAGGATACAGGATGATACTCACATACCTATTAAGGTCAAGTGAGTCTTGCCACTGACTTTATTAGGAAGCAGATTGTACCTTTACAGCTCACCACTTGGTTAATTATGGACCACTTGGATTTAAGTTTATCTCCACTGATGAAGATGGTATCATTGCATTGGCCCTCCTCCAGGCAAGTCAGATTAGTTTGATTGGACTGCTGGGTAGTGACTCAGGTTAAAATGGGATTTATAACTGAAATGAATAACCCTCTGAGTACAGGAGGTTTGGGGATGAGAGGGGCAGTTCTTCTTGGATTTGGACTTGCTGGAGGAAAAGGGGATGGCAGCAGAGAATTGTGGGGCTCCAGGCTTTGAGATGAAAGACGTGGAGGGCGTATCTCAAGGCCATCCAAGCAGTGCTCTGGCTGGTTCTGGGAAGAACCAAGATGTGCATCTGCTGGATGGGGGCCTAGGCGGCAACTCTCAGAGTCAGACAAAGTTGGTGCAACTCTTGACCCCATGATGGGGTGCCAGGAGATGAGGACTAGCCAACTTAATTGTTGCACATAACACGTTCTCATAATCATCCTCATCATTCACTTCCCATAGCTAAAAGCATCTTAATAAATACAAAACCCATCAGTTAAAATAACCAAATGCATAGTTAAAATAACCAAATGCATAGCGGGGAATCGTCGGGATGGCAGCCAGTGACAAGCGGGGTCCCCCAGGGCTCTGTCCTGGGGCCGATCCTGTTTAATCTTTTCATTAACGACATGGAAGAAGGGGTGAACAGTCTGCTGATCAAATTCGCAGACGACACTAAAACTGGAGCAGTGGCCACAACTGAGGAGCAGATACACCAGATCCAAAAGGATCTGGACAGACTATGGAAGTGGGCAGGAGACAACAGGATGGCGTTCAATGTGGAGAAGTGCAAGGTCTTGCACTTGGGGCATAGGAATAGCTGTCATAAGTACAGGTTAGGGGACAAGTGGCTGGAGAGCAGCACTTGTGAAAGGGACCTCGGGGTACTGGTTGACCTCAGGCTAAACATGAGTCAGCAGTGTGATGCGGTGGTCAAGAGGGCGAATGCCACCCTTGGTTGCATAGCCAGAAGTGTGGCTTCTAGATCAAGAGAGGTATTACTACCACTCTACATGACTCTGGTGCGCCCGCAACTGGAGTATTGTGTTCAGTTTTGGGCCCCTCATTACAGAAAGGATATAGCCAGGTTGGAGTCAGTGCAGCGTAGGGCCACAAGGATGGTGGCTGGTTTGCAGGGGATGGGGTATGAGGCGAGACTGAGGGAACTGGGTCTCTTCAGCCTGGAGAAGAGGAGACTCAGAGGGGATATGTTGGCAACATACAGGTATGTGAGGGGGTGTCACATGGAGATGGGGAGAGGCCTGTTCTCCCCTGCAGAGGAAGGCAGGACGCGCTCCAATGGAGCAAAGCTCAGGGAGCCAAGGTTCAATTTGGATGCCAGGAAGCACTTCCTGACAGTTAGGACCCCGAGGGCGTGGAATGGGCTTCCATGGGAGGTCGTTGAGGCCCCATCGGTGAGGGTGTTCAAAGATAGGCTGGACATGCACATGGTGGGCATGTAATGAGCGGAGCCGGCTGGTGCCGGAGGTCAGACTAGATGGCCCAGGAGGCCCCTTCTGACTCGCTCTGTTTCTATGTTTCTATAGTGAATATTAACTAAATTGATGGTGAAGTGCGATCATTCGGGAGAAGCCCTGAAATATGTCACAAGTGAGGTCTCTTGAATACCAGAGGGGAGGGTGCTACCAGAACGCCTGGAAGAAAGGCTGCTTCTCAGTGGCTACCAGAGGGCATCCTGAAGGGTGCAGTCCAAAGAGGAAGGCCTCTTGCAAATGCACAAACCTCTATCAAAGAAGAGGATCGGGGTAAATTGGAGACATAGGAACTCGCCTCTCGCCTCTGGCTCATGATGGCAATGTGGACTGATGGAGGAACTCTGTGGTTTCATGTAGGGGCTTTTCCTTCCCTATGTGGAGATGCTGAGGGTTGAACCCAGAACCTTCTTCATGCAACGTATGTGATCTACCACCAAGCCACGACCCCTTCATGTCAACCAATATCAATCCCAATGCTTTTCAATTAGTCAAGAGACAATTGTCAAGTAATCAAAGATGCAATGATAAAACTATCATTGTGGGCAGCAGTTCTGAGGTCCATTCTGTTGTGAACCTCTTAAGATGGAGGTCTTTGTATGATGTTCCCTCTTGGATGACCTTCCATCAAAAGCTGACAAGGGCTGCTGTATTTAAGAAAAAAATTGACTTGAATGTGGGTCTGGTGGGTTTGAGGCTGATTTTAATATTTTTTCTGTAATTGTTATGCTGCTGTTGCATTATAATGGTTGATTAATGTTTTAATTGGTCCTGTAAGATAACCTGTGTGCCATTTTTAATAGAAAGGTGGGGGTGCAAACATAACAGGCTGGAGCAGGAGGATCTCTTCCTATCTAAAGGTGCACAGAGTTGTGCTTTAAGTCATGTTTCACCTACATATCCAGAAAAGAGACTTGGTGGAACCTTGAGATAACAGAGTGGATTGTCCCTTTGCAGGCCAAAAATGGGACATAATTTCATTTTGGGGTGAAAAGCAGTCGTGTAGATGGGTGTATTGTTTTATTCTTGCAGTGATTGCTTTCTTTTTCCTATGTGAACCATTCCTTCCCAAATGGCACAAGTCTTTTCTACAACCTATTTCAGCTACCTGTCTTCCATATCATCAACCATGGAAAGCTGCTTATGGTTGCTGGTGTATTAAGACTCCGATTGTGATCTCAGTTAAGCACAAGTGGGAACTGCAAGATAATGTTGCAGTGCCGAGTGTACTAGTTCAAGTTCCAAACCATCCGGAGTCTCTCTTACTCCCCCTACTGGCTGTCAGTGCCTACCCCAATAATTATCCAAGAACTTGTAACCACTGAACTCAGTCCTCTTTCAGATGTTCCTTTTGCCTGATTAAGCCTTTCTCTGTTTCTCTCTCTCTCCTACAAAGCTTGGGCTCCCCACAAGTTTCACTGTTACTTCCCTCTTGTCCATAAATGGTACTGATTTGATGACAGAAGGATGACCATTCAGATAATGAAGTTTGCTAGCACAGGATGTGGAAAACCCAGGAGTATCATTCAAGATGTGTAAATGCGTTCAGGGCCACACTCTAAGTAGCTTTTGCAAACTAGAGAGCTGATGTAGAAGGGAGGTTGCTTAAGCGTTGAATTGACACGTCTTTGGAATTCAACATGGGGAGATGGAAATGGGGGAGGGGTGAAAAACTGGGAGGGAAAATGGCTTAAATTCTGCTCCCACAACCAATTCTTCCACTTGATCACCCATTCCAGAAATCTCTCTTGATTTTTAACAAAGGTTGCTGAGTTAATTTACCTTATCCCAATTTAGCTCTTCTAGGTTTTTGCGTTAGGATAGATTGTAGCATTTATTCATGAACATACATTCCCCATTCTTGTTTTGGCCATGCTTAGAGCTGCAATTCATTGATATAATTATTAACTTTTATTCCAACTCATTTTTGATTACTTGGAGCAGCTATTAGTAATAATTTCCTAGAAGTTGGAGTGTTGGTAGAAGGGGAGCTGCGTTGCTAAAATCATTTGTCCTTCACTTGCTACAGTCACTTGTCTTGAGTCAAACAGGGGTCTGTTGGGACTTCTGTCCTTCCCTTTGAGTCATCCACATGTAACTGTCTGTTGGCCATAATCTAACATCTTGATTCTATGACGGCTCATCTCTATGTATTAGATTGCTTTATTCACGCTTGACAAGGACTAGCATCTATCGGCTTCTCCCCCTATGAAATGCAATTTTATTATTAAAGCCGTTACTGTTACATGCCCTGGGCTCTGCTTAACAATTTTCTTTGCAGTGTAGCATGGATGAATTATAGCTGGTTTTGTCGACATTGCAACCCACCAATGACTACTTTTCTTGTGATTCAACTTGACATGATGCTTTTGGACAGCGATCAGAGGTGGACATGGCTGCCATAGCAGTGCTCTGCTGAGAAACACGTGGTTCATTTATGTTGCCAGAACAAGGCGTGCACTTTGTAACATGGTGTTTCTGCAGGTGTTCCCATACCAAAATCTCCTTGGTATGAGAACTTCTCATTTGAGTCAGTGTGGGGGACCGCAGGGCTAGACTGTCTCTTCAGAGGTGGGCTACATTTCAGTGGCAAACTCATGCCTTGATGGTGGAAGGTACCAGGTTCAACCCCCAGCATTCCCAGGTAGGGTCAGAAAATTTGGGAGAGCTGCTTTCAGCCAGGTGAGGCAGTACTGAGATGGCTGGCCAGTGTCCTGACACAACAGGAAGCATGTTCCTATTTCCCTGTCTTCCTTTCATACAACGTTTGAGAAAAAAAATTGGGAGTACTTTTGTGGTGTTGGCTTGTACTCTCTGAGTGACTCTGGGTTCTAACTAGAGTATTCCATTCATTTGCTTGGAACAAATGGAAAAAAACACATTTAGATCCATTAGGTCTTATTTTCTTTTTTTCATTTTATGTTCCATAATGCGCAGGCCCCTTCCCTTTGAGCATTCACTGGACCGTCAATAAATGACAACAGCCTTTCTACCTGGCCTGATATAAATGTGAATATTTAGTCTTGCTGAGAGTGTCAAATATAGAAATAACTTAAGATATATATTATTTGTTAGATATTATTGCATTATTGCAAAAGTTTGTACATGTTGAGATAGGGTAAGGGAAAGACATTATTCATAAGAAATAAGATTTAAGATCAGTTACCCTAACATTCTTTTTGATGATCTCCATGTTCATCTGCATCCTTCCTTCAGACAACTCAATCCCTGATAGAGGGAAGATAACTTCTCCAATGATGTCATCCCGGGAAAACCGGTCAAAACTCAGGATCATAAAGTGAAGGCTCAGATCTTGAACTTGAGTATAAGGGATCCCATAAAAGGTGAAGGTTTCATCAAAAGCTGGGTCTAAAGTTTTCCTCATCACTCGAGTTTTCACCTTATGTTTCTTCTCAGGAAGTATTGTCATTTTGATGTATGGATCAGAAGTCATTGACTGTTCATCCATGGCTGGCAAGCCACGTGCTTCCTTGATGTTCACCATGAAAGCCTTCTTCTCAAAGTTGTACTCAATGGAGAAGAAGAGAGTCCCTAATTTATCTTGCTTCTCTTCAGAAGATATGGATGTCAGAGACTTCAAGCTATCAGGGGACACAGAATCTTTCTCCCTCTCAGGAAAAAGCTTTGGAGTAAAGTTCTCAACATCTGAAGAACTTGTTATTTTAGGAGTTGTTTTGGGGAAGTTGCCATTCAGATCGCGCTTCTCCAGGTCGAGGTGGAGAGAACTCTTTGGCATGACAGGCTTGTTTTTGGCTTCCCCTTTGTCCTCCGCACCAAACTTCTTGCTGTTGAGGTTCTCAGGATAAATATCAACACCCTTCAGCACATGGACAAATTTGTAAGGAGGGGTCTTATTTGATTTGGAAGATTTGCGCTGGCAGCAGATCCAAGCAAAGAGGGAGACAGTGAAGACCAGCCCAAAGGCACTGAAGATTCCAACTACAGTTGGAATTTCATCTGCAAGTCAAAGCAAATGGCAACAAATGCATGAACGGTAGACCCCAGAGTTCAAAAGAGATAGTTCAAATAACTTAGCAGGAACTGCCCCAGTGGTGAAGCAGAGAGAATGAATTGCGGGATATACTATCCAAGAGGAAGTATATACATTTTGTGCCCCCTGCAGGAATTAACATGCATGGAAAACTCTGGCTGGGGGTGTCTGTGCTGCACTCATGGCTGAGATAAACAGAGTTCAACAATCGTGGCTAGAATAAAAGCATGCTTCTATTTAATTTTGCTGCTGCCCTAGATAAAACATATAAATTCAGTAGACCTGTAAGCTCTTCCAGCTCCCTTTTATATCCTTCACATTAGACTTGTCATTCAGTTGATAAAAGAGAATTGGAAATATGTGTTATTTGCATGCATGGCATTCACTTTTAATATTAGACTTTGGATTTTCTTTCATGTTCAATGAGATACATATTTTTATGGTCCAACTGTAGGGGGTCTCAGGTTTGACATGACAATGTAAACTTTAATGGCAGATAAGAAAGCATTAGGAAAATGTTTCTCACAACCTGGCATCAGTTTTCTATGCAAATTCAAACAC
Source organism: Varanus salvator macromaculatus (assembly GCA_023646645.1). Taxonomy (NCBI): domain Eukaryota; kingdom Metazoa; phylum Chordata; class Lepidosauria; order Squamata; family Varanidae; genus Varanus; species Varanus salvator. The sequence goes on from JAIXND010000762.1 coordinate 4,141,631, forward strand.
GGACATGCATTTAATTTTCCTTAAGTACTGAAACTACCTCATTGCTGGGCAAATACAAGACAGTTTTCAGAAGTATAAAGAGAGGTAAGTTCTGCAGCAGAATATTTCAATGGAACCTATTTTCCAACCAAGGCAACTAAATCTGTTCCCCCTGAACTTCGTGAGTCATATGAATAATGTTTGCATTCCAAATGGCAATAGGAAAAACAGTAGGCAAATTGTAATGACATCTGGTGCATGGATGAAAGAGGGGCCATGAGGATAGCATTAGCATTTCATGAGTAAGCAGTGTGGGGCTAAATGAACGCCACTAATTGGAAATCCAGTGCTGCCCATAACTAACATTTCTAAGTGAGTCTGAGCACCATGCACTAGGAGCAGCAATCAAGACTGAGCCTCCAAATTCTCCGAGCAAAATGGGGAAACTCATGAAATATTAATGCGACGACATTGCTTATGCAGAAAAGGTAACTGTGCCTTTTATACAAGTGCGGTGGCAGGCTAGCAAACAATGTCAATCCTCTTTGTGGGAGTGGGAGAGAGTTGGCCGCTCTCTTTCAAGGATCATTGGGTCTGTTCTTCGGTCTGAGATGCAGAAGGATCTCTTGGACTCATATAAGTGGGACTGTGATCTCTGATTGGAAAGATAGAGGTGAAACACATGGGAGTTGCACATCCAGGCACTTGTTTAGCACAGGGCTGGGTTGAATCCATGGAGAAATGAAGGGTCCCACACATTTCAGTTCAAAGGTTAAGCAGAACATTAGCTCTCGGTAGCTAATGTGGACTTTTATAGTAATCTAACTGAAGCATGTGGCAGCTTTTCTGTTCTGGCTGTCTGTTTTTTATTAGGATTGATTTCTAAGGAGGTTGCTCTTTGCAGGTTATAGATATGCGAGAGTGTGCAGGAAATCTTTCACTGGGATAAAACACAGGTCATTGGGTCAGTTCCACCCCTTATGTGGCTACCGGCTCCACCTCTCTCTCTCTCTCTCTCTCTCTTGTGTGTGTGTGTTGTACAGAAGGGTGGGTTCAAGAAAAACATGTGGCTATGACTTGAGACAAAACCCACTGGCAGTGAGGTAATGGTAGTTGCATAAGATGCTTTGGGAAAGAGGCCAGGTTGGATCATTAACTCAGCTGAACAGATTTTAATGGCCAATTGACACATTTGCAAATACTCTTTTGAAGCTTGCACACAGACAGACAGTTTTCAACTGCAGGAATGATGGTGCAGGTTGCAAACCCAGCCTCTGATCACAAGAATGCAGCAGTTAGATATTCATTATCCTCATAAAGTCAGTTATCAGGCAAGCAAGCTGCCACAAATGAACTGGCAAACACCCACGGGAGGTGGTAGAAGAAGAAATCATACGTAAATGTTCTGTACAAAAACTGCCATTGGGATTTCAATCTGCCTTTGTTGTTGCTTTCATACAACAAAGTGCTTGCTTGTACATTTCTGCAGCTATGCAGAAAGGGAATATGGTAGTTCTTAAGAGAGAGAGAGAGAGAGAGAGAGAGAGAGAGAGAGAGAGAGAGAGATTAACTTGAGTTCAGATTATAACTCAACTGTCAATTTGGAAGAACATAAGCCAGACTCATTGAAGGTAAACTCAATCCAAATTTAAACAGATTCAGTTTCACTTAGGACCCAAAGTGTTCCACTCTGCCACTATTTAAAACTCTAAACAACCTCTTCCACAGGCCAAGGAAACTGTCATATGTGAATGAAAGTGAGTTTCTTCCCATTGTCTTTAATGGGACCAAAGACTATCCAAATCAAAGAGCTTTGAGGATAACAACAGCAATGAAAGCAGTCACTAAGTGACCCACCCTTTTAAAGTAGCAATAAGGACGATTGTCATGCATGTGTCTACACATTTCTCTTCCAGTCTCTAACAGTACAAGCTTACTTACCTGAACTCTAAGCAGATCAGAAATATTGATAAAGGATGTTAATGATGCTAATGAGGATTGTCTGCCTCAGATATTGCAAGACAACAGAGATCCTTAACTTTCTTTATGGAATACGATACTTGGTTAAAAGCATCGGGGAACACTTTGCATACACTCTCTTGGCAACATAGCTGACAACGAGGGACAAACAGGGGCAGAGAGGTAGAGTGGGTAGATACCTGGAAGTGTGGGAGGATGACTAATCTGTTTGATTAAAAAGCCATCTATTCCTCCCTCTGAGGAAGCTGTATTCTGAGAATATTTAGACTATTGATTAGAATAAGATACCCTTTCTGCTCGTGAGCCCTGCTGACTCCCAGACACAGTCCTCTTATTTCATTCGGGAACATTGGGAAGATGTAGAAGGAGTGATGTGCAAATAGATTAAACTACAAAGCAATGCACTATGAAACAAAACAAACAAGGACAACTACTATAAAAGCCATGCATCATAGGAAGGAAGCTTGAAAGGAGCCACTCAGATCAGAGAATGCTCAGCCCCTTGGCTTCCAGCACCAGCTTTTTCCCAGGGGCTTGCAACAGCCCCGTCATCTATTTGCCTTTCCAAAGCACCTGGGTGAAATTCACCGCGCCTCAAAATCGGGTTTTAAGAAGATGCTTACCAAATTCTTCTCTGCTGGCTGTAATTGGAGCCATGTTGTTTCCTGCGTGCTCTGTCCGAGGTGCTGAAAATTGTCGTCTTTTCCCTTCCGCTCAGCTGCTCACGGAGAAAAGACGCACAGGCACAGACAAACAAGAGAGTGTTGTTTTCCAACGTGATGAAAACACAGGCATGAAAGATCGGGAAGGTTTTAGAAAGAGGAGGAGGTAGAGCGGAATCAGAGGAGGGAAGGGGAGGGGACGTCGGGATCAGTCCTCCCCTCCTGCACAGTGATTCGTGAGCCCTTGTCTTGTAGTTCAGATCTTCTGACTAACTGAGCGCTGAGACTGAAGACGTGGTTGAAACCCAAATTGACGCAATCCTGACGCTACAGAACTGAAATCAGTATCTCCTCCCGCCCTTCTCCCCACTCTTGGGAATCCAGCAAACATTCATCAATTATTTTAACGGCTCCGCTGTAGGAGATTAGCTCACATTCTCAGTTGGACACAGATAGCAGAGGCAACGCTAATTCCTGGGGCCAAATCTTCCAGCAGTTTAAAACAAACAAGCTAACATAATCCTAGCAGTAAAGAACAGTAACAGTAATAACATCCACGTTTGCTGTTAGCATGCATTAAGCAGAGATGATGAAAACTCTGGGGGCAAATGACCCAGATCTATGCCTCTCCTTCCTTCCTTCCTAAGATGAATCACTTGTTTCAACTGACTTGCCAAATGGCTGGAGTTCCCACTGGGGATGGCAGGAAGTGGAACATCTGTATTTCTGGGAGTTACTGGACTGCCTGCTTTTTGTCTTCTAAACAGAACATATCTTGGTTCTCTTAGATCTAGCCTGTGTGTGTGTGTGATATGCATATACACCTTTTATCATTCCTTTTTTAAAAGTTGCATTGTATTTGATTCAGTGCAAACACTGAATATATTACAATATTCTGATTCCCAAACACTCTCAGCACTGAGAACATATGGATTACCCACCATGACCAATCTTTGTTCTGATGTGGAATGGACAGATCAAGGAGCAGGGGCATTGAATTATTATTATTATTATTATTAACAAACACTAGTTATTGTTGATTCTTTGTCAGTTTTCACTGACAAATAGACTCTCCTACATATCCAGTTTTAAAGTGAACCAACTGAAGGAATGCTTCTGGAATAATATTCCATGCATAATACTTTCCACAAAAATATTCCATGCACAATGTAAACATGCTTAATCTCAGTGAGATTAACTCCCAGCCATGCAGAAGCCTGGAGTGTGAAACATGCTGACATAGGAACAATAGACCAACTGAAACTACTGGTCCATTGAACTGTTGCAAACTGCCCAGAGAGTTTTGGCTGTCAGGAATTATAGGAAACTGCCCAGGGCCTATAGGAATAGGGAAGTATATAGCAATTAAAATTAAAAATAGAAATATAGAAACCAATAATAGGTAAATAAGTCAGTACTGTGCAAACCAATTGGTAGGGACTGCCAAGGTTTCATGCATGAGTTTCTCCAATTCTTACTCTGAGGAGTGGGCAAGTGGTTGACTTTCAGATGTTTGTCTCCACAACTGCCATTGTTTGCTATCAGTTATCTGAAGAGTGATGAGAGTGGTTGTACAAAGCATGTGGAGGGCTACAATTTTCCCACCCCTGTCCTAAACCTGGAAACTGGTGCTGAACTGTTTGAAGTAATGGAAGCCCAACAGTTTGGGGCTGGTTGTGCTTAGTGACATGGGGGCAGGAATACATTCTTCATAGACCTTTTTATTTAATCAATATTTTAATGTTTTAATATTGAATTTTATTGTTGTATTTTATTAATTTGCAGCCAGTGTGGATGTTCAATTTATTTATGTTGTAAGCCATCCAGAGATGCAAGTAATTGGATGACATACAAATTTTATTAATAAATAAATGACCATTCCTTCTGGTAATATTCTGGCATTTTAGTTGCAATGGAGTCCTGAACAGAATTAGCATAAGAGCTGTGTTAGCACCCTGTTGCAAATTATTTTAAATCCTTGGTAATTAATTCCTCAGTTCAAGGCCCAGTCTTTATGTGAAAATAGACACTTTTGACTCCACAATCCTGTTGGCCCAGGAAGGGTAGCAATGGGACATTCATTATTAAAGGTTCATTATTAAAACTACTGGTAAATTTCAACAATCATTCTTCAACAGTAGCATGAAGAGAGGCCAGCTGCTGATGGTGCAACTGCTAACTCTTCTTTGCTGATTCTCTTGGATCATTCCTTTGAGAAATGTCACCACCCAGGAGAGACAATTCAAATGGAGTGTGTCGGACATGATTTCCCCTTCTCTGTGGCTGATGCCAAACTGAAAATCTCTGTCCCAAGTAGGCTCGGCCGGTCCCTTCTCTTCTGGCACTTTGCAACACTCTTTCTATTTAGAGAGGCTTTCCTTCTACCAGTTTCAAACCTATCAGTAGTAGCATTAGGTGGGACTTTGCCACCCCAGGAAAAAGCCATCTTGGGCAAGGCAAATGCTGCATATGAAAGGCATTTGTTTGTCTGACTGTATTCAGCTCATTCATCCAGGAGGTTTCAGTTAGCAGAATACTGGATTTCAGGTTACAGCAATGCTTAACAAAAGCATTAACAATAGCATCGCCCTAACAGTGATGGCTGGTGACCTGCTTGGCTTAAAAAATTGAAATCAGCATAAAAATACTCCTCCTTGACAGATTTAAATTGTTTGCTGCAATTTGTATCTCCAGTTCTTGCCTTTTAAAAAAAGATGAAAACAACCAGTGGTTAGCCTCCTTTTGTGCCTTTGTTTGGGGTCCTTTCTTTGGGGTAAAAAAATACCCCACAGAACTATTGTTATGCACATTCTAGGGCTTTTTGTTCCCTAGGCATGTTTTGGTTCACAGAAAGAAAAGTTAATATAAGAAAAGTTTGGTTTCTAGGAATAGCTGGTGGCTGCTTTTTGTGACTGGGGGGTGTTGTTGTTGTTAGTCGCGAAGTCGTGCCCGACCCATCGTGACCCCATGGACAACATTCCTCCAGGCCTTCCTGTCCTCCACCATCCCCTGGAATCAAGTCAAGCTCACACCAACCGCCTCAGTGACTCCATCCAGCCACCTCATCCTCTGCCGTCCCCTTCTTCTTTTGCCATCTAGTGTTCCCAGCATTAGACTCTTCTCCAGGGAGTCCTTCCTTCTCATTAGGTGGCCAAAGTGTTTGAGCTTCATCTTCAGGATCTGGCCTTCTAAAGAGCAGTCAGGGTTGATCTCCTCTAGGAATGACCGGTTTGATTGCCTTGCAGTCCAAGGGACTCGCAGGAGTCTCCTGCAGCACCACAACTCAAAGGCCTCAATCCTTCGGCTCTCAGCCTTCCTTATGGTCCAGCTTTCAGGCCTACCATCAGTTGGGTCAGGCATAACTTTGCTACCCCAGACCCCGCCCCCTACAAAATGCCTTGGGCAAGTGAATGCTGCCAGGCTGGGGTGTGGTCCCCCCCTCAGTCCCGGGGGTAACTGTTTGCCCATTCAGCATGGCATGCTTTTCCGAACATTGAAGAGCTGTGCTTCTAGCACACTGCAGCTCTTCAGTCACATGCATCAACTTTATGCCACTGCTTCACTTTTTGCATTTTGCATTGCCCTCAGTCTGATAGAAGCCAATTTCGTCCACACAGATGGAAGCTTCTGGGAATGACGCAGGGAAAATAAATAAATCTGAGTCATTGTTAACCTAAGTAAAACTTTTTACTCCAAAATGGCTGATTTCAACTCACCTAGAGTTGAAATTTGCCAGGCTATATGTGGAGCAGCCCACACAACGACAACCAGCTTTCCCTGTGGATATTTCTCCATATCAGCTATATACAAAAGTGGCCACCCAAAGTGACTGCAGGATCATGTGAATGCAGAGCACACCGGAGACACCCTCATGTCCCTGGAACAGGCATTGTCTGGACTGCTCCCACTGTATCTCTCCTCCCCCACATTCACTCAGTCATCTGGTTTTGTTAATGCATCCCCTTCTCCGTTCCATCTGCCTGGTCCCTCCCTGCCCTACTGACACCTGAAAGTCATGCTTTCCATATTGGTGAGCTCATGGGACATAATTACATTTAGTTTTGGGCTCCCAGCCAGACAATGCACAGTTAGCTAGCAGCTCCCCATGATCAGAATTATAGTTAAGAAGCAAAGCAAAGCAAAGCAAAGCAAAACAACAAGTCAGGTTAAACAAAGTCAGGATGGTAAATGATTATTTAGCTACCACTGTAGCCAAATGTTAACACAACAAAACCAGCACATCAATATGTAATATGTTCAGCGATTTGCATTGAGCCTTATTGATCTGTCCATCTAGAGAACATCAGCTTTATGCTACTGGCACACTGTGAGAGGAATAATATAGATGCACCTCCTGACCCATTGATGCATTCACTATACTTTGCAGCTGGGGAGATCAGGCAGAGCATCTCCTGTGCCCGTCTGAACCATGGAGCAGGAGGGAGCTGTCAATTAGTGACTGCCAAAGGTGTTCTCCCAGTTAGGTTTCTTGGAAAAGAGGGGAGATCCCTGCAGGAATTTCAAAGGGAAACAGTCTAGCAAATGCCTTGATGTCAGACCAGTTGGGTGTCCCTTGAATTAGAATCAGAATGGAGAAATTCAATTGTGAGGGAAGGTTGCACTGGGAGCAAACCAGAGGAAGGTAAAGCAAGGTTGTGGTCGTGAGGGTGCGGTTTTCCTATCTGGATCAAACTAGGTGTCTGGAATGGCCACAATTCTCTACTTGCTAACCTGGAAGCAAGTTGCAAGGAATTCAATGGCATGCATGCCTAAGTGAGTGCCAGATCCTCTTGTAAGTCAGCCAAGGCCCATAGTCCACAAAAAGTGGGACAATGAAGGCCCTGAGACATGTTCTGCCTCTATACTGGGACCAGTGTCATGGTTCTTAGTTATTATAAGAACTTTCATAAACTAACTGTATGTTGAATGAATAGCTAGATCCTGAAGATGAAACTCAAATTCTTTGGCCACCTAATGAGAAGGAAGGACTCCCTGGAGAAGAGCCTAATGCTGGAAACAATAGATGGCAAGAGAAGAAGGGGACGGCAGAGGATGAGGTGGCTAGATGGAGACACTGAAGCAGTCAGCGTGAGCTTAAGTGGACTCCAGGGGATGGTGGAGGACAGGAAGGCCTGGAGGAATCTTGTCCATGGGGTCGCAATGGGCCGGACACAACTTCATGGCTAACAACAGCAACAATTCACCCCTTACATCTGTATGCAAACTCTGTGTGACTGAAGGCCATATCTTTCCTCATCAGTGAAGATCAGTGACACTCTTGGCTCATGGAATGGTTATCTCCCTATTGTTGTCCATGTAGCAGAGGTGGTGAAGTTGTGGAATGGCAATAATTCCATTGCAGAGAATTGGAAGGGTCAGGATCCATACCAAAGGCATTGTCTTCATGCATTCCCCCTATTGCTTCCCATCAAGGTAGATACAGCCCACGAGCTACTTATTAAGTCCTGGCAGATCTTCTGCACAGTCCCACGCAGGGAGCAAAAGCAGAGGTACCACACTTAAACCCTTCCTTGTTTGTGGCTTAACATGTGTGTGGATGGATGGGGGGAAATGCAGGTAGGTTCCTTGCATGCATGAATGGTCCCCAACTTGTCAACCAGTTCTAAATGTGGCCTCCAAGGCCAAAAATTGCCTTCTCCTCACTTAATGCATCTGACCTTCTTCAGGTCCTTCATGAGATCTGTGAACACTCATCCCCAACAGTGCTAAATGACCACAGACAAGGGTTCTGAAGACTTTACCTTTCGCTTCGCAATGTGAGGATGTATAAAGGGTGAATTATGCTTCATGGAGTGATGCCTCCTTCTCCCACAATAGTCTTCTTCATGCACACATCAAGCTTTCTTTTGTCAAGGATTGCATTATCTGAAGAAAGGATACAGATGAACAAGGACATCAGCAAAAATTGCCATTTCTATGGTCCGGTCATGTCTCAGCAGCTAAGAACAGACCTAGAACTGACCTACCTGCAGAATGAAAGGGGAAAGGTAAATCACTATATGTTTCTGGGTGAAAGCCGTATATTTCACCTAACAGCAATCTCATTCAGGTCTTGCCTCTTTGGTTTGTTGGTGTTTTGTGCTGTGTCTTCAGCTCGCTTGCTCTTTTGCCCACACGTGGCCTCAGTTTCAAGGTCCTGAGCGGTGAACAACTTCCAAGTGATGCCTTCAGGTCAAATCCTTTTGGTATGCCTAGCAATGTCAACCCATAATCCTGCAAGTACTGCAGCTTAGCTCTGCATTATTTTTCTATAGCTCTCTTCGGCTGGTAGTAATGTGTACTTTCAGGAACTGGATGAAATTTTATGAGTGGTTCAATTTAGTGGCTCCTTCTCAGATCAGAACCCCTTGGTTGTCCAGCAGAAAACTGCTGGTGTAGGAAGGAAACCCATTATTGCTTTTCGTCTATTTGGGCATGTTTCTATGGCAACATACAACTGCAGCTTTTGGCATCCTATAACAAAGTTTGCATCCAGGGCCTCTTCCATATGAAATAGCGGATCTGCAATAGAGCTCCGTCCCTCTGTCCTCTGTGGTATGTGCGTATAGGACGGCTGTGGCTCTTCATTGGCCACTTGTATGGGTTAACTTTAAATCAGTTCAAGTTGAAATCCCATGCAAGTTTAGACAGAAAAAGGCCTACCATTTGCAGCATACCAGAAGTCGCAGGCTTCTCCCCATGTAAACTTGCATAGGATTGTACCTTTACCCAAGTAGTTGTTTTTCAGTGAGATCTTGTACACCTTATTCTG
>JAIXND010000762.1:4151033-4241980 GCA_023646645.1 Varanus salvator macromaculatus
GATGAGGTCCCTGCGAGTGCCCTGCTTTCTCACCTGTAAAGCAAGGGTGCTGTGTGGCACCGTTAAGCAGCAGCACTGTCTACTGAGGCACGACAGCACCCTGGGCAGACCACGTTATGCAAGCTCCATCTAGTGTACACATCCGATCCACGAGTGGCTCATGAATGACTAATACACAAATGCATGAACACTAAGCAGGCGTGAAGCCAGGGACCTCATCCAAGACAGGGCTGGCAGGAATTTTAGTCCAAGAGTACTTCCTTTCCCTTCCCCTTCCCCTTCCCCTTCCCCTTCCCCTTCCCCTTCTCCATGCAAAGGCTCAGACACAAAGATGAGCAGATTACTTTAAGTCTCCCTCCTCTTCTCACTCCCGCTGAAAGATTATTTCTTGCAAGTGCAAATAGCACTTTCTTCCAGAAAGTCTTATGCAGGAGCAAGAAATCATTCTAGCATATACACATTTGCGCATTTATACAGCAGATTTTAAATGTGCAGAGCTCAGCTTTGCACGAACACTCCCCTTCGACTCTCTACCATATGACTGTAAGATAAGCCAATATTATTTTGTCCTGATATTAGAGTCAGAAAATGTCTTGCTCACATCTACTGAGTCCATGGCTGAGATGGAACCTGACTTGGGGACTCTCAAAGCTTACACTATCATCTACAAGAGGAGATCCCTTCTCATGTAAATGGCATTAAGCAGTCTATTTTCTAACTGGAGCAATATGACATGATCTAGGCATGTTCTCTGAAGGGGCCATTGCAGATCACAAGCTAAATGTGATCCAACAATGTGATGAAGCTCCAAACAGGGCAAATGCTGCTTAGCACTGCATTAACAGAAGAATCATTGGCGGTACCCCTGGGCTCAGTACTACTAGTCAGACCTCACCTGGAATCCTGTGTCCAGTTCTGGGCACCTAAGTTTTTAAAAGACACAGAAAAGCTGTAAAGGGTTCAGAGGAGGGCAACAAGGATGATCCAGGGACTGGAGGCAAAGCTGTAAGAGGCAAAATGGAGAGAACTAGGCATGTTCCGCCTCAGGAAGAGAAGACTGAGCAGAGATGTGATAGCACTCTACAAGGACCTGAAAGAAAGATGAAGGAAGAAAGATGTGTGCTAGGAAACAGCCCTTGAGGTCCCTTTGAGCTGTGTTTGCTTTTTAGCTCATTAGCTATGTGAAGAAGTGATGGAGCAGAGCTATTTTAAACTGAGGGCAGGGGGAGGTTGAGAGTTCCTCCTGTCCCCTCGCCAAACGTCACAGGCTAGGAGAAGAGATGCTGCTCCTTGTTGCAGTCCTCTCGCCTCACTTTGGGGGGAAGCCAGTGGGATCAGCACTCCCATCACCCCCCCCCCCAGAAAAAAAGCTATGTCAGGAAGAAAGTCCACTCTGTGCTGATGTGCCCACAAGTCAATCGGATCGACGTATGAGTCAGACCAATGAAGAAAATGTGGTTCAGTCTTTTTAGGCTTGAAATGACATTTCAGACTTTCTATCTTTTGGAGAGAAAGGGAGAAAAGGCAATGCATTTACTCTCCAATTCACAAAGCAAATTGAGAGGGGGGAAGGGAGGGGGGAGGGAGGGAGGGAGGGAGGGAGGGGAGGGTTGGCTATTAGGTGGTTTAAACAAGAAATACATAAATAAGCTGGAGATGGGGACAGGGGAAGCAGGCAAGCAACCTGACGCTCTCTCCCAGGTGAAACCCTGGCAGAGCCCCTGTGCTTCCCCAATGTCCCCAGCCAGTGAAGTCACTCCTCCGCCTCCGGGATGATGCCTCCGGTTTAGCTCAGGTTTCCCAGGGAAGGCGGCAGCAGGGAAAGCAGTGGTGTTACAAATGGCCTGGAGAGTTCTGGGATGTAGAGACAGAAATAGCGCTGGGGGGAAGCGGGTTGGGGCAAGCATCATTTAACACGTCAGGCATCAAAGCACCGGTGAGACATTCCGAAGGTAGATGGTGCCCCAGTGTGACAACACCTATCGTGGGGGGGGGGGGGGAGAGGGGACATGGGATGGAAAAGGCTGATCTGTACCAGAGCTGCATCAGCCGGCCACCTCACTCTCGGCGTTCCTCGGCAGCATCTGCAAAGTAGATTATCAAGGCAATAAACAGCAGCTTCTTGAATCTGAAAAAGCAGGGAGGGTGGTTGCCAGGTGACAGCCATACACTTCCTTAAGCAGCTAAGGCTCAAGAGTGTGTCTGTGCTGGAAAACACTTTCCCCTTCCCCTTTCCCTTCCCCTTCCCCTTCCCCTTCCCCTTCCTCTTCCTCTTCCTCAAGCCATATCATCTCCCCACATGTAAAGCATCATACGGATATCACGTATGACCTTTGAAACCCTTCAGCAAAAAGGAACCAGCCCACCCCACTCTCCAACAAGTGCTTGGTGGGGTAATCAAATGCACACACGCTTACACACACAACACAGTTTTGATGAGCCAAAGGCATTCGCTGGATTCTCAGTGCTTCCCAATCGCATAGAGCACTTCACCGTGTTTGTCTATTCTTGCTCTCTCTCTCGGCACACAAAGTGGTTACTGCTTCAGCAACAGCCCTTTCAAGAGCCAGGCCCTGCCTTCACAGGTAGCCCTCTTTGGTGGCTGGCTGAGGGCAGAGGACAACTGGTGCACCATCTTTCCACCACTGCAGTATTGGGCAGTGGCCCATGAAGCTCCATTGACGTGTTCCATGCGCACGTCCAGTCACTCAGGAAGCACCTTGGAGGACGGGGCAGGTTCTTGGCACAAGTAGGCAAGTTCCTGCCACCAGCCCCCTTGGAGCCACCTATACTCTAAGCTCAGGAGAGTTGCCTTGGCGAAGGGGAAAGGGAGGCATTTGAGGGGGTCAGAGAAAAGAGGAGACTGGAGAGGCCAAGGTGCCTCTTTCACCCCCTTCCAAAATGTTCCAGCTAGAGGGGCAAAAAGTTTGTCTAGCACAATTTCAGGACAGGAGAGTTGACTCTACAACTCCTGCAAGTCTGTGCATTCGTGGTATGATGCCAAAGGAAGGGAGTACCTGGGACCTCCCCACTGATGTCTGGGTCTGTCTAATCCTGCTCCCTCTCTTTGTTCATTTTGGTACCATCCTGCCTCAAGCTGGTGAGGATGCAGGGCAGGGAAGAAATTTCTTCTAGGAATGTGATCAGCCATGGTAGGTCAGAACCTGGCTTCCGCAGAACAAGCTGCAATGGTTTATATGCAATCATGTTGCTGTTCAGTCTAAGCCATAAGATGCAGTCACCCTGCTGGACCTTCAACACTGATCGTGCCTTTTTAAAATCACATAATCTTTACATAGATCTTTACATAATCTGTGTAAGATTTCAATAGGAACCAGAGTTGGGAAAGGTTGGAGATGAGCTACCTGCTCTCTCACACAGGATACGTCACCAGGGAGGGATTCCGGGGTGCCGGCATGGACTACCTTATCGCAGAGGATGGTCTCATGCTTTGGGGGTTGTGTAGCAGTTGTTGTAAGAGCAAAAGCATTTAACAACCTTGGCCTCCTTTCACCTTCTGAAAGAGGGCCCACCTGGCTGGCTGGGCCAGCTATTTCTGGTAGACCTGGGATTGTCAGAACTGCTCGGTGGTGACCATGTCTATGGAAGAACCTCCCCTCTGGAACCAGCTAATGCTGAATCAGTCATCTTTTCAGTGCCACGTTAAGACAGCCCTCTTTTCTGAAGCTTTTAAAGGCTTACTCAGACATCACGGGGCTGAGTAAGACATAGTCAGCAACCTGATCACTCGGTGTTTTGTAGAGTCATTCCTTTGTTTTAGCTGGTTTTTTAAATGTTTTCTTCCTTATTATTGTCTGTTTTTATCATCTGTTTTACTTTCTATGTAAACCACCCAAAGAGCTTCAACTCTGATATACAAAATATAATAATAACAGGAATAGATTCTGCACCAGAATGAAAGAAATTCTCTCTCTGAAGGTGCAAAAGAACATTTGGCTTTTATTCACCCAGATCAAGTGTCTGGTGAGTTTACCAAACTATTCTTAGTTGTAAGAACAAGAAAGATGATACAGAAGGGGGAATGGAGCAGGGTGCCATGGCAGAAGACCGTGTTGCTTCTGGATCTGGTGCCAGTTCTGGATGAGTTTGGACCAATGATCTTTCATGCTGAAATTAAGCTCCCTGTCCCTTTAAGAGTTCCAGGAGAAATGCGATAGTGGCAGCATTTCTCCAATACGGAGCTGCAGTGGCATCTCTTGAATGTCTTCTTATGCATCTCAGTGAGCCACTGAGCTCCTTTAAGGGAGGGGGAAGGTGGAGACCTTATTTGGGTGGGTCAGAGGTGTGATCTGCAGGGGTTTGGCTGGTATATCTGTTCCTTATTAAAAGTCTCCAGAAAACACACATCATGGGGACATGCCTGCAGTGCTAATACATATAGATGTTTCCGTTTTATCCCACCACAGTCAAAATCCATTCACAGAGCAAACCTTTGCCTTTGTCACTGGCTGTTTCAGCTGCCCTTGGGAACTTCCAAAAAGTATCAGTGTGACAAGGTGGTAAGGTTGTTATGAAAACTAAATATTTTAATTAGGTTTCTCTGTCTGCAGATAACTGACTCCTAAGTTGAGAATGTCAAATGAAGGAAGGAGATTTGATTCTGATAGTTGTTTCCTCAAGTGGGCGAGAAACGTGGCAACACAAAAGAATATCGTGGAAAATAGCAAAGAGAGTTACTGGGTTCATACCAAGGGATAATTCACATTTGAAGGTTGAATATGGGTTGGCTGAGGGTTGTTGTTGAACCAGGGACTGTGCTAAAATGTGGCTGTTGGTGTTGTCCGAACCCAGATACACTAACAAGCCACAGTTTGTTAACCATGAACAATCCATAACAAGAACCCGTAGTTTGTCATCGGCTTGTGAACTGTGACTTGATTACCATGGCTTGTTATCTCAGCTGGGTTCAGAGAATATGACAACCCACATTTCAGGGACAATCCACTGAATCCATTAATTCAATGTTAACCCACACTCAACCTAAGCCTCAAGTGTTGGCTGCACTCAGTCAATGCACTGACTCTCTGGTGCCTCAGTGCACCAGCCAGTTGCATGGGTCCTATGGCAACATGGTTTCCATGCTCCCTGCCCCATCCTACTGCTCTTGCCATGCCTTTAGGAGCCCCTTTGAGGAAAATGTACTGTATAGTTTCCTATGGACTGTATAAATGCACCGTATAATTCCCTATGAACCTCTTCCTAATCGGTCCACCAAGGTTTTGAGGTGGGTTCTCCCTCTTCACCATTCCAAGTGTACCTCTGTCCCTGAAAAGATTCTTCACCTTTCCAGTCTGTGCAGGATTGCCATCACCTGAGCCAACTATTCTGTGATTCTGAGATTCATCATCAAATAACACTTTTGCCCTGGTTCTCCACTTCTCCCTCCATATATTTGTTGCTTTGTCCCTGTTTCAGAGAGCAAAGAGGGTACCAGACACAGCATTCAGCCAATAGGAACAAAGGGAACTCCCTAGTCTGTTGATAGGAAGGTGTGGGTGGTAGAGACTGGATGCCTAAAGCCATTGCTCCTCTTTCCATGGGACTCGGTGTGTTTCCTCACTACCAGGGCTGGACATCACAAGAAGCCACAATAAAGCATGGGAACCTTAGAAGAAACAATTAAACCTCTCTATGGTCTGGGGAAGCCAAATATACCACGCTGAGATGATGCAACAGTCCAATAACAGAAAATTTCACAATGGCTTCCCATGAGCGAACCTGGTCGATATTTGGATCAGCCCTTCTCCTTTAATGTCTGCAGACTCAATGCTAGAGAGATCTAACCCGGGTTTCTCTTTCACTAGAATGAGGTGAAAACGTACCATATTTTTCGCTCTATAAGACGCACTTTTTCCCCCCTCAAAAGTAAGGGGAAATGTCTGTGCGTCTTATAGAGCGAATATGTGTGTGCATTATGTCTGTCAGATGTGCAGCCCATGGGGAAGTGATGGGGAATGTGCCTGTGATTATGTGCCCATTTGATTCAGAATATTTTTTTTCTTGTTTTCCTCCTCTAAAAACTAGGTGCATCTTATGGTCAGACTCATCTTATAGAGCGAAAAATATGGTAACTTTGGAGTGAGATCAGGTGCAAAATGGTGGAGGGGTAGAGCTAACTCCACAATGCCGTCTTCTTGAAGCTGATGCCTCTTTGAAGTTTTGTTCTGCTCCCCCCATCAGCCCCAAACCAGCATGATTAATGGTCAGGAATCCTGGCAGTTTCTATCCAAATCATGGTGGTGGGGGCACCATGTTGAGGAAGGCTGAGCTCGTATACCCCATAATCCATAGAGTATGAAGATGTGCTTGTATAAATACAGACTCGTGTCTGAGTTTCTGCAGATGACACAAAACTCTATAACTGGTAGAGCTTCATAAAGACCTGGCCCAACACTCGCACGTGTTTACACAGCAGCTGCATGTCACAGGTAAGTGACAATTAGGCCAAGCCTTGAACAGCCTGCCTGCATAGCTCTCCACTGAGTCAGCATGTTGCATCACCTTTGCTAAGCTGGAAAGGTAAGGGCCTACAGCTGCAGGGGTGACCACATGTGGAAGTGGAGCTGGAGGTTGGACTCAGTGCCCCAATAGGCCACTTCTAACTATTTCATTCTTATTCTAGGACAAGCACAAAAGGGATTTTTTGAGTCCAGGCTTTGCATGGAGATGGTCCTAAGCTGGATTCCAGATTCTCCATGCAGGAGAAATAGCATCTGGGGCCAGTCAATGTGAACTTTCAATGGTGCTATGTGAATTAACAGCATCTTATGTTTCTCTGCAAGGAATATGGGACAAGGAAGTCACATGGATCAACCAGAGGGAGGAATAACAGAGATAATATTCAGAAAGGACGGAGGAGAGTCAGATCCACAGAATGTCTGCATTTCTATCTTGCAAAGAGTGGCTGAATCTTGGTTCCTGTCTAGGAACACATGGAATGGCGCTCCGAGAACAAGGAAGAGTTAACGGGGCTGGAAAGCAAAGATAAGCAGGAGAGAAGGTCTTCTTGGACAAATATATGACAAAGTTTGCAATATGCAGGGGTTGTTTTTGAATGAGGGAGCATTCAGACCTGGACATGCGCGCGCGCACACACACACACACTGACATCCTCTATGTACCTAGGCAAGGAACTCATTCTGCAGAACGTAACTGTGTGAAATCGTTCAGTTTCTTCTCTGGCCCATGCAGGAACTCGTCTATCTGCTTCTATGTTATTCTGTTCTGGAAGGTGCAAGAGCAGCAGAGTGACTTGGCAGGGGGAAGAGAGAGCGCGTTCTGAGAAGATTACGTGCAATGTGACTCAGCATCCTCCTCAGTCTGCAGCTTCCTGCATTAGTGACAGCCTCTCTGGCCAAGACTGAACTTCAGGGAGACAGAGAAGACTGGCCTGAAGGAGACGGAGCCCCACTGTATTTATGATGGCCAGTAACATCTGCCACACTTTCCCCAACCAGTGCAGTAGAATGAATCTTTATTAATGTCCATCACAAGAGTGGCACAGCTCTGTGACGTTACCTGTGTGATGGATCTCCGGTAGACACTCCACATGTTTGTTTCAGGAGTAGAACACCTCTTTGTGGGTGGCCTCCTTAGGATACTACAAAAAAGGCCTTTTGGTCAGGAAGAGGCCAATGGCTAACATGCCTGGTTTCAATTAGGAAAGCCACATTAACTGAATCTTAACTCAGAGGTATTTCACAAGTCAGAATACTATCTACTTCACACTGACTGGTAATGGGACTTCACAGTGTCAGGCAGAGCAAGAATCTGGCCTAGAAATGGACCCATCTCACAGGGTCAGTTTGGGAACCTTAGAAGAAACCATTCAATCCCTCCATGGTCTGTGGGGTCTCACAGGGTCAGTTTGGGTGAACTGCTCTCCCAAGGTTGGCACCACCGATGGGGAAACAGCTCCTTCCCTGAGCAATCCCAGCTTTGCCTTTTTCTCATTTTCCCCAAATGGTTATTTTTGCATCCTAAGAGACTTTTTGCAGCCATAACTCTGTTTTCCACAATCTGCCTCTTCTTGCTGCCACCAATTTTCTTAGGATACCTGGAAACTTCCTAGCAGCTGTTATAAGAGGCTCAGCCATGAAATGGACACATGCACTAGCGAAAAGATGAACTATTGAACAAGTAATTTATTAAAGGGCTATGTGTACATAAAGGAATACTCTCATTTACTTTTTGCTCTTGTTCGGTGACAAGTCTTGAAGATCCAAGAGACACAAATGCTCCCCGGTCCAACCAATTGCACTCAGCAATAGACCATGTTCTGAAGCACTAAATCAGGGTCCGACCCAAAGGGTATGTGTGGGAGGGGGTTCATGTACCCCCCCATTAAACTCCACAGTGCCAGAACTAGACTGCCATGCAAAGTGCGTCCTCTCTCAGCATCTCCTTCTAGATTCCAGCTATTTAAATCTCAGCACAGAGAGAGCGGATGGTGAAAAAGGCGACTCAGCTCTGCAGTGAGTAAGGTATTTCCCACAATGGATTCTGAAGTGGCTGCCGTCAGTGTGCGCAGGCAGAGATGATGTATTCTCGGCCCTCCAGTGCTTTAGACACATTTATATAATGCGGTATCGGAAAATTGCACTCACAAGCAAGCTATTGCCAGAACTCCCATGGATTCCCCCTCCCCGTTCCTTTCCAGACTGCTTTCTGCTCAGTAAATTTTAGCTTTTCTGAGTGATGCATCACTTTTTTTTCTATTTTGACAGTTTCATTTTGGACATACTTAACATGCCACTCACTTCAGCTGAGATTGTGTACACACACCGCACGCACACACACACGAGCCCAAGTTTGGGATGCTTACATGTTCTTCACTCCATTCCATATGCATTTCGTAGATTGTCAGGTATATTTTGTTCCTTCCTCCCCTGACCTTTGGAAAAGTACACACCATGTAAGATTTCACATATTTTCTTGGCTCAGTGTACAGCTAAGGGGCGGTGCTTGTGTGTATACACACACACGCACACACACAACAAAACACCAGAGGCTGAAAAGAAATCAGAGAGATATAAAATGTTGTGTGTGCATTCGATGGCACAAATAGCAAGCATACAGAATTTGTTAAATCTCTCCCACCCATAATTTAAGGATTGTAGATGCACCCTGTACTCTGGTTAACTCGTTGATGGGATCAAATGTTTTTAGGGGATTTGAGAATGAGAATTGTGTCCCTGTTTGCAGATGCACTCTAATGCACTTTAGTGCTAATGCATATTAGTATTAGGAAGTCCCCTCACACACACACACACACACACGTGTCTGATGTTTTGAGAAGAATAAACCTAAATCTGGAAGGGTACTAGTGTCGTTAGCCAGGAAAGGAGCAAAAAGTAATGTAATGAGAGAGGCAGTGTGGCGTAGTGGTTAAGAGCACGGGACTGGGACTCAGGCGATCTGGGTTCTAGTCCCCACTCAGCCATGAAGCCAAATGGGTGACTTTGGCCAGTCACAGACTCTCAGCCCAACCTACCTCACAGGGTTGTTGTTGTGGGGATAAGATGGAGGAGGAGAATGATGTCAGCTGCCTTGAGCCCTTTGAGGAAAAAGGCAGGATATAAATGGAAAAAAATATAAATAAATCACTAAATAATGTCCTGGAGGGTATTGAGGCCTTGCGCATCCTAGGAGGGGCTGCAACCGTCTTGCATCTGGCGGCATTCTGGCCAGCTGTTGTGCTCCAGTTGTCTTAATCCCCGCAGCTTTCTTACTCCCCTGGACCTATAATAGTCATGGACCTGCTAAATGCCATCCATTGCTACCCTTTTCTGAATATCAATAAGCAAGGAAAAGCTCAGCTGAAATACAATTTTTCCAGCATCTGATGAGCAATCTCAGAAGAAGGACTTTTTTGCTTTTGAATACTAAATCCAAAGAAGGATAAAGGACAGCCTAATTCTGCAGAACACAGAAAAGATCCCTTCCATGCCTTAACCCTTTCCTTCTTTTCTACTTCCCCTTTTCTTCCAGACAAGGAGCTTGGCAGATGCTAGAGAAATAAATCTTCACATGTCCTTCTATATTCCTTCTGTTCTCTTCAATGTTCTATTATCTTTTCTCCCTTTTCATAATGTTCCATCCCATTCCAATTCCCAAATTCCTTGTCACTCTTTTATCCCTCTCTGTCTGCTACTTCCTAGATCTCTGAATTCGCTCTAACTCCATCCTTCAAAAATCGCTTGCAGCAGCCTGTTTCTTCCCCACTGCAATTATTCCAGGCCAAAACCTCTTCCATTTCTCAATCATCAGCACCCGCTATTTCCCATACCACCCAGTGCACCTAGTTTTGCTATTGACTTTAAGCACCTCTTAACTTTAACCATGTATAAAGGTAAAGTAAAGGTAAAGGTTTCCCCTTGACGTTACGTCCAGTCTTGCCTGACTCTCGGGGGCGGTGCTGATCTCC
This sequence comes from Varanus salvator macromaculatus, assembly GCA_023646645.1. Taxonomy (NCBI): domain Eukaryota; kingdom Metazoa; phylum Chordata; class Lepidosauria; order Squamata; family Varanidae; genus Varanus; species Varanus salvator. The sequence continues at coordinate 4,161,481 of JAIXND010000762.1, forward strand.
GTTTCCTGGCCAAGGGAGCCAGCGTTTGTCCGCAGACAGTCTCCGTGGTCATGTGGCCGGCATGACTAAACACCAAAGTGCACGGAATGCTGTTACCTGCCCACCGAAATGGTACCTTTTTATCTACTTGCATTTGCATGCTTTTGAACTGCAAGGTTGGCAGGAGCTGGGACGGAGCACAGGAGCTCACCCCGTGTGCAGATTCGAACCGGTGACATTTCGATCAACCAGCCCAGCAGCACAGCGGTTTAAACCACTGCGCCACCTGCAGTCCCTTAACCATGTATATATAGCTCTAATTCCCCTGATATGTGATTTTAATGCTCCTTATTAAAACAAAGCATTGCTTTCAATAATTTCATTGTTTTGCTTGACTGTTTCAGTCTCTGGGGCTTTCAGGTTCTCTCTGTGCCCGCAGTTCGACACCAAAATATCCCTCAAGTAAGACTTTGATTTACATGTATGTAAATGGCACATCCATGTAAGTGAAAGCATGCCTCATAGCATGCATGCTCACGGAAATGCACACTTGCGCTAATGCGCTAACATAGAAATCCACACAAGGCCATGTAATCCAGTGCTTTGTACCTCAATTTAAGAAAAGTCTCTGATTAGCTGGATTGAGGTCATTGAGAGATTGGGAAAAAGAACTAATGCTCTGTCTTGCAAAAGAGCCTTCCTATCGAATGGGAGATCACAGCAAGTGCCTCTGGAAAAGCAATATTTGGAAGATGTATCCATGAAGCACTGATATCAGATTATAAATCAGATTGTTCTAGTGGCTAGATTAGGAATCTCTCTTTTTCTCTTTCCTAGCAGACTCCTTATCTTTATCAGCTAAATGGTAGGCAGACATGCTGGGAATAGCTGCACCTGGTGGACAGGTGAGAATTTTGTTTCAGCTCATTTTTCAACAATTCATCTGAATTCTTGGATGTATCCATATTTGGAAGAGAAAAAAAACCCATGATTTTTAATGAATGTGGGAGAAGGTAAAACCGAGAGATCTGTCTATCTGTACTTCAAAAAGGGTTGTGATCATGAGGATGAAATATTCTATCTTTGTATCTGGGTATTCTTCCTATAGCCACCCCCACTCCATTACTGCATCAGTTTCCTGTCTGTTGCTGTTCTTACGACTGGTGTTTAGTACTAATGAGGTCTTGGTGTCTGCTGCTTCCTGTGAGATGCTTGTTAGTTTTGTTTTCGGGGAGTAATGACTACCTAAATGTCAGAAGACATCCGAGCAGGCATTTCGGTTCATCTTCTGGCCATGTCCCATTGCATAGTGGTTATTCTGGTTTGGGCAAGATATGACCTGGGAGCCAGGTGGTTCTGGACAGACTGAGAATGCTGTTTACCACCATTTGGGCCTGGTATGGGAAAGGCCCAGATGTGTGTGCCATTGTCTGGTCCAGAACATCCATGGCAGGTGTCTATGGCTGGAGCTCCGAGACCTGGGGTGGTGAACGTAGGTGGAAATTATGGGAATGATGCAGTAAGGCCAGAGGTGGAGCCTGAGCCAGGAACAAAGAAGGCTCAGTTACTATTAAGGCATAGCAGGACCAGAAGCAAAAAACAAGGTTAGAAACATGGAAACAGAGCAAGTCAGAAGGGGCATCCCGGGCCATCTAGTCTGACCCCCAATTCAGAGTTGGAATAAGTGAGGGTCAGGTACCCAGTAAGGCCTCAAAGCTGCACAGGTAAAAACAGAACTGGGAACAGGCAAACTCAGACACTGACCAGACATGGCAGTATTGAACAGGAAGCAGAGTTGGGGAAGAACAAAGGTCAGACAATGACAAGGCACGGCAAAATCAGGATCAGGTGCGAACAAGGTAGGGAGGACCAGAGACAAAAGCAAGGTTCGGGAGCCTGGCAAGGCAGGGGCAGACCAGAGGCAAGGTGGGACATAGGATCAGGACCACTGTGCAAGCACCACAAAGACTCACGTAAATGTGGCAAACCCAAGCCATGCAAGGAAGTCTTGCATAGACAGCCTTCCAGAACTCTCGGCCATGCCATTGGACGGCAGGGTTTCCAATATTTGCAGGTATCTCTTTGCAAGAAAGCCATTTTGGATGATGGGCAGGATAGAAATCAAATAAATATTTCCTGGTCTGATCCTGGACCTGCGTGAGTCATGCTGCCTTTCACAAACATGTAACCGGGGAAAGCTATGCAACCATTACAGCCATTATCCCTAATCAGTTATGCACTGATTAACTTTGTCAAGAGTTAAAAAAAACCAGGCATGATTATAGCAAAAGAACCTATATAAGGTTAGGGAATCTTCCTCAGAGAAAAACCTCAGTATAGACCAAGGTACAGAAGGTGTTACATGTCAATCAGAAATCAGTGTGTTCTATTTTTTTAAGTAGTCCCCGACAACAGAAGGGGAATAATCATTTTATTCTGCACTGCTCTGCTTTGTAATCCCTTTCCTATGGTCTGCTCTTCAACCTTTACGCTTAGGTGTACTTATTGTCTCCTGACCCCCAAGATGCTTCTGCCACCCCATGGACAACATCCCTCCCACCAGTGGTTTTCGGGTGCTTGGAGTTTCACTCCCTGTGTTGCTACGCTTCCTTTTTCTTCCTTTGAATAGATGCTGATCACACCTTGGGACCAGAGCTAATGCTACTGCATGCTTCTCTCATGCTGTGGAAATTTCCCACTTGCAATTGGGATGTATCTCAGTGCCTGAATGTGGGCAAATTTCCATGGAACCCAGTGTACAAACAGCTTCGAAGGAAGCTTGGGCGGAGGTGGGGATGAAAGTCGGTGCTATTGCTCCCTCACTGGTCTAAGCTGGGAAATGAATTCACTGGAGAAAGACGCCTGCAGACAAGCACACCAGGAAATCGACAGCTCCACTTTTATCCTGCTGGGTTGCTTCCTCAGTGTGGGTCGGAGGCACATTTGTGTCTCGTCATTTGGGCCTCGTTACAGAGAGCCTGTACCTTCTTCTCTTTCTGGAAACAGACACACAAGATCTATTTCCTGTGGGCAGAACTTTCCAGATGTGGCTCTGTTTGAGAATGACAATGAAAGGGCCATTGGCTGAAAGCCAGACGCCTTTTGCTTAACATTCATAGTGACTTTCAGGTGGAGAACTGTGCTTGCTCCCGGCAGAAGATAAAAGCCGCAAAAGAAGGGAGCTTGGGATGCAAGACAAAAGTTTTGTAAGGAGAAGACCAGTTGCATGGAGAATATCAGAATGTATTCCGATCACAAGGTCTTTCCTCTACCTCTGGAAGTAGGTGGGGCATGGTAGGTAATTTATGGGTTGAATCCAGAGAAGCAGCCTTCCATGAAAGGAAGGGCTGTACCCATGGAAAATTCCCAGCCTGATTTTCAGGGACCTGTCCAACTCTGCAGCATTTTCAAGGTGCTGGTGGGGCTACCCTGAGGAGGGGGAAGGAGTCCACCTCTACAGGCACAGCTAAGCTTCAATCAGAATCCGATGTCTTGTGACTAGTATTTCTTGACACTTGCTGCTCAGGGCTATTGGACTCCTGGCTAGGACATTCATCATCTTTGGGATTAACCTATCTCACCTGCTCAGAGTTGTAGGGTCTTGGGAGAGGGTGACACAGGAAGGCTTGCCTACTGGCCTGGGAAAGCATGATTCTAGAAGACTGGTGGTTAGAATACCAACCCTCATCTTAGACTCATCCAGACTGGGATTTCAATTTTGGTTTCCTTCTCAAACAGCTTTGCAGATCCTGCATAAAGTTCAAGACATGTGACTCCAGCTGAAGTCAATGACTTTGTTTGCATCTCCACTTGCAAATACCTAAATTACAATGCTAAAGAGTTAATGTACGCAAGAAGAGCCCCTTTGTCTTAGTACACTTCTAATTACTGGCAGTATTGCTGCTTCTTCAGGAGTATTTGGGTATGGTCCAGCACATGGGGGGGGGGGTGCAGACCGCTTTCCACTGTGGTAACTAACTAGAAACTTCCTTGTTGTCTTCCAGACCCCAGAAAAGAAAGGTTTCAGAGGACTGAAAAAAAGCAGCAATGCTTTTTGGCATGTGAATGTAGGAGACAAAGGGCATGACTCATCCCAGCTCCTTTTAAATCAAAATCAAGGGCATCTTCAAAACAGACTCAGGAGACAAAGGCTCTGTTGTCCTGGATACTCAGGTAACATCTGTATACAAGGATAACCTCTGCGTTCCACATTTTCCAACCACCTTCTGTAGCAGAGCCATGAAGCATCGTTTGCGATGCAGATATCAGTAGACATTAATAGGTCCACCCACATGTATACCTGTATATGAAGGAGCAAATTACAAAGGGAAGAACCAAAATGATCTCCTCGCCACACAAATATGGAGGTGTATTTATGGGTAGGGATGGGCAAGAGCTGCATTTGAGTTAGATTTCAATTAGAAAGGCTAGCCGACATTTGCAGTTGTTCATAGTTTGGATGTATGGGTAGGCGGTGGAGGATGTCAGAGAATCCAGTTCACCGAAAAGCCAGACACCCTCAGTGTGCTGGCCTCCAAGCAGGGTCACCCCAGGCAGAAGGGCTCAAGTGGAGACACCAGACTAAGATGAATCACAGGAGGAATAATAGCATCAGCAGAAGAAAATGGATCTCTCGATGAGGTGGCTGGATGGAGTTACTGAAGCAGCTGGCATGAGCTTGGATGGGCTCCTAGGGATGGTGGAGGACAGGAAGGCCTGGAGGAATGTTGTCCATGGGGTCGCAAAGGGTCGGACACGACTTCGTGACTAGGAACAACAACAGTGATGGGGGCAGAGAAACTCCTGAGGGGAAGCAAGCAGTGGTAGCTGAAGGCATCACTGGCAGAGGATCATTCAGACAACATAAGTGATGCTCAAGCTCTACATAAGTGATGCTTAGTAGTGCACTGAAGAAGACAACGGCAAACCTGTATTTCCTTACCTTGAAAACCCTACGATGAATTCTAAGGAAAGCCAAAGGCAGAAAACGAAGAGGGCCGAATATGAGATGGATGGGCTCCATCGAGGAAGCTGGCCAGGGCTGTCATAGATAGAACATTTTGGAGGGCTTTTATTCCTAGGGCCACCCCACATTGATGTTCACAGTGCGCAACACCAAGCCCATCCCTATTAATTTGATTATCAGCTGAAGCGCATGTTCAGAAATACCTTAACTAAAATTGAGTGATTCAGGAAAATGAAGAAACGGCTGCAGTGAAATTAGCACGGGCACAATTTTTGTTTGCTCGTATGTTTTATTGGACAGGTGCAACTTAAGGCTTGGAGATGGGAAGTGAGAACAAGGACGAATTGAGGGACAATTTCCCCACGTGTTCTGCATGCCAGGAATGAATGGGTGGGGTGACAGGGCTTCGCTTTGCCTGTGGCTCCCAGACATGTTTCCAGAAAACTTTTGCTGAATCACACATCCCTTGTACCAGGGGATCAGGAAAGGAAGCCGCGGAAAAGCAAGCCTTGGATTTAGAGGAACTGGGCAAGGCTGTCATGGGTAGCACATTTTGGTGAGCTTCCATTCAGTGTCACCCTAAGCCAGAGACAATTGGACAGCATATAACAGCAGGCATAGCTGGGATGAAAAAAATGAAATTTATCTATCTATTTATTAAGGAAAGTGGGGGGAAATGGAATGGGGATACTTGTCCCCCAAGGCTCAGGATGGTGAGTGCTACCTCTCAGGTTATGTTCATTGTTCATTTAGTACATTAGGCATTGTCACAACAACACAGTGCTTGTTCTGAAGCAATGTGCTAGCATTAGGGCTCAAGAAAGCAACTCCATGCTGCTGCCATTTCAGTATCGGGCAAAGATGTAAAGCAAAACCCAGACAATCTCGCCCTTTTATGTAAGTTTCACTGAATTTCAGTTGGATTTATTTCCAGGTCTATATGCATAGAATTGTAGTCAATAGAGCCGACAGCTCAGGAATGCAATTGGAATATACTCTGCTGGATTTTCTTGAATATCTGCGCTGACTGCCATCTCGACTATTGCTCTTGCGTTCTGCACTGTCATTCCATGATTGCTGCGTTTCGCTATTCTTTTCTTTCCGGGAGTCCTAATTGAGCCAAAGGGGTGGGGTTCTGATTCTGGAAATAAATATTATAGCACTTTTGTATGTAAATGCATCATGCTATTTTGACTTGTTTGATGGCTCATTTTTGTTTTAAACCTGTGCTAGCTGCCCTGAGATCCTGTCACCTAAAGAGCAGACTAAAACTTTAACTAAATAACAAACAAGCATAGCCCCTTGCAGGCAGCTAGATTAGCAATGGGGTTCAGTTTCTAGTTTGGGATAATACACTGCAATTAATTTTGTTCCTTAAAGAAAAACGAAAAGAAAAAAGAAGGCTTCCTGACCACTCACTATACCCCTAAAAATTTAGACAAGGTTTTATTTTAATGTGTAGCTTGAGGCATTTTGCTCCATTGAAAGTTAAAAGGACATGCAGTGGGGTCTAAGTTTTTGTGCAATTAGGGAAATGGCCGTTAATATGGATCCAGGTTGTTTCTTAAAATAAGTAAATAATAAAATAAAGATGGTGAACATCGAGACAGTCATTGTCTCATGCCTGTTTTCATGGTGTTATGCTAGTCCTGTGTTACTGGGACCAACTGCTAGACTAGCCAAAAGCATTTATTACATGCCGTGATGCCAACAACTCATGTAGGGCTACATCAGCCCCTCGCCATACCAACGCAAAGAAAAAGACAATATGATTGTGCCAGGTGCCACACCTCTGCCACTCTACCTATCACATCAACACTTCATTTTTCAGAACAAAAAAGATAGTTTGAGCAGTACCATCTGCTAGCGATCCTGGGTGGAATGAGCAGGCTGTGTTGCTTTTACCAACCAACCATGTTGATTTTTCCAACAGTGCCAGCATCTCTAGATCGAGTACAGTGACTTGCATTCTCCTTAAAGATGCTTCTGGTCCTTACGGAAGTCAGTAAGCACAGCAGCCAGAAGTAAAGCATCATTTCATTTGTATACCGCCCCTATACCACTCTATACCATTTCAGGCTCCCTGGGTGCTTTACTAATTTAAAAGCCATATATGCAATTTGTAAAATATTCATATTAAATAAACAATAATATAATAAATGATACAACAGAGCAAAAACCACTGGACTGAACCACTGATCACAGCAGCTATAATAATTTAACCCCTCTAGTCGAGGAGCAAGTACGTAAAATAATATTTAAAACTAGGACAGCAAGACTTAACTATTAAAATGACTGGAAAATAAAAGGGTTCTCACCTGACGCCAAAAGGATCGGGTGCCACCACTGAAAAGACCCTTCTCCTGGCTGCCACCCCCCTGGCGTTTCCTGAGAAGGATCTTGGCAGATGATCTTAAAGGTCTGCGAGGAACATCTAGGACCAGGCATTCCTTCAGATAACTTGGCCCCAACCCATTTAGGGCTTTCAATATTAGAACAAGCATTGGGCCCGGACTTCGACTGGCAGCCAGGGCAGCTGGCAGAGGACTGACGTGATGTGATCTCAAGGGCCAGTGGCCATGAGCAGCTGCGCTGCCTTAGTTTGAATAAGCTGGGGCTTCTGGACTGTTTTCGATGGCAGCCCCATATAAAGCATTTTGCAATAGTGCAGATGAGGCACTCGCAGCTTTTAGCAAGGGAGAATGCAGGATAAACCAAGAGATGTCTCCCTTTCAGACCACTTCATGAAGAAGACTGAGCGATGCCAAGACACTGGGACCAAATGCAATACTGAGAAGGAAGTGCTGCCCAGCTTGCCCCAAGAACTTCGGGACGACAGCAATTGTCTCCTTCAATGTCCTAAAATTCTCTGGGTCTGAAAGCTCCCTTGCTGTTCCCCACAACCTGCTGGAAGATGGTGTCCTATTCCATAGGGCCAACTTTCCTGGTGGATTGCTGAGGACAATCTGCTGTTAAAGGCACAAGAACAGCCCAAGCTGGTTGAGTCCCTACCCCACAAGGTCCGCTAGCAACCTGAGACCACATTTCCTAAGAGATCTGTACCTCAGGATGCTCATAACACAATTATCATTGATCTGACCTTTCCAGCTATATTTGGGCATCAGTGAATCACCTAATGTGATGTGTCTCATTGTCATAACGCTTAACCATTATCAACCCGGCCCTTCCAGTAAATGGCTAAAAATAATGAGGATAGTCTTTTCTGCACTTGGAAAAGGGCAGCTCTTATAGCTTCTGGCATTTTCCCGGGAAACGTAAGGGGCACTGAAGTTTATAAAAGGTGTGACTGTAGTTAGGGGGTTGGGATGCTTTTCCTGAAATAGTTAGGCTGGAAGCAATGAGATTTAATTGTGGGAGGGATTTGCTCAGTTCAGCTTTTAATGTGTCCCCCACCCCAGTTTGAACCCCACAGATCAATATATGTGTCTCTCTCCAGATGCTGATCGACTGCAATTCCCATCAGACCTAACCAACATAGCCAGTGGTGAGGCATGATGAGATCTGTAGCCCAACAACATCTGGAGGGAAATACCTGTCTCACTCCTGCATTGCATGGATCAAAGCAACATTATTTTTCAGTATTCCCATTTCTCTGAACTTTCTTATACAGCTCTCTCTTCAAAAGCACATACAAAACTGTTGGGGAGTACAAAACATGCGTGTACCAGAGAAAACAGCATACAGAAATTCATTGCAGGATGTTAAATGCACTCTGTATCCCAGCAGAATAAAAATAGTCTTTGCTTGACACTGAAATGTCGACAAAGTCGGTTCTCCAAAGTTTGGGAGGCAACTCAGAAAAGGCCTTCTCTTGAGTAGCCACTCATCTGATCTCAGCACATGAGAACAATTAGAGCAAAGGCCTCAGCTGATGATCCAAAGTCTGGCTTGGAACATATGGGAGGGAGCATTTCTTTAGGTGCAGTGGCTTCTTTTCTATGATTGGTAGATCCATGCATGATCTCAGGAAGCGGATGGATCCATCACTAGTGGACGCGATCAGTTATATGTTGTATGAAAGGTATCATTTCTCAGCTGAGGTCTAGCCTGGCTCCCATCCTGATAACCTGCAATTCCCATTAGGAATGGCCACATCTGTCCATGTTGCTTTATTCCACAGTCATTCCTCAGTTAATGGCACATTTCCATTCCGTATATGAATAAACATGTGACATTTGAAACATTTGTCATCAACCTGAAACCAGATAGAGTTCTCCGCCATCTGCACTGGCTAGATTCTTGACGAGCCTCCCAAAAAAGGAGGAGAAGCTACACAAAATCTGTGCTAACATTTTACAATTGAAGCAACAGGTGCTAGAGATGCATTGCCTTGAGCAGAAGGGTGGACTCAATGACCTTATACATCTCTTCCAGCTCCACTATTCTATGATTTGAGGTTTCTCTGAATGCACAGATTTAAACTAGGATTTTTCAGATCCAAGCACTCAAAGCCCTGGGCCAGGATGGACAATTCTTTCAAGAGAGGGGGAGATCAAGTTATCTCTGTCCTAATGATGGAAAAGGTTGTGGGTTTGGGTAAATTCTTGTGAAAAAGAGGCTGAAACAAAATCCCAACACATGAGAGGAGCATTTAAGGGCAGAGATCTATGATAGGCAGGACCTGGGTAGAAGATGTCATGAGCCGATTCCTCCTTTGAACCATCACCAGCCACAGGCTGATTTCCTTGCCCAAAAGTTCTTCAAAGGTTTCCAAGTACAAATCACCCAGAATGGATCTCTGAGCATGCACAGAGAGGTTTTTTGAACCCAGTCCAGGAACTCTCCTTCTGAACACGCCCAGCCTCAACTCTTCTGGAGGCTCTCTCTGAAGGTGATCATCCAGTTTGGCCCTCGCCTCTGCCTACGCCTTACCACAGGGTTGAGCATGTGGGGTGGGGGGCTGCTCTGCGTCTGAAAATTCCTCCCCCCCAGCACCCCTCCTACTGGTTGCACATCTTGGCCATTCCCAGGAACCTCCTGGCTCAGCAAAGCATTGATGAGGGTGTTCAAAGACAGGCTGGACATGCACATGGTGGGCATGTCGTGAGCAGAGCCGGCTGGTGCCGGAGGTCAGACTAGATGGCACAGAAGGCCCCTTCTGACTCGCTCTGTTTCTATGTTTCTAAGCATCTGGCCTTGAGGTCATCACCCCCTCATGGCTGCATGTCAGGACCTTGAGCTAACCCATGCTCCCCAGTCCATGGGGACGCTTGTCCAACCCCACTATCCCTCTTGCTCCCAACAGAAGGGGCTACCAGGCAGCGAAGAAAGGTGTGCTATCAAATACATTTTTTTTTTTTGATTTGCATTCTCTTTTGTATGTTGAGATAGCCATATAAGGCCCTTTTTCAGGTGGCCCAGGGAGATGGTTCCCAGGGCCAGACATGCTGTGGTCCCAGTGCATCAGCTCGTCCTTCCTCTGCCAAGTGCAACCTGTACTTACGCCTTTGGCAAGCAATAAAATGACTTCCGCTGCCGTTTCAGTGCTGGGTGGCGGGGGGGGTGGGGGGTTGGCTTTGTTCAGTATTTTGCACTGTAGTTGCTTGTTGGGCAAGTGTACCACGTGAGTCCTGCTGCATAACGGATTGTAAACCACCCCAAAGACCTGGCAAGTTGGCAAGGCAGAGTATCAATGTTTGCTTGTTTGCTTAAACAAATAACTAAATAGTTACCTAAATGCACACATACATGTGGGCTTCAGTGCCCAATCAAGCATCCAGGGAGCTGCTGTCCGGATTCAGTCTAAAGGAGACATTTTACAAGCGACTACCACTGTGTTTTTCATGTCTGACATAATCCAGATGGCTTGGAAGAAATCTCTTGTCTTGCTCACAAGCTTGGATATTGTGGTGCTCTGTCAAATGTGACAGCAGAAGGATCGGATGGAAGGAGGAGAAACTGAGGCCGGGGGTTGTTCTCTGAAAACAGAAGCCTTCTTCCAGTTACAGGGAAAGTTTTCATTCCTTCTGTACAGTCACTGATATTTATGGAATCAATATGTAATTTAGTGTTGGTGCATTCCATCATCATCAGCCCAGGCTCAGCATTTAGCCGAACATATAAAATCTGCTATAATGATTCCAAGATGTTTAATTTAAGAATCGCTGCTCATATGAATCACAGACCTGTACTTCATTATTGATAGCAATTAGTGAAGGAAGCAGACAGAGTCTGTAGGCAGAAGCCATTGCATTTTCTGACCGTATTTAGAGATTTCTTAATGAAAGAAAGGGATGATTCTGCGCTCAACCATTCCCCTCAGCAGGTACCTTTTCCCACACCTTTCCTGGTCCCACAAAGTGTTCCTACTGCCATATTTGCGACTTTTAAAATGCCCCCCATAGGCCTAATAGAGGCGTGTGAATGTTCTGTTGTGTTCTCTAAGCACATATTCCCAAGATCCTTCCTTCACCCCATACGGCTGCATATTCCACATCAACTATTCCTTTCAGGCAGCTGTGCTTTCAAACTCACAGTGCAGTGACAGGCCATGTGAAAGAGAGAGCCAGACATCTTCAGAAGCAAGAAGTATCACACCGGTTCCATACCGTCTACACTGGCTGCCAATTGAAGTCCGGGCCCAATTTAAGGTGCCGGCAATGACCTATACGGCCCTAAACGGCTTGGGTCCTGGATACCTGCCTTCCTCCCTATGTGTCAGCCCACACCTTGAGATCTGAGGCAGAGGTCCTTCTCTGGGAGCCTTCTTTGAAGGAAATTAGGAGGGTACTACTCGGAGAAGGGCCTTTTCAGCGGTGGCACCCCGACTGTGCAACACGCTCCCCAGGGAGGTCCACCTGGTGCCGTCACTTTATTCTTTTTGGCATCAGGCAAAGACCTCTTTATTTTCCTGCTATTTTAACAGTTAATTCGTGTTATCCCTGTTTTTATCATCATTATCAGATATAGTAGGTTGTATGTTGGTTGTTGTATATGGTTGTTTTGGTTTTTGGTTTTTTGTAAGCTGTCCAGAGACTTTTAGTAGTGGGACGGCATATAAAAACTTTAAATACATACATACATACATACATACATACATGGTAAAAACAGCAACATCCTGTGAAAGCTTGAAGGCTAGTGATCCTGGCACATGTCTGGTTTCAAATGCAAAAGCCCTGCTCATTAGGAGACTGGCGGGTTTGCTTGAGTAGGTTTGCTGAAGCAAAAAGCTGGACTGTCCTAAAGCAAATCAAGGGTTCCAAGGATGGCCAATCTGCATTGCAAGGTAGGAGAAAAAAGGCAGCCCGGTGCAGTGGTTACGGAGGTGGACTGGGATTCGGGGACATCTGTGCTCTAGTTCCCAGTCAACCAAGCAAGTCAGCCATTCACTGTCAGTTTGACCCACCTTCTATGGTGAGGACGAGATGGATCTCTGCACATCATTTTGGGTTCCTCACCAGAAGAGAAAAGGTGGGATATGAGTGTTGTGTGAATGATGATGATCTCAGCGAAGGAAGGGTGCAGGGAGACGTGTTTCCAGTTCACCCAAGTCTCCAAGTGACTGAGTTGCCGAAGGGTTCAAGCTCAAGGATGACCCTGGGCATTTTATTGTTGAGTTGAAGGGATACATTTCCTCCCGAAATATCCCTATGAGAGGTTTCGTTTGTTTTGCTTTAACCTCACAGCATCCTCCAACTATGCTTAGTATAAAATAAATAATAATAAAATAAAATAAATAAGCTGTGAGCAGCTTAAGCCAGTACTTGCCCTCTCCTTACCCCCTGCACCTGCGAGCAGGTATCCCACAGGTCTTTGTGAGGGCAGGTGGGTTTATTTAATATCCCCTGTCAAGCAAAGAGAAGGAAAGCAAACATTAGCTGCATTTGGGGTCATTTTTCACCTCATCTGAAATTGCCTTAGGGAAGAAATATGAAATGCTTTTGTTCTGGCTGAAATTTTCATGCAGGAGGTTTCAGTCAAGGTAGGAATGACAAGTATAGGTAATGGGGAGGGGAGGGCCTGACAATGTTTGGCCCATTGTACCTGTCTCTGCACAACAATAATGCAGTCTACTCAGTTGAAACGTCATAGCAAAGCTTTCCTTCAGTGGATTTTAATTCTCTTGGAAGCTTTAGCTAATAATTTCACATTTAAAACAAGACCAGGGTGATTAAGGTATCGATTTTGTTTCTTTGCACTGGGTCTATTGTTTGGGGTATAATGTACCCCATATAACTATTCTGAAGAAGATCCTGAGATAATTTTTTGCTCTGGGCAAAAAAGAAAAAACCCACAAACAAAAAACAGGAGGCTAAGATTTGGGGTAATTTTAAACTAAGCCCTTGGTGACAGTTCCTCAGAAGACAAGTTTGTAGGATGTCTTGCATGTAAATTACAGTACCAAATGGGAATTAGGGGATGCCAGTTGCCCATGAAGTGGGATGAAAACTTAAAAAGAGCAATAAGACTCATCTCCTTCTCCTTTACAGCCTCTATAGGTCTGCATGCTCTGGAACCACCTGAATAGGCAGGGCTGGACATCTTCATCTGGGGTGACCTTCCCTTTCCCAGCTCAGTGGTGCCCATGCAGGGAGGGTTGTGGGGCAGAGCCTTCGTTCCCCAGAACGGCCTCCAAAGCCGCAAGGCTTGGCCATTTTGAGGTCAAGGGCTGGTGGAGCATTTGCGAGACCCTCACATCTAGAGTCTGAGCACTCCAAACAATGGCTGTTCGACCACCCAAGCTCACCCTAGAGGGAAAGATGCAGCACCATGAAACACACAGAACCAAGTGGAGCATAACAGAAGAATGAAGGCAACCAGTTGAAAAAGCAGTCTTTTTAAAGATAGGAAACTGAGCCTGGTAGCCTAAAATCCAGCACCCAGTGTGTGCTGCAGCCTGGGACTCTCCCAGAAGCCAGAAATATCATGTGTGAATCAGTCAATGGGAGTAAACAAGTCTCCATCACTGGGAATCCACCAGGTGTAGGCACAGGACCATCTAAGCCTCGTAAACGATTGTTCAATCTGCACTTTTCCAGTTTTGAAATAATTACTCCTTGAGTACATTTTACCACTATTTATCATTTTTACAGCTCTTGTCAGACTACAGTTCTGATCTTGCTTCGCCTCCTCTGTGGGTTACATTAGTCTTGCAGAGAGAAAGGGTGCATAGACTAGGAAATCTCATAATTAGCTGGCTGGAATGCATGTGGGTTAGAGCTGAAGCTTCTTATCCTGCAAATAGGTGCAAAGGGTAGTAAGTGACTAGTGTGCCAAGGATATAATCTCTCTGAAAGACTCTAGAGCACTGCTGAGTTTTCCTTTTAATCGATTCTACAAGGAAAAGGGGTTTTCTGATAGATAACTTCTGATAGGAATTCACCAAAATTTCTGCAGTGAATATGCAGGACTGATTTACTAACTGGAATGTAGGGGTCATAGAGAGCACTTCGAATTCTTCCCGGAAGTGTACTGGTAACCAGTGGAGATGTTGCAAAAGGGAGTTGCATGTTATCTGCAACCAGACCCAGTCAACCCTCTGGCCACTGTCTTCCGAAGTTTCGTCAGATGCGCCAGAGCAGAACACAAGATTGCACTCCAAAGAGGAAGAAACCAAGGCATGCAGGACTGTACTCAAACGAGTCCTCTCGAGACGCAGCTAACTGGCTCTGAATCTACCACCTCAGTCCATAGGGTGCCCTTCCCAGAGAGGTTCGCCTGGCTTCCTCATCATATGCATCATATACATTTAGATGCCACTTTGAGATCTTTCCACTGAAACTGTCATTGCATGTGTAATCTGTTGCTCTGATTAATAAACATTCTGCCAGTTCCATGAGGTTTCCATATTTGTGATGTTGTAATATTTAACTGTTACCATTCTGGTGCTGTTAGGGTTGTATTTTGCTGGTTTGGTGGGTTGGTTACTCAATCGCAGTTGCTATCTGGTTTTGTGTTTGGAAATTTCCCCAAGTCTTTTGTCAATTGGGCAGGACACAAATCTAATGAACAAACCAGCAAACCGACGAACAAACCAGCAAACACACACACAGCAGGGCTTATTTTCAAGTCAGAATAGACTAATCCCACAGTTTTGTTTTCTCTGTTTCCTTTTTTCCCCTACTGTAAGTTTGGGTCATATTAAACTTTGAGAATTCACCTGCTATTAAGTTCTTTCATCTGAAGAACATGGAGCGTTCCACTATATTTTTAACATTTGCATGGAAATCTATACACAT
Organism: Varanus salvator macromaculatus; assembly: GCA_023646645.1. NCBI lineage: Eukaryota > Metazoa > Chordata > Lepidosauria > Squamata > Varanidae > Varanus > Varanus salvator. The sequence continues at coordinate 4,176,625 of JAIXND010000762.1, forward strand.
TTTGTGCACATTTCTCTTAAGATAAGCAGTCCCTAGGTTGCAAATGAGTTCCATTCCTGAGAAAATGGAAAGAGTAAGAAAGAAGTAGAAAAACCACGACCATCTCTGCTCCCCTGATCCAAACTCACCAGTGCCTCCTCTTTGCTGCAAGGAAATGCTAGAGAGAGTTCCCTCTGTGAATGCGCAGGGCTAGAAGGCCATTTTTGGAGGACTCCTCTCTCTCCTTTCACTTTCTCTCTATGGTGATGCTTTGGAGGACCTTCTTTTCTCCCCTTTTGCTTTCTTTCTCTCTATGGTGATGATTTTCTGCAGTTTTTTTTTAAAATTAATAGACTTTAATGTAGAAGTTCATTCATAAGTTCAAGTTGTTTGTAACTATGATGTTCAAAATTTGGGAGCTGCCTGTACCTGGATTTTTGTACACAATGTTTCCTAACATACACTTGCTGCCATCAATCTCTCTCTCTTCTGCTGCCCTTATGTAACTTTCTTTTTCCTCTGACTTGATCTACAAGCTGTTCACAGTAAGACTTCATTGCCCAAAGGGCAAAACAACTCAAGGTTGTACACAATTTTGGGGGTTCAGCGCTTGCTTCCAAGTGAGACTACCAATGCAAAGCAGTTGCGCTATTGCTGCAAGTAGCCATGAAGAGACAGGAAGACCCATGTCTCTTCCTGGGGACCTGGAATCATATTAAAACTTCTATACATCATTTTGCCAAGGTTGGTGAAGAGTCTTGGCCATCATCAAAGTTCGGCCTTTCCAATTTATCACTCCTACTCCATTCTCTCATTCATTCAAATATGTGATATTTCCCATCCCAACCCAAGCTAATCTTACATGGCTGGTTCTTCTGGAGGATGCTTACAAAAGAATGTAGACAGTGCAGCTCAAAATGAATGCAAGCCACCCATTCACAGCACATCATGCTGCTTGTAACCACACTGTGGTATTTTCATTTTTTTCTTTTTTTCTCTTTTTGCGGCATTCCCATTTAAATGGTCCTTGACAAGGATCTTCTCTGCTCCATATTGCATTTCTGCTTAGCAAACAAATGGCAAATATTCATTAAGGAGAACCCTGCTAACAACAAACGTGCAATGACTCCAGGAAATGTTATCACGCTCAGGGTTCAGGGAAGGATAAATAATTTAAAAGCAGCTGCCAGTTATGTATGTGATTTTATGTTTTATGTATGTGTATTATCCCATATCTGCAGCTGAGCAGAATTGCTCCATCCCTTGCATTGCAACAGTCTGTTACGCCACAGTGGCATCGAATGCCTATTTATTCACAGTTATGGTCATGCCTCACCATTGGAAGATTTCAGCCAGCCCAAATGCTCTCTGAATTTTGTTCATACAAAGCAAGCGAGCAAGCAAGCAGGAAAGAGCAGTTTTAGGAGGCATGGCAAGTAGAAACAACAATGCTTACTTATTTATTTTGTTTATTTATTTATAAAAAATGTACTCCATTCACTCAGCTGTGCTGGCTGTCTGAATGGTTTACGCACAACAACATACAGACATGATACAATATATTAAAACAGATTAATGATCAACACAGCATTCTGATTAAACAATGAGGAAAACTAAACAAATTTCTACATAACTAAACAAAATAATAAATATAAACTCCCAATTAAAACAAATATAAACAAGAACAAGAACAGAAAATAAAATAAATAAAATAAAATAAAATAAAATGAAACCTGGCTGTAGATAATAATATCAGATCCCTTAAACATTAAAAAGCTGAGTGAATAAAAAGGGTTTCACCTTGTGCCGGAACTTGTACAGCGTCAGCGCAAGGAGTACTTCTATGGGGAGTGAATTCTATAAATAAGGTGCCACTTCCAAAAAGGCCCTTTCCCAAGTAGCTGTCCTCTTCACATCCTTTAAAAATAACTCCCAGAGAAGGACCTCTAAAAATGATCTTAAGGTGGGCACATATGTGTGGAGACGTTCCTTCTGATAATCAGGTCCTAAGCTGTTTAAAGCTTTATAGGTTAATATAAGCACCCAGAAGTAGGCCAGACTGCAATTGTTAACCAGTGAAGATTGTGTAGGACTGTTGATATATGATCTCATCTGCCAGAACATTTTCAAGGGCAACCCCACATAAAGCATGTTACAGTTAGTCAGGCCAAGGAGTTACCAGGGCATGGATTCCTGTTGCCAGATTCTGCCTGTCCTGATAGGAATGAAGTTGATAGATCTACTAAAGTTGATGGAAGGTGCTTCTGGCTACAGAGCCCACCTGGTATTTCAGAAACAGATCTGGTTCCAGAAGCACCCCCCGAACTCCAAACCCTGTCCTTTAGGGAACTTGTAAACAATCACCTGCATAGATCTGGTATCTCCATGTGTATGCACAGCACTTGGAAGCATGCACACCCTCACAGGCAGCTCTTGCACATTTCCACAAGCTTCATAAAAGGCAAAGCTGAGGAATTTCAGATCCAACAGGCCAATCCAGCCTATGTTTTGTTCCCTAGAAGGTCACATCCTCTTCCCTGGTGACACACCCTTTCTACTGATCATTGGTCACTTGGTGGCTTCCCAACATTTCTGCAACTCTTTCTGCATCCTAAAGGGTTGAAATGCCTCTGCACTAGGGAAAGGCTAAATAAATCCTCAGATAAAAGATATGCTTTTGTGTGTCCTTTAATCTAAAATCTGGCAGCAGCACTCTTACTCCCCCTTCCTATCTGCAGGGTTCTTCATTTCTAGTTCCTTCCAGGGGGTGGGGGGAGGAAAAACATACCCCCAAGCTATGCTAATGATCCACCCACTCTCATATAAGGCAAGCCCATAGCTGAAACAGCACTGAAACAATGTTGCCAGCAATTGGTCAGCTGAGCTTCCTTTGCAATGTAAAAATACCCAGCCAGCTCATTCTTTGTCCTAAGGAATTTTGTATCTTGTACTGTAAAAACCAAAACATTCAAACCTGTTAGATTTCTATAACTTCTGATTGTTTTGTTTGTTATCTGATACTCAAGCCTTCAATGGGTCATGAGGGTTTTCCTGATCCCTATAATGATTTCTCAGTGTCTTTGTATTATTCCCCATTGTCCTCACCTTCTCACCCACTCAGAATCTCATCACTGCCTTGAAACTGTGTACATGAGCCACAAGTTATAAAAAATTGTGCTCTGGAAGCCCATAGCCAGTTTGGTATGCTGACTTCCCAGCAATGTTGTTATTTTCTCTGTCAGAGAGGGGTACCTGGGTGACCTGCCAATACACTGCTGAGACGGAGCGTAGCATCTTCCTGTGAATCTGCATGTACATTCTCCTGCTAATCAAGATTTCCTGACATTGCTAGGGGTGATTCCTAGCAGCTGGAGCTTTAATATGTTTTAGAAAATGAGCCAACCCCAAAGGAAGTCCATGAACGCTTGGGGAACTCCAGTAGGGCAACTGGAAATCCTCTTCCATGTCATGGGAAGCACAAGCAAAGGCTGCTGCACATGGCATGGAAGAGGGCTGCCATTTGTGCAGCATTGACATGGGCTCAGCAGCAGAAACTGTGGGAATGCTGGGAGGGTTTACCAGGAACTCGGTCTCATGTCTACAGCAAAGAGACCAGAGTCTGGGGAGCTGAGCGCAGGGAACCCTAAATGGATTCCTCACACATCACCACATGATGATGCTCTTTTCCTTTCATGTGCTGCATTTGTTCTTCACATACCACTTTAAAAATTAACCCAAAATCTAGTGAGGGAGGGGGAAGTAGGCTTGCAATTGACAAATCTGCAAATATATAAATAAAAAACACGTAGAATACAGAAGTCAATAACTCTATGATTATATGGTGCAAGAAATGCTAGTACAATCAATGGTAACGATATCAAATTGCAAGTAATTGGTCTTAAAATGTATTCTGTAGGGGCAAGATTTCTAAATGCATTATCCTCCAGTGATGTCACATTATCTGCTTTTTGAAACCTAATGAAATTGAAAATCCACTAACCATGTTGTAGGAATTATGTTTGATATGGCAGTATTGTCTCTTTATCTGGTAAAAAAGAAGTTGTTAAGGGTGGCGGGAATGCATCAAATGGAGCTGTGAAACCACCAGGTAGAGACATGTGTACGCACGGGTCTTGAACGTCTTGTTCTTGAACATTCCTCTCTGCCTTCTGGGGATTGGGGAAAATGTATTTTCTTTTGCTTTGCTGGAAGCTGAGTCACTGGTGGCATGAAGTAATGTCAGAACAGTACATATGACTTGCCTCCAATGCTGAAACAATGCACAGAGGAGGAAGTGATATATGTCTGGTGGAGTTCTCTGGTGGTACACCCAACCGTATTCTGTCCATGTATAGGAGATCTGTGTGCATATTTACTCAGTAGGTTTGCCAGTTCTGTCAATTTATCTACATGGAATTATTCCTGATTTACACCCAGATAGGATCTTACATAATCCAGAGTGCGAATCATGAATACACTAGAAGTAATGAATGCTAAGCCTGGCTGTGGGGCAGTATAGAAATTAAATAAATACATAAACAACGTACCGCTTCATGCAGAATCCCTGCAGCACAGTCCTTTGAGAATGTGAGATTTGCCACAGGACACTTTTTGGCGAAGTAATGCTGAGGAAAAGTGGAAAACAGGACGAAGGGAAGGAAAATGGGGATCGGGGAAAGCACAGAAGAAGTACATTGAACTAGTGAAGATAGCAGGGTAGAGAACCGCACAAAGAATTTCCTGCCAGGTGTGAAGGCTGCGGATATCAGGTGCCATTTAGACAGTGGATGGTATGGGGATGGAGTTAGTGGTTGTGGTCCATGTTGGTATCAATGCCAGGGGGAAATGGAATCATGTGTATTCCTTGAAGCCAAATTTAGGTTGCTACATAGAAGGTTGGAATCCAGGGCCTGCAAGGTGGCTTTCTCCAAAATGCTACTGGTTCCACAGGCAGGGCAAGCTTGACAGGCACAGCTGAGGAGCCTCAATGTGAGGATGAGATGGTACAGTGGAAAGGAAGGCTTCACATTTGTCAGGCACTGGGAAACTTTTGGGGACAAGCTGTGCCTATATAGGAAGGACAGGCTCCACTTGAATCAAAATGGAACCAGATGTGAGGAACTGAGGCAGAATGTAGTGACAGAAGATGAAATCCTCAACTTGATTGACAAGCTCAAAGTTTATATATCAGCAGGCTCAGATAATCTTGAACCCAGAGTCTGAAAGAGTTCATATCCAAATGCCTATGTTTGCTGACCTTCTCACAAGGTATGCAAAATGTTCCAAAGATCAGGTTCTACAACAGAGGACAAGAGAATGGCCAATATAGCACCTATTTTTAATAAAGGATCCGGGGAAGGTCCAGGAAATTAGAGGCCAGTTATCTTAGCATCAGTTCTGGGTTAACTGATTGAAAGTGTTAATAAGTAATCAGTAACCATATAGAAGGACAAGCCATGCTGAAAACAAATTGACTTGGCTTCCACAAAGTCATGCCTCATGAACATATTGAAGTCCTTTGGCATTAGAGTTATTACAGTGTCAATAAGTATGTGGATGGGGTGATCCACTAGATGTTGCTTGCTTGGTCTTCCAAAAGGCTTTCGACAAAGTCCTGCCTGGAAAAGAAGTCCGTCTGTGGTTACTAGACTAAATGGCTATGTGCTATCTCTGTCAACAGAGATGATATACCTGCACACACCAGGTGCTTGGTAGTTTGGCAGGAGGGAGCTGCAAATCTCACAGGTCCTGATCCTGTACTCCAACCACTCCACCACACTGGTCCACTGTTGCCTACTAGCTGCTGAAACACACTCACAGTTGTGCTATTATCATGCAAGTGGGGTGGTGGATAACTAGCAGAACACCTTCCCTTAGGAGCACCAGTGGAGGATTTGCTAGTCATTCTGAGATCAACAAAATCGTCCCGGGTTATCCCTTGGTGGTGAACCTTTCCAACAGCAGGTCCCACCCATTGAAATATCCTCCCCCCGGGCACGTCAGGAGGCAGGAAATGTGGCGTATTTCCAGTGTTTCTGTGGCTTATGATTGAATTAATCATGTCACTCCATTTTTTACTACCCGTGGATTGCTCTGCATTTTTGTAATTGAAACTGTTTATAATATTGTATTTAATTGTATTTGAAATGTGATTTTAATGTTCCTATGCAACCAGTTAGAGATTTTATTATACTTAGGCAGTATGCAAATAGCACGAATAAATCAATGCATGTACACAGAATGCACATGTGTTGAATGCAATCTGTGAACGCCCCTTTTCTTCTCGGGAAAGGCTCCATCCAGGCAGGAAGTCCTTTTATGCTCCCGTCTGAAAGGATCCAAGGGCTGGCTGGGGTGAACACACATCAATTGTTGGCCTGAGGCTACTTCATTGATCCACTGCCATGTGCAGTTAAGGACAGCTATCTATGGATCCCAGAAGCTTTTTACGGTAGTCTAGACTTTCATATACCCATGGCAGTTCGCAGACATGCTTAGTTTGCATGTTTGAGAACTCCTGACTTATAAGCAGATACTAGCACACCTTTGGGTCTGAAAGACCAATATATTTGTCAGTATCAGATGACGAACTCTTCAGTCATTTATGCCTCTTCCAATGCTTTTGCTCCCGGAATTGCTGCATTTGCTGATACAGAGCCATTAAAAATAACAAGGCGTGACCCAGCAAAATTGTTCCGTTTACACAAGGTGATAAAAATCTTAACTGGCCATGCAAACTCCTCTGTAGTTGAGATTTCTTGGCTTTACTTTTGGGACCACCTCAAAGAGCAGCTTCAAGAGGAAATAATTACCAATCCATGAAGTCAGGACAACCGTCCTGCTTTTTCTCTTGATGCAGCAAAAGCCTCTTGTGTCAATGCAATCACAAATCTAATCTCAGAAAAGCCTCTGGATAGACCTTACGGTGGCTTCTGTCAGATAATGCATACATCTCAGAGCAAATTGATGATCTCCGGCAGTGGCTAAGCTATTGAAATGTAAAGCAGAATGAACTTTTCTTCTCCCACCCAAATCCTTGTGTGCAAAGTTAATAATAAGAATGTTTAACTAACAATGAGGTGGTTGTTTATCCAGCTATCAGAACCAGACACCTACAGTTAATCTAATCTGACCCCCTCGCTCACTTCAGGTAGGAACCTTCCTGTATCCACCCATAAGTAGGGATGCATGAGGAATGCAGATGGGGTGGGGAGTCAAATGAGGCAGGTGGACCCATCTCAGCCCCTAGTTTCTGGTGCATCAACCCAGTGCAGGGGCTGCCTCTTTCTGACATTCATTCATTCATTCATTCATTCATCGATTTATATCCTGCCTTTTTCCTCAAAGGGCTCAAGGCAGCTTACATCGTTCTCCTCCTCCATCTTATCCCCACAACAACAACCCTGTGAGGTGGGTTGGGCTGAGAGTCTGTGACTGGCCCAAAGTCACCCAATTGGCTCCATGGCTGAGCGGGGACTAGAACCCAGATCCTCCGAGTCCCAGTCCCATGCTCTTAACCACCACGCCACACTGGCTCCCATTAGCTACACCACTGACATGGCTTGAGCCAGCTCACTCTCTGCCACTTTTGAGGCAGACCAGCATGTATACATGTATTTCAAGCCTGGGAAACTCATGTAAGGTCTGTCCATAGTCTGTGCAAGCTGCTACGGGAATTTTAAAAACTTTCCATGGCTTAAAAAAGGAGCATAGGCAAATCGTAGCCTTCTGTATAAACTGAGTCTGTGAACTCCCCCCATCTCAGCCTGCGTTTGGTTCTCAGCTCAGCAAGATGTGGAGATTCTTCTCCTGATTGACAAGCTCCCCATGAACTACCTTCCTTCAGCCATAATAAGTCAAAGAAGAATGGTCGTGCTCTACCAAAGCCAAAACTTCCATATGAATTTGGAACTGGAAGGAACAGGAGGGACTCCTTGCTATTGTGTTTTTACATTGTATTGCTATGTGCTTATGTGACACTATTGAGCCAGTTTGATGGCTTCATATGTAGCTACAAAGTTATGGTCAAGTTGGAAAGAGAGTAAAAAAGGCCAGATAAGGAGAACTTATCTCCTTATGATAGGAGAAAGGCCAGTGAAGAGAAGGGGAAGAGATGAAGGAGAGAGGCCAGTGAAGAGAAGGGGAAGAGATGAAGGAGAAAGGCCAGTGAAGAGAAGGGGATAGAACAGAGTTGTGTCAAGTTATGTCTGGTGAGGAGAAAGATCGAAGGAGAGAAACTGAACAAAAATAAGGATACAGAATCTTCCATTCCTCCTCTAGAGGATATTAGAAACCAGAGTTATACAGTGAAGATGAAAGGTAGGGGATTATGGGGACACAAAAGGAAGCATTCCTTCCATAGCACATTTTTAAGTTATGGAATTCATTTCCTCAAACTCTTAGGAAGGCCACCAAAGTAGGTGGCTTTAAAATGGGATTAGACGCATTCATGGTGGATCAAGGCTGCTGCTCATTCAGGACCTGCACTGCCTTCAGTATCAGAGAGAGCTCTGAACATCCCATCTGATGTTCTGGAACGTCCCTCCCACTTTTGGCACCATTTCCAGCCCCTTCAGCTGCAACAAGGATTCTCTGGGTCTGTGGGTCTCATCCGGGCCATGAAGGCTGTGGATCTTTCCCACTGAGCCTTCTTCGGTTCCTCCAGTGCAGAGATCACGCAGGAGATGGGGAGAAGTGCTGGCCAGCAACCCTTCCTGGGGCATATCTTGCTCCTAGGCAGGTACCACAAGAAGGACCTGGCCAGCACCAGGAAGACCACCTCCTCTCTGGCTTTGCTGTGTGCAGCCAGGAGCTTGGGGCTCTAGGAGGAGGAACTCTGGTTCCTGGAACCAGCTGAGACCATTTGTCTGCTGCCTGATGCTCTCTAGAGACCATGGAGTAGGTGCAAAGCCAGAACTGGCTGCCACCCACTAGAACCTCCTCTTCTATCTCTGCATCGTCTTCAGAGACAACAGCAGAGCTTTCTCCAGGGAACTTTTCCTGACACTCACTGAGTAGCATCACATGGTGTGCATGTCCCTATGAGTTTGGTGCATTCATTTATATTTATTCCATATATACAAGCTTTTATTTACTGTCCTTCACTAAGTGCCAGGATGGTGTTACAATGAAATAGAAGTACAGCATCAACATCAGTTAGAACAAGTAAAACCACATCTTTAAAACATTAGCTCTTAAAATATCAGGAAAATAAAAAGGGGTTGGCCTGGCAACAGGCGCACCTCTCTGGGGAGCCCATTCCATAGCTGGGGTGCCACCACAGAGAAGACCCTTCTCTAGGTAGCAACTCTTCTGATCTCCTTCAAAGAAGGTTCCCAAAAAAGGACCCCTGCTCCAGATCTTAGGGGCCAGGCAGGTATATATGGGAGGAGCCGTTCCTTCAAATATCCAGGTTCAAAGCCATTTAGGGCTCTGTACGTCATCATATACCCCCAAATACCCCTAGTATTAGTGGCTGCTCCCCCCAGATGCTGTTTTCTCCATGCTAGGAGAGGCTCCAAATTCAAGGCAAAATATGGGGTGGTGTGGGAAGACATGCACAAGCAAAACCAATCCACTGATGCCACCCAACTTGCAAAATATGGGGGATTTGCCTCCCCACCCCGCAAAGTTCTGCATCCTTGTTTTTGAGAAAGCACCATCAAATCTCTCTTTCTCTCTCTGTTGACATATTCAAGTCAAGTGAGAGGTCTGTTTGCTCTAGAAAGAGGAGTCTAATGAAGGTTTTTTGTTCCCATGGCAACTTTATCGCTTGGCAATTGGAATCAGGACTGCTGAGAAAGTGACTGCCTGAGATTGATCAAGGGTTTCTTCCATGAATGGATGGGCTCAAACGACGATGGTCATACGTATTCCCATTTGCTTCATGTCGTAAGACTGACTGATTCCTCGAGAGTTTAATATGGGGCAGATATGTCAGGTAACAGTTGCTGCATAACTGTAACAGGTCCTGAATCCACACACCCAATGCAGAAAGCAAAGATCACTCTTATTTGCAAGTGGAAAGTTTCTGAGGGCCCATTTTGGCCAATTTTTCAAAGAGTTCTGGGAAAGTGAAAATGTAGCAGATAGCAGCACTCTGGGGAAAAGGAAAAATGGCAGTGTGAAGAAACATCTGGCACTGCTGATTAATTAATATTTGCTTAGAGTGCCCTCTGTCAGTCTATAGTGCATTAGAGTAGGTCTGAAGCTTTGCTTTGTGACTGTCAAAAGCCAGTGTAGAAGTCGCTTGGTGATGCTCTGAGGGGAGAAGAGAGAGATACTTGCTTTGAACATTGTGACATGGAATTTGGAGCAAGTAACTTTGATTCTGATTGGCTATGGATTCTAGCTTAGTGAAAAAGAGCAGGTTGAAAAGGACTGTTCAGTCATTAAAGTTGACAGTAAGGGAGAATCAATTAGCTTGTGGTCAACAGAGAAGGAAAGGTTTGCTGGTTGGTTAGTGTGTTTTAGAGAAACCAGGAAAAAGCTGAGGAGAAAGTGAATAATTAAAGCTGGAGCAATGAACTATGTTTCCTTTCTGTGATAGCCATGCATGCGTGGTGAAGATCAGGAGGCAGCCCAGCATTCTTGCAGAATAATATTACTCAAGAAGGTCACTTCATCAGGGTCCAAATGAAGTGTCCAAGCAGGCTATAACCCAACAGGGAAATGCTACCCAATAGCTGACCCTTGGCTGTGAGTGAATTTGGCTGGGTGTCCCTTGAGTGCTTGACGTGTTACCGTACAATCTTTTGAAAACCTCAAAGTAAATATGGGTATTGTTTTATGTGCAAAGAATTCCATAGATGCATTAGATGACACCACTCTAACAGCAGAAAGTGAAGAGGAACTAAAGAGCCTCTTGAAGCAGGTAAAAGAGGAGAGCACAAAAGTTGGCTTGAAACTCAACTTGAAACTAAGATCATGGCATCCGGTCCTATCACTTCCTGGTAAAAAGGTGAGAAAGAAATGAAGGTAGTGACAGATTTTATTTTCCTGGGCTCCAAGATCATCGCAGACGGAGACTGGAGCCAAGAAATTAAAAGATGCTTGCTCCTGGGGAGGAAAGCAATGGTAAATCTAGACAGCATACTAAAAAGCAGAGATATCACCCTGCCAACAAAAGTTTGTGTTCAAAGCTATGCTTTTTTCCCAGTTGTATGGCTGTGAGAGTTGGACCATAAGGAAGGCTGAGCACCGAAGAATTGAGGCCTTTGAATTGTGGTGCTGGAAAGGACTCCTGAGAGTCCCTTGGACTGCAAAGAAATCAAATCAGACAATCTTAAAGGAAATCAACCCTGACTGTTCTTTAGAAATTCAGATACTGAAGATGAAACTCAAATACTTTGGCCACCTAATGAGAAGGAAGGACTCACAGGAGAAGACCCTAATGCTGGGAACAATTGAAGACAAAAGGAGAAGGGGATGGCAGATGTTGAGGTGGCTAGATGAGGTCACTGGGGCTGTGGGTGTGGGCTTGGATGGACTCCAGGGGATGGTGGAGAACAGGAGAGCCTGGATGAATGTTGTCCAGGGGGTTGTGATGGGACAGACACAACTTAGTGACTAAATTCACATCCCATTGATAAATTCCTTGTTTAATTGTTCATCTTTTTCCCTAGTGCGGGTGCCCATCTCATTCCTAAAACTTTTACGCCAGCTTCTAGGAGGTTCTAAAGAAGATCAATGGCAGCTTGAAAGGTACGCATGTGGAATCCTGTCTCAAAGTGACAGAGAGTCCCTTAAGACCTGAAAACTAAGCATTTGGTATGAATAAGAAACCCCATAAGCGCAAAGGAAGGACCAGCTTTTTCACTGGCAGTGCTGGAGTGTGGAAGTTTCCCCATGGACAGCCACTGAAAGGAGTTCTGGGCAGCAGGGGTGAGTCTCCCACATGTTAACTTCACCAACTCTGAAATTTGCAAGGTGCTTTGACCTCTATGCAAACACACGATCCATTTCCACAAGCTGAGCTGAATGCTCTCATGTGAGAAGTTTTGACTAAGCCCCCCAAATATGCATTACAGGCATACAGCAAATACTTTTTGTGCTATGCAGCTGCTGCTTCTTTCTTGCCACAGAGATTCTCTCCTTCTGTTACCAGTCTAGGATCCAAACTTCCACAAGGAGACTAAATTCTCTTCTGGATACTGAAACAGAAGCTCACCCAGAACAAGCAAAAGGTCACTTTTTCTACTGTCTCACAGACACGGTTCCAAGTCTTACTTGTACATCTATCTGCAAAATTGCATGCATGCGTCTTCTTCCAGGACTGACCCTTGGGATCATGGCCAATTTTCCTTTCATTGCAGTATTACAATAATACCACAAAAAAGTAACTCCTCAATTTCTTTGGAGAACGTGAGCTCGAACTTTCCATGCTGAGGTGCCATGTTAAGAAAGTGAGTCTGACCCCCACTCAGAGATATCAGGGAGTGAGCTTCCTAATTGAAAATGAGGCATGATGTTCCCTCAGCCATTTAATTGTTAGTTTTGGCCACCTCATAAAGCGCAATAGTAAAAGCAACAGTGATTGGTTCATATGTCATGGAGATCTACACTGAATTATAACCTTCTTTTATAGCCACTTAAGAGGGCAAAGGTTGGGGAGAGAAGGTGGGGTATTAATATGTCATGCTTGTATAAACTGCTTTATTTGATTAGCTCAGCATGGTTTTAAGACACTAATTAGACTGTTTCCAGATGTGGCATTTACCCTTTGACTTGGGCATGGATGTGAACAAGGATTTGATATCTCTACCATTTCTGGGTCATCTGTGTTTTGTAGCAGAGCCACCAGCAAGAGCTGCCTCGGCCTAGCAGTGTGGAAGTATTCCTTGGCTTATTTAGGGACGTTTGTAAAATTCTTCTCTAATTTTTTCTCTTGATATGGGTTGTTGTTGTGATGTGCCATCAAGTCATCTCCTCTGAAGTGACCTATCCATGACAGTCTGGCTCAGCTCTTCCAAATACAAGTGTGTAAGCTTCCTTCATGAATTTCAGTGTTCCGGACTATTTGCTTTTATTAACACAATGGAATTGATTTTTTTACCAATCCAGCATTCTTCGAAAAAAGCCTCCAACAATACAGATGCAGGTTTTTTCCAGTATTGTTTGCTTGGCACAGCTCTTAGAATAGATGATTCACTCTACTTTCTTTCTCTGTCACTTATATGTGTATTTGCTCATAAGTCTATACCATTCCACTTCTGCATTTACATGGGGATTTTCAAACACACGTCTTTCAAAATACACATTTCTGGATTTATTACATCTTAAAGCATTCATTTTCAAAGCATGTATTTATTTCATCTCAAGATATGCAAGTTCTGATGTTTCAGCTACTGAGAACAGGACCCTGAAGTCCACAATAGTCCACTACTTTGGACTTCTTGTTTGTGATGAAGTAGAACCAAAGAGGGAACCAAACTGGTACCATCTTGGCTAGAAAATAGGAAAGTGCAAGTGTTTATCTCTGTTTTGTGCAGGATGGAAAAGCAGAGACTCAGGAGCCCTGGTCAAGTGTAGGCTAGGTCAAATGTACATGGGCGCTTCTCCTGTGATAGGCAGAAGTAAAAGTAAGCATAGAATGTATCTCTCATACGTAGAGGGCTGGTTCACATGACCCAATAGACCAGGGGTCCTCAAACTTTTTCAATAGGAGGCCAGCTGAAAGGCGGCAGTGACTGGGGTGGGCCGGTGAGGAGGGGGCCTGGGCACACATGCCGGTGAGGCATCATCGGGCGCGTGCAAGGTGGCATCAGGTGCGCGCAGTGGCAGCTCGCCTGCTGAGTGAGCAAGCCACCACCTCCCTGCTGGCACTGCGAGGCAGTGTGCGCATGTGAGGGAGGCAGGTGGCGGCGGCGGCTCGCTCGCTCGCTCGGAGATCTCCCAACGAGTCCAAAACCATCTCCGAGTGAGCAAGCCACCACCTCCCACCCACACGGTGGGGCGGCGGTGTGCACGCATGCAGGTGGCAGGTGGCGGCACAGGCCTGATAAACAGGCATGGTGGGCCGGATCCATCCCGTGGGTCATAGTTTGAGGACCCATGCAATAGACAACCATGGTCAAGTTTAGCCATGTCACCAGAGGGCACCTGCCTTACCATGGCTGATCATATGAACATGGGTGGTACTCTCAAGATTAGCTCATGGCCTGTTTGAGGGTTGCAGCCCCCTGCAAAGGGTCAGGGTGAACAGCAGAGGGGGATTTAGCATTTCAAATCCACGTCGAGCTCAATGAATATATCAAGTGATGTTTTCCTGGCAAATCCAGCGAAAATGTGGGTTTCTAAAGTGTGGATTGCCTCGTTGGACATAGATACTTCCGCACCAGTGTCAAAGTTACCCTTGATAAGGAATGTCTGCATGAGAATGGTCACTACTTCATTTGGATGTGCATAGAAGGTGGGCATTTGGGCCCAGTGTGTGGCCGCAAACCACATTATCCTCCCAAACCCAGGGCCTGCGTGCATCTCGTGCCCTGAATTAGATAAAGTGGCTGCAACCTTCACTCATGCAATACTTGATGTGGGTATTTTGCGATCAACTAAATAAAGCAGTGGGGAGGGCCAAGGAAGGAGGTTGGAATACTAATCAGGATCAGCATAAGTCTGCGGCCCCGTCTTCTTTGCTGCTTCTCCCCCGGCTGCTCCATGTTTTCCGAAAAGGCCCAATGAGGACAGCCAGCACGGTCTTTTGTTGTCAGGGGACAGGGCAGGACCACAGAATTTGGAAGCTGGGATTCCAAATATTCCTGAGACCTCCCAGAAGATCTTGTATGGTTTTATCCTTGGCAAACATATTCCTAAAAGGGGCAACCCTGCCATTTCCAGGAAAAAAAAAATGCTCCCACTGATACACCCTGTTTGCCTTCCAGTAACTTTGTGGATGTCTTCACAGGTCACCTTTAATGGCTGGAAGTCTGTCTTTATTTGGTAGGTCACGATTTACACAGGCTAACTTTGAAATATATCCAGATTGTTTCAAAATATGTTTTGAACCTTCTTAGAAAATAAAGAAGGCACTATTTCATGTCTGGTTTACATATCCTCTCCATATCATTTGCAAGAACTGTAATTTGCCATTTGCACTCCCTTGGAATTAAAGATCCTCTTAAAATTAAAATAGCATCAATAACACTTTATCTTCGGCTAATTTTACCAAAATAAAGCTGACATGTCTTGTAAGTGATGGCTTCTTGTTGTGGCATGTAATGAAAATTAAAGCAAAAGAAAGCCATAAAGCTTCACAGTATTAATACAATTTACATCTAATTTCCATGATTTTGTTTCTGTGCATTTTTAAAAGAAAATAAATTCTTTGGTGATTTAAAAAGTGATCTTACTTTGAGACGATGGTGCACTGTAGGAGCAAACCTTGGTGAGCATATTTCAGTTTTATGAGAAACCTTCCTTACTCCCATTAAGTAATTCCTCAATTATTTCACTTAAAGACTTGTACACATTTTCCAGTTCTGAAAACCTTGGTAAAGCACTGGCAATAAATGTGGATATGAATGGTGAATAATCAGTGAAGAATAAAGGGTTCTTCACCACATTATTTTAAAAGTTCATAAAGTAAAAATGAAGTATCTGAAAACTGTTCAACCCATCTAGCACAGGGATGTGCAAACCAACAAACCTTGATTTTGGAGATGTTCTTTCATTTCAACCTTGAAACTTGTTCTGGCTCAAGTCTATCAGAAGTTGAGCTTTGCTCTGTTTGGTTTTACATAAAAATCTATGTATTGTGTGCATTTATGTACATATTTGGCATGTGCACATTCTTCTTCCATTGATTAAGGCAGATTAATGTGCATTTTTCCGAAGTACAGATTTTTTCACATGTGCTTTCAGAAATAGAAATGTAGAAACAGAGTGAGTCAGAAGGGGCCTCTTGGGCCATCTAGTCTGACCCCCGGCTCCAGCCGGCTCCACTCATGATATGCCTGCCATGCACATGTCCGGCCTATCCTTGGACACCCTCACCAATGGGCTTGAACCGCCTCCCATGGAAGCCCATTCCATTCCCTAGGGGTCCTATCTGTCAGGAAGTACTTCCTGGCATCCCAATCGAACCTTGGTTCCCTGAGCTTTGCTCCACTAGAATGTGTCCTGCCCTCCACTGCAGGGGAAAAACGGTCATGACCAAGCTCTGCATGGTACCCCTCTACGTACCTGTATGTCCCTAACTGGTCCCCTGTGAGTCTCCTCCTCTCAAGGCTGAAAAGACCCAGTTCCCTCAGTCTCTCTTCATATGACTTCCCGTGCAAACCAGCCACCATCCTAGTGGGCCTTCCCTGCACCGATTCCAACCTTGCTACATCCCTCTTGTAATGAGGGGCCCAGAATTTAACACAACACTCCAGTTGTGGGCATGCATGCATGCTAGCGAAGACCGTTTTTCCAGTCTGCAAATCATATTGCAAGTCCGGAGATTGCGAGACTTGGAGCATTGGCTGCATGTGAGTCCGTGTATGGTCTAGAGGGTTTGAACTGGGTTATTCTGATCAAACCCAGACTGAAATCAATTTGCCATACACACCGACTGAATGAGTGGCACAACCAACAAACAGTCTGGGCTACCTGAGAGTTGTTTTCTCCTACATGAGCCGAGCTCGTATTTATTTATTTAATTTTTATACTGCCCAATAGTTGATGCTCTCTGGGTGGCTCACAGCAACTAATTGAAATACAACAGCTACAATAACAATACAAATACAACAAAACACGGTATAAAATTCCAATATAGAAATTTAAAACAGCTTAAAAATTCCAGTATCCAAAAATATGAAATAATTTGCCTCTAAAGACTTTCAATAAAACTAGACCTAATTAAAATCGCTGACATAGCCCATCATGTGACTTGAAATGTCATTAAAAGCATGGGAACAGAGGGCAGTTTTGACCTGAAGCCCAAAAGATGACAATGTTGGTGCCAAGCAAGGAGATCATTTCTGAAAAGTCCCTCCTCCTTGTTGCGTCTTTCTGGGCCACCCTTGAACGTGCTTCTGCAGCTGTCTCTTGAGATGTTGGTGGCTCTTCTCCCACTCCCACAGCCACTGGAGGCCAAACAAGCAGGAACACAGCTCTGGAACCACCTGCCAAGAGAAGCCAGGTGGACTTCCTCTCTGTCGACCTTCAAATGGCAGGAAAATACATTTTTATATTGTCAGGTCTTTGACATTTAAGCAGATCTGCTACTGATGGAGCTTTTAACCCGTGCCATGCCAAACATTTCCCTTGCATTATTTTCAGCAATTCATGGAAAGTTTGTACTGGAATGAAACATCCAGCAAAATAGGCCAAGGAGAGAAAGAATTCTGAAAGGTTTGCTCGTTGGGAAAGTGAATGGTTTTCTGTTTACCCTTTTACACTTAAAAAGTCCTAGCTGATAGGACTAACTTCCTTCCTTCCTTCCTTCCTTCCTTCCTTCCTTCCTTCCTTCCTGCCTTCCTTTTTAATTATATTTTATAATGCCCTGAATGCTGTTACAGAATCATGGTCTCTTTGCAAAAGCACTTTCCACCCATCAATTTTTCTTGAAGTCTCAAGAGAATTCTTTATTTTCATGACCACTCAGGAAGAATAGCCACTCTGGAAACAACTTTCTGAAAAGAGCCCCAACTGACTGCAAGCAAGAAAAGGGCTTTTAGTGCTTTAAAAACTTGTATAGATGGCATTCTTGAGAAAACGTATCTGGAAATTTGCAAGTTTCAGTGCTTATCTCCATGCCATCAACATCTTTGATGCAAAACACCTTTCAGTTGAGTTTTTATCAAGATTTACTCCGTTAGCATTATCTAAATTGAACACCATCTGTGATCAAAGCCAGCACATGCCTGAGCTTGCTGTACGTATGATTGGAGACCCTGCACAATGTGCTCAGTAGCACGTATGCATTTAAAATGTACATTAACACATGTACTTTTGAAAAAATGTGCACAAATATATTCTAATCAATGGGAAAATAATGTGCACATTTCAAAGATGGGCAAAATCCATGTCTACATTTGTTAGAGGATGTACAAACATGTGCACGAACTTTCATGTGAAAGGAAAAAAGTCAGAATGTGATTTGTGATGGAATTTGGAGTTCTTCAGCAAGATCAGAATGTGCTGTTTTATACATCCCTGTTCCGTCATGAAATTTTCAAATCAAGATGCTTTTGAAGGCATAGGAGCAGACGGGACTGGGTTTATTCTGGTCTTCTGACACTTCCATGGATTGAAAGATCTGCATAGCTAAACATGTCGTAGATACAAGTGTTCCCATAAACGTTTTATTCAACTTTACGCATGATATTTCAAACACATGCCAATACCTTTTACCAGTGCTTTTTTTTTGTAAAAAAAAAAAGGTGCCAGAACTCACGTCTTGGGGTCTCACTTTTACACAGTGGTCACCGCCAGCAGTAAGCACTCAGCGTGCGACCACACGACCGATCCCAAGTCGAGCAGCACCCTCACAATCAGCACCGACACACAAGCAGCCCGCAGGCACTATGTTAATGATTTTTGCTGCCGATCTGCTACGCCTGACAGAGCAATTCACAATCACTTGGAAAAATCCGTCAAAAAAAGGTGCCAGAATGCCGTTCCAGTTCGTTCTATGACAAAAAAAGCCCTGCCTTTTACTCTTTGTTGCCATTGTTTTAATGCCATTGCAACTCATCTTTCTGCTTCCCCCAAATCCATCTCTTCATTAATATGGGCAGTGCATAGATGTATAAAGCTATAGGCAGAATTGCAACTTGTATGGCTGTGAAAGCTGGACCATAAGGAAGGCCGAGCTCCGAAGGATTGAGGCCTTTGAATTGTGGTGCTGGAGGAGACTCCTGTGAGTCCCTTGGACCGCAAGGCAATCAAACCAGTCAGTCCTAGAGGAGATCAACCCTGACTGCTCTTTAGAAGGCCAGATAGTGAAGATGAAACTCAAATACTTTGGCCACCTAATGAGAAGGAAGGACTCCCTGGAGAAGAGCCTAATGCTGGGAACAATAGATGGCAAAAGAAGGAGAGGAGGGCAGAGGATGAGGTGGCTGGATGGAGTCACAGAGGCAGTTGGTGTGAGCTTGAGTGGACTCTGGGGGATGGTGGAGGACAGGAAGGCCTGGAGGAATGTTGTCCATGGGGTCGCGATGGGTCGGACACGACTTCGCGACTAACAACAACAACAAATAGGCAGAATAACAACAGTCAGTATAATTCCATGTGTGAAAGACTTCACATACCTTGGCTCAGTGATCAATTCAAAGGAAGACTGCATTTGAAGAAGACTGAGACCTGGAAGAATAGAAATGAAATAACAGGACCATCAAGTGTATGGGTGTGAAGACTGGACAGTGAAGAAAGCTGGCAGCAAGAAAATGAATGCATTTGAAACATGGTGTTGGAGGAGCTTCATGAATACCCTAGGCCAACAGAAAGACAAACAAGTAGGTTCTAGATCAAATCAAGCAAGAGAGTTCTCTGGAAGCAGAACATGATGAAAATGAAGGTGTTGTACTTTGGGCATATCATTAGAAAGCAAGGGGAAGACAATCATGCTAGGGAAAGTTGAAGGCAGAAGAGGAAGAGCAATTATGAGGTGGATTGGTTCCATCAAGGAAGCCACAGCCTTGAATTTAGAAGAGCTAGGCTGGAATGAGATGGATAGGACATTCTGGATGGTTTTCATTCATAAGGTTGCCATAGGTTGGAGACAACTTGACTGCACATAACAACATAATTCCATGTGACTCTCAAGTTCCTGGACTCCATGGAACTCTTGAAGTCAATAGGCATTAAAAAGCACAGCAGAATTTCAAGAGATTCTTTAATGAACACCAGTTTCTGTTTTACTGCTGTAGGCTGAATTCATTTCAATGGACGACAAAAGATACTTTGGAGGCAAGGATATAAGAAGAGCAAGATACTTTCTGGTAGAAATGATTTGGGCAAGAGAAAAATGCATATTTTACAGCTTGGAAAAGGAAGATTCTGTCTAGAGTTGAACAACACAGGTGGCAGAAATAATGCAAAGGACCCACATGCTTCCTTAAACAGGAAACCCACAGTGTGAGAGTCAAGGGTGTAGTTGATATGACTCTCATTACTCAGACCTCTGTTCTGAAAAAGAGGAACAGGTTAATTCTTCAGTCACATGCCTTCGAATCTGAATCAAATGGAAAAGAAAGCATCAATGCTCCGTCAGCTTGAATAGAAATGGCTTACGACCCTTCAAGAGAGGGATGCCTGAGAAAATTGCCACAGGTAGTACCAAAAGGATCGGTCTGAAGCAAGGCAGGGCTTGTTGGCTTTTCGCTTTTCGCTTTTCCAACATTTCAGAGCAGTTACTAGTTTTGCAGTGACTCGTTCACATAGTACATGCTTTCAAGTCTGTCTAAGGTTTCTGCATGCTGAATTGTGCCTTCAGAATGGTAGTTGGTCAAGGCACATATTTCTCTTGAGAATGTTTTTTAAAAATCCCTGGAAAAAAGATGTCATTATTTATTTATGTATTGAAAACTTTTATATGCCATCACCACATACCTTGGCATCTTGGGACGGCTCACAGCACATACAATTAAAAACAATAAAACAATAACAAATTCCATAAAATTATATACAAACAAAAACAAAAAAGCAACTGTTAATGATAAAATATTAATTTTTGAAATAGCAATTAAATAAAAAGGTTTTAACCTGGCGATGAAAAGAATATAAACTCAGTGCCAGGCGCACCTCTCCAGGGAGTAGGGTAGTTGTTCTTTTTGTCTCCTATAAAGAGGGCTCCCAGAGCAAAGCCTCTCCCACAGATCTTAAGGTGTGTGAGAGCATGTAAGGGGAGAGGCGCTCCTTCAGGTATCCTGGTCCCAAGCCGTTCAGGGCTTTATAGGTTAAAACCAGCACCTTGAATTGGGCCCAAACTTCAACTGGAAGCCAGTGTAGCTGGTAGAGGACTGGTGTTATATGAGAATAATGACTGGTCCCCGTCAGCAACCTGGCAGCTCTGTTCTGTACCAGCTGAAGTATCCGTTTTCAAGGGCAGCCCCACGTAGAGCGCATTACAGTAATCCAACCTTTAGCTTTATCTAGGGATGCTGTGTTAATCCAGCAGGTTTGATTTCCAATGTTGTTATTGATGTTCCATTGGCTCAAGCAATTCTCCCGAACCTTCTATGTTTGATCCAAACATAGGAGATTGTCTTAGCTTAGGTCAGACCACATTCCACTGGATGAGGGATTCATCCAAACCTTTAACTACAATAATAAAATATTGTACAATATTATTATAATATTATAGCACAATATTATGACAATATTACAACCTTGATATTTTTCTATATGCATTTCCCCTCTTGGAGGAATGGGAAGATTCAAGTGTTCCAGCACTTAGTGAGTGGTTTGGTTCTTTTTGGTTCTGTTTTAAGATGTTGTATAACTGTATTTGTTTTCATTGCAAAATTTTATAAGTACACAGGTTCCACATAGGTGGAGGTTTCACCACGAACACCCCAACAATCAATGCCTTCTCCCTGTCTTGGCTTTATAAGGGGGCACCCAGAGCTGAAACCTCCAGGTGCTTTGCAGCTGCAAATGCCAAGGTCTTTTCTTTGATGTCTGAACTAGCACATTCCACATCTGAGAGGGATGAAGAGGAAAGCAAGCCTATCAATAAAATTACCAATAAAACCAAAATGAGAAAGGCTTTCTTTTCCACAAGATTCCAGCTACAGAGAAAAAACTTCTTGTCAAATGAAAATACTGTATATTATAATTTCAGTTGTGCTTATAAACATTTGAGTATGACCTATTCAAAACCCAGACAGAATTGTGAGCCTGTGTCTACTAGTTCTGTGCTCATGTTTGATTTGTGAGATTTTCTCAGTTCAATTTTGGGCAAATTAGGAAATGTGCATTAATATCCCCTGTAGATTGTATCAGCCCTGATTTAGTCAACAAAGGAAAGCACAGCATAAGGGGGTATTTGCATAAATATCACATTTGATCACAGCTTGATTTGAGCAGTTTATCCATTCACAAAAATGAACATCAATTGCAGTCATATTTTAAATAATTCTATAGCTGATATACATTAAGATACAACAAAGTAATAATCCACAATCCATAAGTGAATGGATTCCCTCCAAAATGGCTTTTGTGCCTATAGAGTCACCTATTCAGGGATACTTCTATTCTCAAACTCAAAGAAGGGAAGCCAAGTTTCAACATGATCCCCTCTTATGGAGTCCTCAAAGCAGTCTTCTATAATGTATGCAGAACTTTGCCAAAGCTGTTTGCCAGATTTTTTGTTAACTGCAGCTGACTTCAAAAGTTGAATACCGTATTTTTCGCTCTATAAGATGCGCCTGACCATAAGACGCACCTAGTTTTTAGAGGATGGAAACAAGAAAAAAAATATTCTGAATCAAATGGGCACATAATCACAGGCACATTCCCCATCACTTCCCCATGGGCTGCACATCTGACAGACTTACTGCACACACATATTCGCTCTATAAGACGCTCAGACATTTCCCCTTACTTTTGAGGGGGAAAAAGTGAGTCTTGTAGAGCAAAAAATACAGTAATTCCTAGTTGGGCCATTGCTGGAAGGAGAAGGAGAAGGAATAGACAGAGATGGAGGAGGAGGAGTAGGGGGAGGAGAAGGAGAAGGAGGAGACATTATCTGTAGGCTATTTTCTCCTAATGTTATTATAGATGGAAATTAAAGCATGTAATAAGCTAACAGGTTGAGAAATGATTTCTGATATTATTCCAAAACTCTGAAACCAGAGCATAGACACCTTGAGGCACTCAACCAAGAGCCTATGGTGTTACAAGCTCACCAAGAGCTGAGTGATAAGGAAGACTACATGAGATATATTTTGAGTGGGCTGTGATACCATTAATGAGCCACTTTGATCAAATTCTCTCTGAACCTAGCAGAAACAGTGTGGCATGGAAAAGGATCGAAGTGCTTTCTAGCTTATATCAGATATCAGGGACACCAGTTCTGCTTCATGTACTACTATTAGGTCCCTTCTGGTAGTACAAAGCATCTCTGAATACAGTTTGGGTAGGACTCTATTCCCTGTCTCCGTTGTTCGAGTACAGAATTCTTCCCATTCTTTCAAGGAATGGGTGGCTTCCCCTTGGAATACCAGGAAAAGGGGAGCAATCCAAGCAGTTGAGCAATTACCTGTGTGTAATTGGCTGCTTTCCTACCCCCAATTCTCAGATCTGAAACACACCTTCAGATGCACAGATCACATTTATATTTGTCACTCTGACAAAAACACAAGTAATTGAAAATTGGTAACAGGGAGTAGTGGAGGAAGCCAATTAAAATGGGTTATTCAGCTTTGCAAACATTTTACAATGGATCGGGAGAAATGGAACACCTTTTACTGAGAGGTGGAGTCACCGCTGACAGCACCACCCATGGGATTTTGGCCTTACTGAGGATTACATGAATTAATTGGTCCAGTTGCACTGCATGGCAATAAAGTCTCAAGTTGGCAATAAAATCTCTAATCCTCCAGATATGGCCTTCTATAAGGATCCAATTTACTTAATATACTCTGTTTGCTTGCATAGGCAAAAGCTTCTAACATTCACTTTGAAATGAAAACATTCAGTTCTGAATGCATAATCGAGGTAACCATATTAGAATTCACATTTTGAAGACCAGCACAATCCCCAATCAGGTAAGATTTCATTTACATCAGGGTAATAACTCAGCTTGTATTTCCTGCATTCAAGGGGCATAATTTAGTTTGTGGAATATCATGAATCGGACACAAGGTGAACAGCAAGATGATGTCAGGAGAATCCTAGCAAGTACTAACACAGCTCATTCAACCCATCTCTTCATACCTGGCCACAGGTTCCACACGACGTCCACCCCTCTCATCCCATCTCCCATGTCCAAACCTTACGCTTTGTACCTACAGAGATGAAAACATCTGTGAAGTCATCCATCTCTTCCATGCCACCTTGTTAGAAGAAAGAGATGCCCACATAATGGTCAAAACACAAACCCCAAATGATCTGTTAATGGATAGGTTCATTTAGAAGCTTGCTAAGATTTCTAGGGAAATATGCCATCTAGAATTACGAGAGGCAAACAAAAAGGGAATTTTTGTCTTCTAGACTTAGCTGCTGGAGCCTGTTTTAAAATGGTAAGGGAGCTGCATTACTGGCAAAAGCAGAACCTGAAATCTAATATAATCATGTTTTCTTAATTTTGGTTTTGTCAGTTACTTATTGACAGAGAGGGTGGGGGTGGGGACAACAATACGAGTGCTGGCATGTGTGGCTGACAAGTATTTGGGTGCCTTTCTCCACTGACATCCTGCCTTGTCTAAGTTGCAAATTTAAGGATCGCATATGGGGAACGCGTATTTGTCAGGTTCTAAAGGCAGCTACTTTGAATATATCTGTGTTGTTCTTGTTTTTCTTCCAAATCTTTCTCTGAACAAGAGCTAAGTTAATGAAGGGAACAATTTCGCTCTGAATAGCTCTACACTTACCCCATATTTATTTGTCTCGTTGCTACGGCTCAGGAATGATTGCAAGGGATTTAAAGACTTTGCAGATTCTCGTTAATTTTACAAAACCTTGTTTTGATTTACCACACCAATACAAATATTATTGTACTTGTGCTAACTTTTCTTATAAGCTCCTTTTAAAAAATGTATGAAAACAGGCCCGTCTGCCACCATAGTGAGGACAAAACATGCTCTCGCTACATAAAAATGATACAGTGAAGTACTTTATACAGGAAATAGCAATTTGAGGGTGGGATGACTTTAAGGAAACTGTTACCACCAATGTCACATAAAAGTTGCAATTAAACTTTAAATTACAAATTTAGTGGAGATGTGTGAACAAAAGGGACTCTCCAAGCTGATCCATTTTTTCTTTCGCTTTGCTTTGTTTTGTTTTACTGGGAGGTATTACATTTTACGTGGATAGCTTAGCTTTATTAAACCTTGTTTTACAAGAAAGTTTTTATTGAAGCTCCAGCTAGTTGTCCCTCACAGGAGTTCCAGTGTTAATAAAAGAGGAAATGAAGGAAGAAAACAAAGACTCTAAGAAGAAGCACGCCAAAAACCTTCTACAGAAGTTTTCTGAACTAACTGCTATTTCCCTTTCCCAGCAGACATAGGACAGAGTTCCTTTTGAAAGACGTGCATATCAACCATCACATTCTACTTTGTGGAGAAATAAACTCCCACCAGGGGAGATACACCATGTGGATAGTTTCTATGGGTCTCCAGAAAAAAGTATGTTATAGTGCCTTGGTTTTAATTCTGAATTCTTTATTATCTTTCTTTAACAAGAGTCCTAGGTCATGTGCTTTGAGCAAAAGAAGCAAAAAGCTGAATATCTGTTTTTGAATGAATGACTTACAGTTCTTTTGAATTTAACATTTCTGTGCCAGATAGATAGTTCTTCACTTACCTGTTCAGGGAGGTTTTTTTTTCCCCCAGAAATGGAGCTTCTGATTTTTAATTCAGGTTTAGTATCCTATTGGTATATATATTTTCCCAGGGTCATTATAAAATTAGCAGAATCTAATGAGCCCAGCTTGATTTGTGACCTATGAAGCCAAATATAAAACAACCACCCCTCCAATTCAGGTTCAATGGACCACACTGGCTTTTCTGACTACATGGACCAACAGCAGCAGGGGCATTGAAATCCAAGAAGACCACCAAAAACATAGCGGCCAGATGTATATACTGTAACCATTGTATCTTGTTTTATCTTGGGGAAGTGTAAATAGTAGAAGTCTTAATGGGAAGCTACACTGGGTCATCCTGAACATAGATGGTGAAGTCTTCTTCTGGGTGACACTAAGCATTGCTTTCTTAGGTCAGAGCAAGATTTTTTCTAACCCCACAATTTGTTCCCAAAAGTGTCCAAAAATACACATCATGTTTGAAGGCAACTTTCCCCAATTTGATCATTTGTTCTGACGAGTCAGTATTCACCTATTTATTGCTTCTGATCTAGAGATGGGGGAATCTGCCATTTTAAGTTCTTCCACATTCCTTTAAATAAACCTTTCATTTTTTGCATGTTCTTTATGAAGAAGCTTGAGAATGGGATACATTCTTATCAAAAGTGAGCCAAACAAAATTCTCACCCACCTGCACCAGCTGAACTCAATAGGGATTTGGAGGATGAAGAAGGACCATATTTTACCTGTCTGCCCTGTAGTCACAGGAGCAGTTCAGAAAAAAAGAACTGCCAGCCTTAATTCAGCACCACAAGCATGATTGAATAAAAAGGAATACAAACACAGACTTTCCAGAGCTAAGCACTCAAAGGCCTTCACCTGGATGGATGAATCTGTTTCAGTTTCTTCCCCATGTACATTGATTACATCTCAAGTACATTTTGTCCTGAATATGAAGTCAAGGAGAGCAAAAACTCAGACGTCTCACCTGCCTTGACAAGTTTGATGTTATAGAATCATAGACTCATAGAATAGCAGAGTTGGAAGGGGCCATGAAGGCCACCGAGTCTAACCCCCTGCTGTTGCAGGACATCAAGTCCCACCCTCCCACTCAGATGGCTGCCCAGTTGCACCTTGAATGTCCCCAGTGTGGGAGAGCCCACCACCTCTCCAGGCAGCTGGTCCCACTGCTGTATTGCTCTAACACTGAGGAAGCTTTTCCTGATGTCCAGCCTGAATCTGGGTTGCCGCAACTTGAACTGATTATTCCATGTTCTACATTCTGATATTAGCAAGAAGCCTCTTTGTGACAGCCCAAAGGCCTTATACTTATAGAGGGATATCATGTCGCCCCTCAATCTTCTCTTCTCAAGGCTGAACATGCCCAGTTCTCTCAGTCTCCTCTCAGGGCAGTGTTTCCAAACCCTGGATCATTTTTGTTGCCCTCTTCTGGACCCTTTCTAATTTACCTGCATCTTTCCTAAATCCTGGGGCCCAGAACTGGACACAGTATTCCAGCTGAGGTCTGACTAGTGAGGAGTACTAGTACTACTATACTTCTCCACTGCACAATTTGAGCGGGTCCCACTGCGAAAGTTGAGGTGAGTCAGGCACCCAAATACTACAGTTCACCATCTGTCATGAATCAGTCATTTCCCATCCTAAACCTGGTGGTCAGCAGCATCTGTAGATAGCTAATCACTGTGGTTTCCTTCCGGGAAGCATCCTCTTGCTTAGGAGAACTGGAGCGGTGATTATCCCAAAGCCTATTAACCTGCAACCTGGATTTACAGGGTTTTATATAAAGGGGCCAGCGTCAAACCCATTAGACTGAGGCAACTGTGAGCGCTGCCTGGTCTTGCAGCGATCGTCTCTCACTTGGACTCTATCCTTAAGATGCTGCTGCCACCTAAAGGAGAGGGCTGGTATTGCAGCCATGGGGACGGCTTGCTCCATGCAGAGACATTCGCTTCTTTGTCTGCTTCTTTTGATATTTCCCTTCCCGATCCAGATGGTCCGAGGCAGATTGCACCATCGATAAACCCAACATGGCAGCAGGAGCAGCAGCAACAACAAGGATCACACATATAAACAAGGAACAGGCAAAACTCCATGAAATGAAAACGCCGGCACCAAAGCTGGGATGTGTGAAACCGTTGGCAGGAAGCCTGGTGCAACCTTTGGGAATCAGCAGGGCCACTTGGTATTACAGCGCCTAGTGCACCGACGGTGCCACTGGAGCAATGCTGGCCCTGAAGTTTATGGAGGGTCAGCTGTGCTCTCCTAAAACTACCCAGGCGCTCTCATTAAAACACATTTTGCGATCCCATGTTTGGACTCTTGCAATTTGCTCTGCATGGGATTGGCCTTGAATACTCTCTTGAAATGGGAACTAGAACAAAAAGCAGCAGGTCTGGCTACTGAGGACATCAGTCCAATGCCAATCTGTCCAAGTCCCAGCTGCAATATGCTTCCTCCAGCATCAGAAGCAGTAGGACGGGTGCAGGAAAAGTTTGGAGAGATTCTTCTGCACGCATGGCCTGCTTGTGAACATAGCACTGGAGCATCTGGTGGATGGAAGGATGGAATGCATAGGGCAGTCTTCAAAACTTGGTGTCCCCTCAGATAGTTTGGGCAAGACCTCCTAGGAGTCCTGACAGCTGAGGCTGATGGGAGCTGTACTCCAAAGCGTACTCCAAAGCTGTACTCCAAAGTCATCATTTTGGGAAAGGGTGGGTTGCTTGAGCTCAGATGACTCTGTCCAGGCTTCCAAATGGGTAGATGGCACAGTGGTTTATTGTAGGACATGGAATAATCTTTGCAAGTTGTGACAGCCCAGATTCAGGTTATACATCAGGAAAAGCTTCCTTGCTGTCAGAACAATACAATGGTGTAACCAGCTGCCTAGAGAGGTGGTGGGCTCTCTCACTCCAGAGATATTCAAAAAGGAACTGGACAGCCATCTGAGTGGGATGGTATGACTTGGTGTCCTGCAACAGCAGGGAGATGGACCCAACAGCCCTCTGGCCCCTTCTAATTCTTTTATTCTATGAATCTACTTGGGGCACAGAATCCATCAGATTCCCTGGTTTCATGACTCTGGTCCACAGTTCCACAACCCTGCATCCAAGTCGCTAGCTAGTGCACCCAGCATTTCCAGAACTTTTGCCTAGAACTGAGCCTTGTTGCGTATCATGGCTTCCTGCATTCCTGCTGCACAAGCCGAGACCTTCTTCTGCACATACTAGATGTGTCCAGAAAGCAATGAGAAGGATATTTTTGAAATTCATTATTGAAAAATTTACAATCGAACCTTGTCTCCTCCAACATATGCACCTTGTGAGTGTACACAACACTCCCAGTGATTGTTCCGTTCTTCGTAGCATCCCTGGAAGTCTTCAAGTGGGGTGGTGTTCAGAGCCTGCACAGTGGCTCTTTGGATGTTATGCACACTAACAAAATAGTGTCCTTCCAAACTGTTCTTCATCTTTGGGAGTATGAAAAAGTTGCAAGGAGCCAAGTCGGGGCTGTTGGGTGGATGCAGAAGCACCATGATGTGTTTCTCAGCGCAAAACTCCAACAGCCAAAAGCACTGTGGCTCGGTGCGTTGTTGTGATGAAGGATCCAAGTTGAGCCGATCTCAACTTGTGCCATCGGTACACTTGTGCAGATGATAGCGCAGCTTCTCCATCAGCTTTCCTCCCCAATTCCAAAGTTTCTGTTGCACTTTTGCCCAATTTCACCCAATTTTATCACGTACTGCTGTTCCAAACTCACTAGCATTATTCTTAATAAGAGGCACTTGAAGAGGGTGCCGCAAAAGAGAAAGTCTTGACTCTGATGGGGTGGAAATGCAACAGATCGGTGTTCTAACACATACCTGGCACCCCATCCCAAGTGACCTTGGCCAGCTTCTCCCTTCACGGAGCCATTCCAGAGTGCAGGAACTTCCTTCTCATTACTTTATGGACACACCTCGTATGACTTCAACAATTAGCTGCATACAATTTGCTGGCGGGGGCCACTGCATGCACATTACACTGCACGGGGGATGCACTGGGAGGGCTAGTGCATTAGGAGATGCGCATGTGCATCCATCCATTCCTGCACCTCTGCATGCATGCTTGCATATATGGCATGCGATCCTCGCAGCAGAAAGAGGCGTCCCAGTAGTGTCTGTGAACACTCACAGGCCTCCTCTGTGCTCGGCTCACTTCCTTTGTGAGGGATGAGCGCCGCGAAGAATCCGACAGGCAGGTGCAGCCCGGATTCTGGGGAAACGTGGCACATTCCTGCCTCTAGGTTCAGAGGCTTACAAGCACCTGCCGCAAGATGACAGATTCTCATCCTTCTAGGTGGCATGCAGTAATAGCACGCACAGAATAAAATCCGCCTTCAGCAGCAGCCGTGAGCAAGGCCGCAATACGAGGAAAAAGTGTTCCACAAACCAGCAAGCCAGCATTAAAGAAAAACTAGCACACAGCTGCAGCTGTAGCTCCGTCTCATGAAAGATAATAAGGAGTAGGGCAGAACAAGCAGCAACATCTCCAGGGCCTTCTTAAAAGCCTGCAGAGATGGAGCCTGGAAGATCCCTGAAGGCAACTTATCCCAGAGTTATGGGGCCAGAGGAGAAAAGGCTCTTCTTTGTGAACTCTTGGAGTGGGGGGTAAATAAGAAGCAAGCTGATATGAGAGCCAGTGTGGCGTAGTGGTTCAGAGCATGGGACTGGGACTCAGAGGATCCGGGTTCTAGTCCCTGCTCGGCCATGGAGCCAACTGGGTGACTCTGGGCCAGTCACAGACTCTCAGCCCAACCTACCTCACAGGGTTGTTGTTGTGGGGAGAAGATGGAGGAGGAGATGTAAGCTGCCTTGAGCCCTTTGTCGGAAAAAGGCAGGATATAAATCGCAATATAAATAAATAAAATATGAATGAGGGTGATCTTTCAACTAATTGAGTCCCAAACTTTAAGGCTTTAAAGGTCAAAAGCAGCACTTTGAAGCGCAGTATAGTTACGGTGCTGGACTGGGGACCTGGGTTCTAGTCTCCACTCAGCCATGAAGCTTCCTGAGAGACTTTGGTCCGCAGCGGCCTCTCAGCCTAGCCTACCTTGCAGGGTTGATGTTGAGAGGATAAGATGGGAGGAGGAGGAGGAGGAGGCGAGGTATAAATGGGAAGTAATGATTTAATTTGAGCTCAAAGGCACTCTGATGAGAGGTGTGCACATCAGGGTCGTACATGAAACCACAGAGCTGTCACCAGACCGGATGGGATCCATTCACAGCTTCACTCCCCCATACTTGTGTGGCAGAAGAAACAGCAGATGCTTCTGCTCTATAGAGGCTGTCTTTTCGGTGACTGGGGTGGGGTGGGGTGGGTGGGTGTTTCAGGCACTCCGAACAGATAAATACATGAACGTTGCATTCGCTGCTTCGCATTCAAAGTGTTGCCTGGAGACCTGAATTGTCCTCAAATTCCAGTCCCTGAGCCTGAGCCCATTCACGGCTCTTCAAAAATGTGCTGTGGAAAGCCAAGCCTATCTTAAAGGACCCACGAAGCTCCTGGCAAGGCTATTATGATGTGTTCCTTGGTCATGCAGTGCAAAATCCCGAATCTTGGAAAAGAGCCCGGTGATGCTGCGTCAGTGGGGTACCTCATCCACTGTTCGTTTGGGGTGTATAAGAACCGTCCATGCTTGCAAACCTATTTTGGGGACAGAATGAAACTCCTATGCAGCTCACAAGAAAAGCTCCAATGAATGAGAAACTCCACTGACATAGAAATTCCCAGCATCCCCTGCTGGTGATATTATCCCCACAAAATGAGCTTTTAATGAAATTTGTAGAATTTGCTTTTAATGGAATTTGCATTCTTCTCAAGGCAGGTTTTTGCAAATACAAGGGCCAGTTTTAAAATGTTCTCTTTTGATAGATGGCAGATAGATAGTAGATAGGAGAGAGAGAATGAGAGTGAGATGGAAGGGCCAAAGGACCAAAGGACAGAAGGATGGAAGGAAGGAAGGATGCTAAATGATAGATAAATTGTCAGGAACTCGATTTATCAGTGTTGCATGTAAATGAGATGAGCACAACAGAACGCCGTGCACTATCTCTGCCCCTCTCCGGTGTTGCATCCATCACCATCTATTGGTGGAGGACGATGGTTTGCAGGTGGAGCCGCGTGTCCATGATTGCTGTCCATGCGAGACAATGCTGCTTCTCCAACCACAACACACATCCCCCCTCGCTATTTCCACAGACTATGTTCCTTCTGCAGCACAACCGAGGGTGCAGCTTTGTCTATTCCCCATCACCAAATTCAGACCAAACATCCAGTGGTGCCGAAGTTCGGATCACCCTTGCATCACACCCATGAAACCAGCCAGCAACAGAATCGGATCAGAGGTGTCAGGGGGACCCATGGATTCCACAGTGATTTTCCAAGAAAATCTAGCTTTTCTTTTATTGCACGTATTCCATAGACCTGCAGATTTTAAAAAAACTTTCCATAATTTTGCCCATATATAGTCATAGAAAAACTTCAAACCAAAACCAAAAACAAAGTGTCCAAAAATGCACATCCTGCCCCCTATGAGGTATAACAAGACTGTACAGTTTGGGAGGGGAATTGTGTATTTTGCGGGGAGCGGATAACTTTTTAGAAGTGTGAATATATGCAAAGCCATGGAACTATGTTTGTGCAAAATCTAATTCTGTCACTTTCCCAGTTGTGGCAGCTTTTCCCCAATTCTGAAAGGTTAAACTGGGGGAAATTCTTAGTTTCTCACAGGGAGAGTTTTCAGCTACAAATGCGGGTTTTCTTTGGAGAGGGGGATATTTTGGCCCTAACTCTTTCATAATGGCTCCACCCCTTTCACCTTGTGTCCCACTCACCACTGGAAGGGCCCTCTGAAACCTGAAGCATAGTTCTCCTGCCCTACCCATGACCTATAACCCTAATAATTGCAAAATAATCAGCAAAAAAGACATCCGAAGGCTGAAAGGTGGACCTGCTGTGAGAAGAGATCCTGCAATATTTATTTATTTATTTATTTTATTTATTAACAAATTTATATGCCGCCCCTTGCCACAAGCCTCGGGGCGGCTCACAACATCAAAAGTATTAAAAACATACACAATATTAAAAACTGGCCCATCTCAAGGTCCGAATTAAAACATACAAATACAATATAAAAACTAATCAAAACTAAACCTAAAATAATTTAACATTTAAAATATTGCTTAAATAAAAATATCTAGGCTGACATGGGAAAGGGCCTGGTTCCCAAGCAGCCCAAACTTCCTGCAAGAGCTCTTCGGGACTACTTCCCATGCCAATGAACTCTGCTGTGCAATTAGGGGACTAGGACTTGTTCCCCATATAGCTAGACCCATGGTGTTTGTGCCGCCACATATGCAAAGCAATGCTGATGATTTCAGCCAGTCCACTTCTTGCTCTTTGCTGCTTCGTACATGATGCCTTTTTGTACTCCCATGTACAAAAAATGTGCACGCTTCATCAAATATAACACTGGCTTAAACAGCGCCTGATAGTTTGTACTATAAAAGGGGAGGGGCAAGTGTGAAGTACACCTCGTATTGCTGATACACCCTGTGTGCGTTTTGTACTTAGATATCACACACATGTACGAAAATAATGGGCCGTCATGAAGTGTGTGTGTGTACAATCCACTGTATGCCATTCACTCGAGATAAGCTGTTAGAGTTTACTTTATTCCTACAATGAAACGGAAGTGAGTCAATAGCCATTGATAATTTTCTTGGAGCGGGAAAGCAGGTTGCTTGGTTGCTTTTCATTTTCATTGACCTCCAGTTCGTCACCTAAACATTCATAGAACTGGGATTCCGCATCCTAAAGCGGTGTGGAAACCACATCCTTGTGATACAATCAGAGCTGTGGCAGGGGAACACACTGGTGCAACTGGCACAACACACAGATCCCACTTGCCCAATTCACTCCCTCCCTCCCTCCCTGTGAGTGGCTGACCCATAAAAATGATCCTGCCTCTATGGTCATTCATGTCTCAGTCTTTCCCGGGCAGCACAAGATCATACCATGAGGAATTGGCTCCTGTCCTGTTGATTGTGAGTAGCCTTTATTTATTTGGCAGCATTAGAGCAGCATTCCCCAACCTGGTGGCCTTCAGAGGCATTTGGACCACAGCACCCAGAATTCCCATCCAGAAGGGCCACTGACGGGGAATTCTGGGGGTTGCAGTCCAAACTTATCTAGAAGGCACAAGGTTGGGGAAGGCTGCATTAGAGGTTTCCTTTCAAAGACAACATCCAGTCCCTAGAAACTTCATGTTCTCTTAGCGGGATCCAGAAGTGGCCCTTTTTGATTAGCAGGAATGCTGGTTTGCCCTGCCACACCCAAGTTCCTTTCCAACTCAGTTGCAATTCTCAGAGCACCTGAGGGGGAAATGAATTCTCCCAACAATTATATATATTTTCCTGTTGTAGTGCAAAAGAGTTGGGATTAACCCTTTTGGAATCTGTCCATCCGGCATCTGTGGACTTGCTTTTATGCTCAGCCCGGTCCTGCAAAGCAAGCTGAGCAAAAACCAAGTCCATGAACATGCATGGACCCCTGGCTGTGCAACCAGTAACCTTCGCCATCAGGTGCAGCTGCCCAAGAGCAGCTGCAGGAGGTGGAAGATGGGCGCTGTGAACGGTTGTGCCAGGTGCCATTCCTGGTGACCTATCTTCTTCCCCATGTGATGCAGCCAGCATGAGCACTCCAGGGACAGAAGAGGGCACTGCTTTCCCAGCACACTCACCAGGTTCAGAAACATAGAAACAGAACGAGTCAGAAGGGGCCTCTCAGGCCATCTAGTCTGACCCCTGACTCCAGCTGGCTCCACTCACGACATGACCACCATGTGCATGGCCAGTATATCCTTGAACACCCTCACCGATGGGGCTTCAACCACCTCCTCCAGAAGCCCATTCATGCCCTGGGGTCCTGACTGTCAGGAAGTGCTTCCCAGCATCCAAACTGAACCGTGGTTCCTTGAGCTCAGCTCTGCTGGAGCGCATCCTGTCCTCCTCTGCAGAGGAGAGCAGGTCTCTACCTATCTCTGTGTGACACCCCCTCAAGTACCTGTTTGTCACCATCAGATCGCCTCGGAGCCTCCTCTTCTCCAGGCTGAACTCAAGGAATCCAACTTGAACTCAAGGAATCCAGAAGATTCATCCCAGGGGACCCAACAGATTCCCACCCCAAAATGGATTCTTCCCACATCCCAAATGCCACTTGGTCTCAAATGGGCAATTATGACTCCATCGCACCTGGTGGAGACAAAGTGCAGAACTGCTTTGTGGATGTGGATGAGCACAGCTGCTGGAATTCTTGGACCCTTCTTGGAGGGCACAGGCATGGGGACTGCCATGATGAGCCGCTGCAGGTCAGAGTTAACCACTGTATGACTGCCCAGCATCCTAGTTTTGGGCAACTTCCACATGCTCAGAACCCACTCTATGCTCATGTGTCTCAATGCACCTAGGGACTTTGCAGTATAATGCTGAGAAACATAATGCACTTGTGTGCTACAGAATTTTGCACATCCCTGTGCATCAGGGATCTCGGGTGCTGGTTGACTGCAGGCAAAACATGAGTCAGCAGTGTGATGGTCAGGAGGGTGAATGCCACCCTTGGTTGCATAGCCAGAAGTGTGGCTTCTAGATCGAGAGAGGTATTGCTGCCACTCTATATGACTCTGGTATGCCTGCAACTGGAGTATTGTGCTCAGTTTTTGGGCCCCTCATTACAGGAAGGATATAGCCAGGTTGGAGTCAGTGCAGCGCAGGGCCACAAGGATGGTGGCTGGTTTGCAGGGGAAGCTGTATGAGGTGAGACTGAGGGAACTGGGTCTTTTCAGCCTGGAGAAGACTTTGAGGGGATCTGTTGGCAACATACAGGTATGTGAGGGGGTGTCACACAGAGGTGGGAACAGACCTGCACTCTCCTGCATAGGAGGGCAGGATGCGCTGCAACGGCGCCAAGCTCAGGGAACCAAGGTTCAATTTGGATACCAGGAAGTACTTCCTGACAGTTAGGGCCCCGAGGGTGTGGAATGGGCTTCCATGGGAGGTGGTTGAGACCCCATCAGTGAGGATATCCAAGGATAGGCTAGACATCCACATGGTAGGCATGTTGTGAGTGGAGCCAGCTAGAGCCAGGGGTCAGACTAGATGGCCCGGTAGACC
This sequence comes from Varanus salvator macromaculatus, assembly GCA_023646645.1. Lineage (NCBI taxonomy): Eukaryota > Metazoa > Chordata > Lepidosauria > Squamata > Varanidae > Varanus > Varanus salvator. Next base: position 4,212,291 of record JAIXND010000762.1, read on the forward strand.
CCTTCTGACTCGCTCTGTTTCTATGTTTCTCTGTTTCTATTTTAGCTCTTCATTGACTCAAGAGCTGAAAACAGTGCCAGTAGCTTCTGCTTTTAAAGTGCCTTTTTTTTTTTTTTTTTTTAAGCTAGGGAAATTTCCATAAATTCTGGCTGTAATTTGTGCAATTTGCTTAAATTCTGGCTGCACTTTGCTTCATTTACATACATTCTGGCTGTAATTTATGCAAATTGAGGCCACAATTTATGCACATTTCCCTGGCTTTAAAAAGTCTGTGCAAATTGCAGACCACCTTAAAAGCAGAAGATGCGTGCTGGCTGAACATGCGGTGGAGTGCGGCGGAGTTCCTGCTGGGATGACAGGCAGAAATCTGGGGGCCAAAGGGGCCGATCAGATGCATTTTCGCCCAACCATCGGATTGCGCCCCCACCAGTCCCACCCGTACTGAGCAGAGTATACCCACGCATGTTCTGCACATGGCTCAAGTCTTCAGCATACGTATGTTCCGGTTAGCGTATATCTTGATTTTCCAGTTCATCCTCAAACAGGCTTAGCTGAGCATACTAGCATTACAACTTAATTGGCATTAAAATAAAAAAGGGGGTTTGAAACTGACAAAGCTCCACGTCGCTATTCACTAGACTCTTTAATAGGTAACCAGAGAAGAAGGGGAAAAAGTTGGCCTTTGCAAACCTAGGAAAGGCTTTGAGGTGCCTTAATGTAGTGGTGCAGCATGAATCACACACTAAGCCTCGAAGTAGGAGCGTAAAAGCTTTCTTATCTTGGGTTGCCATGCCAATGACGTCTCCAAGCCAGATGACGTGCTACTCGCTTTGTTTTATAAAGGCAAGCGAGTACTTTTCATCCCCAGTCCCTACAGTGCGAATTCCACCTGCAAAGAAGAGCACTTCTTTCAAGCGCGAGAGACTCCTCATGATTTTTCCAACCATGTTCTCTGTGCCATCCCAGCTCTCCTTAAAAGGTGCCATCAAAACTGTGTTCACTTGGACAGGCTCCAAAAGCAGCAGGCCAGCCCCTGAAGAGAAAGCCTGGCAGAAGAACGGGGGTATTTTCAGCATCGTCGTGACTCCGGATCGCATCCCGCCATTCTGCATCCCTTCCTTGGAGGTGGACCACTTTGAAACTCAGCCTGAGACACTTGGAGATGCTCACGGACATCCTCAAAGGAGCAGACAGTCTGGAAAACCCAACCAACGACCCAGGCCCATCCGAAGCAAATCTGAGATGTGCATAAGAAAAGAAGGCACCCACAGTCAAGAGAATCGGTGTAGAAGGGAAGGCCAGTTTTCACCAGATATCAGTCTCTCATCTGAACGTTTAGAAAGAGTGGGAGATGATTCTGATCCTGTGACACGGGCTGCTTTGTCCCTGCCCCATCTCCCCAAAATCACCACTCCTTATGGCTTCTTGACACTGGGAGAGAGTCCCAACATCAGAAGGAAAGAATCTCTCTTCTTTGACTACGATGCTGCAGAGCTTGGAACTCTCCTGTCCCAAAAGAAGGAGACGGCTTGCTGTGCCCAGTGTCCGGCCAGTCATCTGACAGCTCACAGCCACTCTGCAAGCTGGGAAAGGTCCTCCAAGAAGAACAGCTGGCCTGGATCACCCAGCAAGCATTGCAACAAGAAGACGCCTTTTCTTCGCTGGGCTCCAAGTTCTGAAAGAGCCACAAACACATGTAAGAAGAAGAGGTTTCAGTTGCTGCTGAAGAAGCACCTGCCTAGAATTAAAAGACTGGCTTCGAACGGCGCATGCGGAGTCAAATGAGTGCTTCAGCCAGAGCGATGCCTGGACTGTCCAGTCCACTAGCTCCAGTCCGAGCACCAGCACTGAGCTCGAATGCAAACAGGCCTGCTTTCTGAACTTTGGGGATGGCCTGCTGAGTCGCCAAGTCTTTCAATTCGTAATACTGGTATGGCTTGCTTAAATTTGATGTATCTGAGCAGGGGTTTCCTCCCTCATGCCCTGTGCCCAGTTCATGGGTGGACTGAAGGTGGCTTTGGACACCATCCAGACTCCCAGTAAAGTTATATTCTCAGTTATAGTCTCACAACTGTAGAACCCCTTCCTTTAGAGGTCTCGTCATTCCCCTTTGCTGGCCAAGATTAAGCTTTTATTGGGGCTTTCCATTCTGTTTCGGATTGTGTCTGGAGTTCTGGTGTGGGAAAACGAGCTACCACTGAGTTTTCTTTTTTCTAGTACTTTCCAAGGGAATACAAGCAGCACAGGAGCATGGAATTGTTACATTTTAGACTGGAACCAAGCTCAGGGCACCAGGCAAAAGATAGGATAACAGTCTGAAATCACAAAAGTTTGAAAGTTTCAGCTGCTCTTTAGTTTAGTGTTCTATAAATGCATCTCTTTCTCTGTAATGTTAAATATAAATCATAATAATTCCATGGAGAAGCGCATGGCTGCAGAGAATTACAGTATTCATGAAGAAAGGAAATTGTAAATAAATTAAAGTGTGCAAAAAATACCATCTGTTTCTGAACCACCTAATGCTTTTAATACAAATGAATTCTTCATGCACAGGAATTTGGAGTAAACCTGAAAAAATATATCCTGAATACATAATAAAATAAACTTGATTGGTCTGGCCACATTATTTGATGTGTTTGAAAAGCAACAAAGATGGTCCAGGTAGATTATCGTGATATTGTCTCTATGAATTTTTGGTAACTCAAAAAGAGGAAGAAAAAACAGCAGCTTTGAAATGTCAGTTCATTTTCACAGGCATCTGTTAGAATATACTAGAGGTAAACAGTGCCCTGAGATTATTAGAAAAGTACTGTACAGCATTTCTAAACTAAACAAGATTAATTTGGCAGCATAGCTGAATAATGGACAATATAATGTTTAAATAAGATTAAGAGGAAACAAACCAAAGAAGAGGTGGCTAGTCACATGGCACCAAACCAGTTTTCTAGTAGTTTTGACAGTAAGATCATTTTAATAGAATAATCCGATTGATGCTGAATAGAAAAGCTGCCCACCATCAAATTCCTTTTAGGCATGATCAGAAATATCATCTTAGCATTTATCAGCCTCTCCCAACTTGGCACCCTCCAGTTGCCCTTGACTACAACTCTCATCATCCCCAGTGTTCAGTCGTGCTGGATGAGGTTGATGTGAATGTAGCCCTAAAATGTAGCCCAGACCAGAGAAGGGTTGTATATGCATTACGTCCACAAAGGATGTTGAGGAAATGGAACATGTTTGGCTTGCCTGTACATTCAATTTTTTAAAAAATCAACTCTTTCTCTCCTGAAAATAAAGAACAGGGGTAAATTCTTATTAAAAATGGAGTGAAATGGAGTGAAATCCCCCATATACACCAGCCAGGTTCCATCATTGCAGCTTTTCCCAAGAAAAAGGATTGTGATATATCATCTATCGTATGGCTGTTTAAAGATACAAGCCTGTCGGAATAAAACACAACCCTATTTAAGCAAGAACACGGTTGATTCCACAGCAATGCAACATCCAGACCTCAAAAGGGTTGGGATTCAAAGCACTGGGTCAGCGTGGACACGTCCATCAGTTTCTCTCTCGCTCTCTTGCTCTCTCTCTCTCTCTCTTATTCCTTTAAAGAAACCAAACCAAACCATCACATCTTTATTGACCCAAATATGGGAGACGTTGCAAGCTTTGAAAAATGCTAATGCAAATGGTGTTCTCTTCCACTCTTATCCATGACCCACAAAGAATCAAGGGAGTGCAATGGCTAAGAGGATGAGCTTGAATCTGGAAGATCTTTCTTCAAACCTTTGATCTGAAATAGATAGCCTTATGCCAACTTGTTTCTCTTCGATTCACTCCCCCCCTCCCACCTTCCTTAATATGAAGATAAGAATACTGGCTTACTGCAGGGTTGAAATTCTGGTTACAATAAGACAATGTTTCTGGAGGGCTTATCCTTTCTGTGGCATTGCTGTTTTCCTCCTGCGTTTCTGGGAAATTGGGAAAGAGGGCTTGCAGAAGATGCTGAACTGTGATTCAGATGTGACATTCCTTCATCTTTGTTAAGGGATCGGAAGCACGGCCTGGATTCCCTCTCCTTGCAATGAGCACTTGTCTTGCCTACTCTTTTCAGAGTTACCAAAAGAAATGCAAAAGCAAACTTGATCACTGTTGGTTTTAAGTCAGGTTTGTGCAACCAGGTCACATGAAGCTGGCCAGCAAACCTAGATTAAAGGTAGTCATGGCCGATTCAATCCTCACTGCAGACATTTATCTCATCATGGTTAATTCTGAAAGAAAGGGGAGAAAGGGGAATAAGGGGGTAAGTAACAAGAAAAGAAGGGACTGCAGGTGGCACAGTGGTTTAAACTGCTGTGCTGCTGGGCTGGTTGATTGAAAGGTTGCTGGTTAGAATCTGCACAATGGGGTGAGTTCCCGTTGTTCCGTCCCAGCCCCTGCCAACCTTGCAGTTCGAAAGCCTGCAAATGCAAGTAGATAAAAAGGTACCACTTTGGTGGGAAGGTAACAGCGTTCTGTGCACTTCGGTGTTTAGTCATGCCGGCCACATGACCAAGGAGACTGTCTGCAGACAAACACTGCGGCCAGGAAACGGAGATGAGCACCACCCCCGAGGGTCAGGTATGACTGGACTTAATGTCCAGGGGAAACCTTTTTTACCTTTTAACAAGAAAAGGTGGAGGGGGGGCGAGATATAAAATCCAACAGACCATTGCTGAACACTTAAATGTGATTCAGAGGGAGCCCTAAACCCAACGCTTACACACGTTATCCACAATTCCTTTCCTCTATCTTCTGTGAGATCATGGCATCTGGTCCTCTCACTTCCTGGCAAATAGATGGGGAAGAAATGGAGGGAGTGACAGATTTTATTTTCCTGGGCTCCAAGATCACCGCAGACGGGGACTGCAGCCAAGAAATTAAAGGACTCTTGCTCCTGGAGAGGAAAGCTATGGCAAATCTAGACAGCATACTAAAAAGCAGAGACATCACCCTGCCAACAAAAGTGCGTATAGTCAAGGCTATGGTTTTCCCAGTTGCAATGTATGGCTGTGAAAGCTGGACCATAAGGAAGGCTGAGTGCAAAAGGATTGAGGCCTTTGAGTTGTGGCGCTGGAGGAGACTCCTGAGAGTCCCTTGGACTGCAAGGCGATCAAACCGGTCAGTCCTAGAGGAGATCAACCCTGACTGCTCTTTAGAAGGCCAGATCCTGAAGATGAAGCTCAAATACTTTGGCCACCTAATGAGAAGGAAGGACTCCCTGGAGAAGAGCCTGATGCTGGGAACAATAGATGGCAGAAGAAGAAGGGGACGGCAGAGGCTGAGGTGTCTGGATGGAGTCACTGAAGCAGTTCATGTGAGCTTAAGGGGACTCCAGGGGATGGTGGAGGACAGAAAGGCCTGGAGGAATGTTGTCCATGGGGTTGCGATGGGTCAGACACGACTTCACGACTAACAACAACAATCTTTTGTGAAGTTTTTCTCTTCCTTCTCAACTCCTAACATGATGGACCCATAACTCTGCTCCTTTTTTTTTTTTTTTTCCTTTCTCCATCTGATGAGAATTCTTGTTTTTAAGCCACCATTTGGTTTTAAGAATCCCAATCTGTCAGTCAGAAAATCATTGCAGACCAACCAGAGGAGAGATAGTTTTATTAGCTGGAAAGGAGATGGGAAGAAAGAGGGGCTGAGCTGGGCTGGACTTGAAGGAATTTATCTCCCTCGGTCCAGAAATTTGTTTTTTCTTGATGGTAGTGCTTGATAATCACCATGATGTGAGAGGAGAGGTTTTTCAGGCTGCTATCTTATTAGCACATGGCTGGGCACACACTCCTTTGAACCCACTAAGAATTGCTTTTGTAAAGGCATACAGCAAAGGTGTGGAATTAATTTCATTCAGATAAAGATGGCCCAGGGGTGGGGGATACTCCCCTTAGTAGCATGCCAGCCTCAAGTTATTAGTTCGTTGTACCCCACCTGTTTTTCCTTTCAAGAAACTCAAGTTTGCTTCTGTACTTCTCCTCATCTGCTCAGTCAGGTGAGCCTCACAACAACAACCCTGTGAGGTAGTCTGCTAAGGTGACTATCTCTGTCCCAAAGTCACCCAGTGAGTTCCATGGCTGAATGGCGACTAGAACACAGATTCCTGAGTCCCGTCTCTCACTCTTAAGCTGGACTTAATTTGTTTATGAAAAACCAATTTTAAGAAATGACTTAAAAATCAGGAGGGACAAGGAGCTAGATGCTGATACTGTAAAGAGATAGCATTTCTATCCTCCTTTTTCTTCTTGCAAAGAACCCACAATGATGCTGGGTTAAGAAACAATGTTCACGAACTTCAGGGTTTCATGATCTCTGGGTACTGGCTTTCCTCATGCGCATTTCCCACTTGCAATCAATGTTTACCCAGTGCAGGCAGGAAACACGCACAATTAGCAGTGACGGAACACAACACGTGTGCATCTGTGCAAATTTCATAAGTTTAATCAGATTCCTTGCTGTCATGGAGGCCATGGAACCCTGTGCCACGCCAGAGAAGGTGCTCTCAGCATGGATGGTAACGTTCCCCCGGGGACGTCCATCTGCGGGACCTCAGCATCACAACTGAGACCATCTCGGTCGACACGGACAGAGTCTGTGAGGGTGGTGGCAACACATACTTCCATATTTGCCCTCCTGCCCCCTGAGATCGATGGCAGAGACCCTCCTCTGGGAACGCTCCATGAAAGACATCAGGAGGCTAACTACCCGGAGGAGGGCCTTCTCTGCGGTGGCGCCCCATCTGCGGAATGCGCTCCCCAGAGAGGTCTGCCTGGCGCCGTCGTTATTTGCTTTTCGGCACCAGGCTAAGACCTTTTCATTTCAACAATATTTTAACAATTTTTAATATTACCTATAGGTTTTTAATTTACAGCCAAGATGAATCTGGATTTTAATTTGCATTATTTGTATTTATTGTGTATTTGTTGTATTGTATGTAAGCCATCCCGAGACTCTTGCGATGGGACGGGATACAAACATTCTAAATAAATAAATAAAAGCTCTCAAACTGAGGGGAGACTGTGATGTAACTGAGCAGAGGGCACATAGGTTATGCCCAAGTGAGCCAGCCTGTCCCAACCCACAGGGTCCTGCTTGGAGGTAATGCAAGGGGAAAATGCAATGCAAAGGAGGACTGAGAGCCCATGGCATAGTGGTCGGAGCACTTGGCTGGTGCTTGGGAGATCTGGGCCCCAATCTCTGCCCAGCCACAAAGCTCAGCAGGTGACTTTGGGCCAATCTTAGGCTTTCAGCCAGCCCACCTCACAGGATTGTCACAGTGAGGATAAAATGGGAAGCAGGAGAACTTTGTAAGCTGCCTTGAGCTCCTTGCAAGAGGAATACATGTATAGATGTAAACATTCTGGGTAAAATTTAACATAAAATACTAATACTGGTAAGGGATATGGGTGGCACAGGGGGTTAAACCGTTGAGCTTCTGGGCTGTTGATCAGAAGGTCGGCAGTTCGAATCCGTATGATGGGGTGAGCACCCGCTGCTTTGTCCCAGCTGTTGACTACCTAGCAATCCAACAGCATGCAAATGGCTCCAGGATACCTGAAGGAGTGCCTCCTTTCCTAGGTGCCCTCCCACCCCTTGAGATCTGAGGTGGAGGTCCTGCTCCAGAGCCCTCCTTGAAGGAGATCAGGAGGGAGAGTACCCGGAGGAGGGCCTTCTCTGTGGTGGCACCCCAACTATGGAATATGCTCCCCAGAGAGGTTCATCTGGTAGCAATGTTATATTCTTTTCAGCATTAGGCAAAACTCTTTTTATTATATTGATTGCAAGTGGATAGAGACCTGTTCTCCCCTGCAGAGGAAGGCAGGACGCGCTCCAACAGAGCCAAGCTCAGGGAACCCAGGTTCCATTTGGATGCCAGGAAGCACTTCCTCACAGACAAGACCCCGAGGGCGTGGAATGGGCTTCCACAGGAGGACATTGAGGCCCCATCGGTGCAGGTGTTCAAGGATAGGCTGGACATGCACATGGTGGGCATGTCATGAGCGGAGCCGGCTGGTGCCGGAGGTCAGACTAGATGGCCCGGAAGACCCCTTCTGACTCATTCTGTTTCTATGTTCCTATGTTTCTATGTCCCGTTATTTTAATGTTTAATTGATTTCAACTGGGATTTTAGTATTTTAATGGTTGGATGCTGTGGGGTTTGTTTGATTCCACTTATTTATTGTAAGCCATCCCAAAACATTCTGTAGGGGACGGGATAGAAAAGCTTTTTATTTATTTATTTATTTACAAATTTATATGCCGCCCCCTTGCAAAAAAGCCTCGAGGCAGCTAACAGCAGTATTTTTTATTAGCACATTATTTAGAAGTTCAGTAGTATATATATGTATTAAATAAGTGAATGAGCAATCCTATGCAAGTTTAGACCATAAGAGGCTTACAACTTCTAGCAAGCCCCAGCTAGCATGGGCCTTTTTATTACTGAACTTGCAGAAGATTTCACCCTAAATAAATATGCTTTTCAAGGATTACATTCTGCCCTACTGGACTTCACAACTTTAAAGAACAGGGCACAGACCAGTACTTTTGCAGATGTCTTCTGCCTGGTCTGAAGAATATCCTCATCCATTCATGTACTATCTATGGTACACTGGTACAGGAATTTATGCAACAGACATAGTCTTTCCAAATACAAGGTAGCCGACGTTCTTCAGCTGAACCTCCGGCAGCAAGAAGGGAACCTCTCCGTGAAGAGGAGCTTTTAATAAATAAATAACTGCAGGTAGATAAATAGGTCCACTCTGGTGGGAAGGTAACAGCATTGCATGAGCCTCAACATTTGGTCATGCTGGCCACATGACCACGGAAGCATCTTCGGACAACGTTGGTTCTTCGGCTTACAAAAGGAGATGAGCACCAGCCCCAGAGTCAGACAGGACTGACTCATACATGTGGGGGAACCTTCACCTTTATGTTACTAATACTAGTAGCACTTAATGGCAAAGAGGAATCTATTAGCACTTGCTTAGGGCCTCACCCAATGCAACTTTCTTCAGAAAAAAGACCTACGGCTCCCAGGATGTTCCAGCCACGTAACTGACCTGGACAAGCTGAGGACTGTAGGCTTTTGTTCTGTCGAACCTTACGCAGGATTAGAACTTTAATCTCTCATGGAGCCCTTCTCACTTGCGATGGGATTGCGCTCCCCTATTCCTCTTACTGGCCGATCCATTTCACGGTGCATTGTGCCCACAGAAAGCACATCCCCAGCCCCTCCGGATCACTCCAGCCCTGGCAACAATCCCGCCTCCACATGTCTTACTCCTGCAGTAGGACACCATGGGTAACGTAATGACCTCCATTTGTTTTTAATAAGTTATACAATGTTGTGAAGCCATGAAATATTTAATGCCAATAAACAAGATGATCATTACTTCGGAGCATAATGAGAAAAGTAAATTAAAGGGGCTGGCATTTAAATCAAACATAAATAGTTTATGCAGTTTCTATTTACCACGTTGAGGAAGCAATACATTAAAAAAAAAAATCTACGGGAAACATAATTGAAAGACTTGCACAGTGAAAAGAAGTAGCGTGCTTTTAATGGATTCTCTCTCTGTATGAGAACTTGTCTTGAAAGAAATGATGGTGGAAATACAAGATCCTAGAACGTAAATGCCTCTTCCCCATGCTGAAGCCCTGGAAAACTGAGGAACACAGTATTTTATCCAAGTATACACTCCTGGCTACTCCATGTGGGGACTGAAAACCAGCACCATGAGAATCAGGACGGATCAGGTACTTCCCATTCTGGTTTGCTGTTCGGTCAATTGGTCCTGACAAGTCACTTGTCCTGGGTTTTGGTTCACCTTACAGGATTTTTAGAATTTATTCAAGGAGTTGGCAGATGGAGTTTCCATTATCCCAAAGGGGATGAAGACTACTGGTGATATATTTAACTGGGTTTAGTCTCACATAGCAGGAAACAACAAGTGGATCAATAATTTTCTTTTCTGGGTCTCTCCTGAAGCACATTCTTCCTAGGTATCTAGCTAGCCCAGTTGGTCTGTCACTGTTTTACTTCACTGGGTAGGTACTGTATTCATATCTTCTGATCCTGAGGTCCCCAACATGGTGTCTGTAGCACCAGAACATTTGCGCTGACTTCTCCTGGTGCTCACTATGATCCTTCTGATTGTTAATTTGCCCTTAAGATTATTAATTCATGCATTCATTTAAAATCACAGACTGCTGCCATGGGAAGTGTTGCCCTTCACTGCCATTTTTATTTAGGTCCAAAAGAGTGGCTTTGTGTTTTGGTGCTCAGACATCACCTCTTCCTTGTACTTCGATTTTTGGACAATTTACTTTCAGTCCCACCAGTTTGCTGCTGCCTTGTTGTTGTTTAGTCGCAAAGTTATGCCCAACCCATCACAACTCCATGGACAACATTCCTTCAGGCTCTCCTGTCCTCCACCATCCCTCAGAGTCCACCCAAGCCCATACCCAATGCCCCAGTGACTCCATCTAGCCAACTCATCCTCTGCCACTCCCTTCTCCTTTTGCCATCAATCATTCCCAGCATCAGGTCTTCTCCAGTGAGTTGTTCCTTCTCATTAGGTGGCCAAAATATTTGAGTTTCGTCTTGAGTATCTGGCCTTCTAAAGAGCAGTCAGGATTGATCTCCTCTAGGACTGACCGGTTTGATCGCCTTGCGGTCCAAGGGACTCTCAGGAGACTTTTCCAGCACCACAATTCAAAGGCCTCAATTGTTTGGTGCTCAGCCTTCCTTATGGTTCCAAGCTCTCACAGCCATACATTGCAGCTGGGAAAACCTTGCCTTCTTGGGAAGGAGCATTTTATTACCTTTCCTCTCGTGCTTGTTCCACAGGCAGCTGGTTGACCACTGTGCAGAAACGAAGCTGGGTGAGAGGAACTCTTGGCCTGACCCACACAGTCCTCCTTATGTTCTTAAGATCATTCATAGCCACCATGCCAGCTCTTTTATGGCTGGGTGGACAATGTCCTGCCCACAGTGAAAGATAGTTAGCAATAGCACCCACAACACTCTCAGTATTCCAAAGGTGCCCCCCAACCTAAAAAAGTTTGGAGAGCCATAAACTAATTGTATTGGGAAAGCTTAACCAAATGTTTGCTCTGGACCAAATTGGAGGGAGCATCATTCTATCGCAAGGTCTATTCTTTGCATTCATAAAGCCCCAGATACAGCTTCAACTATTTCAGTTGCAAAGCTGCTCAGTAGTTGAGCAGGACAGTCCTTGGGACCCATTGCTAGTCATATTCAATAACAGTGGAGTAGATGAATAGACATCATGAGAAGGGAAGACTCCCTGGAGAAGACCTGCATGCTTGGGTAAGTCAAAGGCAGAAGAAGACAAGGAAGACCAAAGAAGAGATCATGGGCTCCATCAAGGAAGCCACAGCCTTGAATTTAGAACAGCTAAGCAGGTATGTCATGAACAGAACATTTGGGAGGTCTTTCATGCATAGGGTCACCATAAGTCAGATACAATGTGATGACACATAACAATAACAACAGAGAGATGCAGCTTCTCCATATATTTAAAAGACTTTCTTCCACACAGTGCAATCCATACCTTGGACCCATGATATCCTGAGGAACAGAACAGAGCATTAGCATAGCAATGATACAACCTGGCCAGGATCAGCTTTATTAGCATAGACAAATCCCAGTGATGAAGGCTGTTGCTTTAATTAAGGCTAACTGGCACACTTAGAAATGTCATAAGAAACAGCAGCTCCCCACCAGAGAATTCTCGATTCCATATGGTATTCTATCAAAGTAACACTGTAGATAAGCTCTAATGAGGAACATGGCAGGAGGTGAAAGCCCTCAGGGTGGGTGGGGGATATCTAGGATCTTTAGAACACAACCAATGGGTAGATAGTTGAATCATCTGGGACATTCTTCAGCGTTCAGTATTGAATGTTTCTTTAGTGCCGCTAGCATGTTTGGCAATCCAACGAACGGAGAAATGGAAGATGGAGGAGGGGAGTTTGAGTGTCTGAGCACTGAATACTAATCAGCAGGGGGAAATACCCATGGAATGTTTCAGGTGATCTGAGATGTTTTAGTCCGGGGGATAAAAGATGGGAATAGCCTTGGGAGGCAAGGGCTGAAATTGTCCTGAAATTTTGCTGGGTTGATTCAGAAACATAATGCAGTGCAACCTTTAGAGTACCTTTAGGCCACAGAAGCAGAGGACCTTGATGAACATGATTATGGTTCTCATTACCTTATTCTATCCCCCTCCTGTGTTTCCTTTCTCTCCCCCCACAACACTCCATCAGTATCGTGTGATTCCCAGAACAGGTTGCATCCACACCGATCTGTTTGGGCCCCCCCTCTCTTTAAGGTCCACCCCACCTGAACATGTATAGATTTTCTGTGAAGTTTGAGATACCTCCAAACCTTCTAACATTCCCCCTTCTTTTCCATGGGTGATGCTGTTTTGGCTGTTTAATCCATGGCACACAAATCAAACTAAAGGGAAAGGTGATTAATTTCTACTGCATTTTTCAGTGTGTATGCTTGCTTGCTTGCTTTCTAATATACAAAAGGTTACAAAAACTACATGTATCAACAATCAATAACAAGTGTAACAGCTGCCTCTATAAGTATAAAATATCCATCTCCTTAATCGGTGCTTTTCACAGGATTGCATTAAGAGCTGGGAGAAACCGAGAAGCAGAATAAAGGAAGCTCTCCATTGTACTGCATGGTCTATTGCAGCAAAAAGAACTCAAATGAACTGCATATCTCTGTTTCAGGCAGGCATCTTTCACTTTCTCAACCAAACATCCCAACTTGCATGGGCCTAGTGCTTGCTCCCCAGGACATATTATGAGTTGTCCATCACAACCCTAAATGCCCAGCAGAAGTGTCTCAATTCCCACAATTCTCTGTGCTTGCCCAGTTCTCAGTGGAAATCGTGCTTCATGGCAGACAATCTCCAGAAAAAGAAACAGGTTTGCAAATAGCATCATTGGGTATGCTCACATGCACACATGACTGATTGCACAAGCTGTTGAGCCATTAAACCAATTGTGCAAAAAGGAAGAAAAAAGATGCAGATTAGCATTAGACTACATATGCGTGTACTTTTGAATGGGTGGTGATGTGTAGTTAAGCCAAAAGTCTGTTTCTTTCAGTGGCGAATGATGTGCAATTAAGCTGTAAGGCTGCGTTTTGGAAGGGTAATGATGCACAATTAAATCAGGCCCATGCATTCAAAACAGGGACCATCAAGGAAGTCAAAAGCACCTGTAGGTTAACAAGGACGGGTACCCATTCCAGAATTACAGAATGAGGATATCTGTACTCCACACTGCCAACTAATGGCTGATGCTCAGCAATTCAGAAATAAAGGCAACTGCAAAAAGAAAGACCCTCCATTCCAAAGAAGTTGGGGGGTTGTTTTTTTTTTTTTGGTGGACCCCCCCCCCCAAGAATTCGGTGCGGGTAGATTAGTGATGGAGGGGAATAGTCTAAATCCCTGTCAGGGTCATCCAGCTCCCCATGCAGCTTCTAACTCAGGGTCATCAGCGCCTATCTTCTGCTCAGCTGATTACCCTCAAAGTATCAGCACACAGCACGGCTGGCCCTATTAGGCAGAGAGAAGCAGCTGCCTCAGGCAGCTAACTGGAGATGTCACGAGAGGGCAGCAAATAAATGGTTATTTATTGAATTTATTATTATTGAATTTTTAATGCCAGGGAGGAGGAGAAAGACACTTGGGGGATTTTCTGCCTCAGGCTGCAAAATAACTTGGCTGGCCTTGAGTAAGTATTATGCACCGAATGCTCAGAATGCTCCACCCTATTTGTGGGGGGAGAAATTGGGGGACTGGCTTCGGTGAGGATCCCTGGAGGAGGAGGAAGATGCCGGCAATTTCTCAGCACAAGATGCATGATTAGCGGGGCTTGTAGTAGTGTGGCTCTTTTCTCTTCCTACTGGCGCTCTTTGGGGTTGTGGAAGGGGAGGAGAGGATCTGTGGTCAATGCAAGCAGCAAAAGCATCTGCTGTGTTGGCAGTCTGGGGAACATTTCCCATGTGCCACAATGCAGGCATGAAGGAGTCAGGATTTATCCCACTCCAGGAGAGAGGTGGCATGCATGCTCTTCCAAACTCTGTCCTCCTGTTTCCTGATTTTTCCTCCCTCATTAGAGAACCTTCCATTTTTGATGCCTAGGGATTTCTCTAGCATATCTTGCATTGATTTGGGTGCAGAGTTTGAGCTTCATCGCTGAGTTGCCTGAGGGTGCTGGGTGCTTCCTTGCTTCCAATCATGTATCTCTCTGTTTCTCTGGAGCAGCCTGTGCTGCCTGAACTGAAGAAGCCCATGGGAGGAACTATCTCATGAAGTTTCCCCTGAACATAAGAACATCAGCTGTCTGCTAGATCATCTAGCCAAGCATTCTGGTCCCACAGTGGTCAACCAGCTCTCCACAGGACTGCCCTCCTGCCCAAGTTCCCCAGCAACTGGTGTGCACAAGCACTCTCTCTGCTACTGGGCCTTAAGGGAAGTGTGAGAAGCCCAGGGGCTAACAAGCTTCCTGAACAGGACACCCACTCGCGCTGCTTGACCACCTTGGAATCAAGGTATGTGCAAGAACTCCACATGCGAGGCATGAGGGTTTTCCTCCCCTTTGCATGTCCTTTTAAAATATTCCTTTTCTCAAATGATTGAGAATACCTGTCAACAGTGTGAGAGCGCAGCTCTTCTATGAAATGCACTTCGGGGCATGATGGGGGCATTGCCCTCCATCTAAGCATTACCTTGGACCAGACTTGAGGAAGGAAAATTGATGCGTGGCCTGCCAGCCAGTGGAGCTGTGAAGGTATGTGTACAATCCTTGTTGCTTGACTTTCCAAATTCTCCTGTCTTCAGGAAATGAGAGGACAAGGATCAGAAGCTACGTGTGCATTCTCTCTCTCTCTCTCTGTCTCTCTCTCTCTCTCTCTCTCTCTCACACACACACACACACACAGAGAGAGAGAGAGAGAGAGAGAGAGAGAGAGAGAGAAATATTGGAACTGAACTATGTAAGTCTGATCTGTTCATTCAGGATCCATACCACTTTTTTCGGGTGCATAGTATATAAAGGGAATTTGCATACATCTGATAATGTGCTTATATAGGGTCCTACACAAATGATGCATTAATGACAGAAGGTGTGATCTGGGATGGACAGATCCATCCATTGAATTTTGCAGCAAGGTGAAAGTATAGGTTCTTTCTAGCCCATTTCTGTATAGTTTGTATGTAAAAACATCTGTGTATTGGGTGTGTGTCTGTCTGTGTGTATTATGCAGTTTCGCACCCAGATCTCACAATATACACATTACATCTGCATTTCTTGGCAAACAATATGTGCTTTTGTACATAATTTACTCTAATGAACTCATTTTTGTATGACATTTTTGAGCAGAGAAGTGGAGCAGAAAATGCAGAGAGGTGGGGAAACAAAGAAAAGATTGCATTCTGTGTTGTGTAGTAGCCCAGAAAGTACGAATTAGGACATCAACATAAAAATGAGAAGCAAATGAATCTCTCTCCCTTTTCTCCATGTGGCCATGCTCTTCCCCCATATGTATCTTTTGAAGCCATAGCAAGGCTATTGTGAGATGCTTCTTGCTCACAGCTCAGGTAGAATCACATACAGGGTTAGAGAAAAGACAGACCACTCCCAGCAAGGCCCAGTCAGCAGAAAGCTGGTTTTCCCTCCTGTTCTTTCTCACCAGCTAACCCTAAAGAAAATTGGAAGTGGACCTTACAGGAGTCCTCACTCAGTATCCAGTAAGCTGCTTTTCTCGGGCAGCACATAAAACCATATATCTGGACAGGGCCTTCATGCAAGTTCATGCAATCATACAGTTGGAAGGGGCAAGGAGGGCCATTGTGTCCAACCCCCTGCTCAGTGCAGGTCTCAAGTCTCCCATCCAGGTTCTAACCAGGCCTGACTCTGCTTAGCAGCCAAGATAAGGCAGGCTCCAGCACTTCCAAGGGCCGCCCAGATCCTTATTTAAAGCTTGACCTGGAGCGCTCAGCAGAGCCCCCTAACATGACTGTAGTTCACCCGCCCCATTCCAGAAAGCAACGTTTCCACTCTTTTTCGCTTTCCCCCAGAACTACCAAGGTGGGGGCTGCTTCTGTCAAAGAACTAGCGGGGCATCGCATCCCGTCTGAAAGATACGCAGTGAAGACACCTTTCGCCTTGCAAATACAAATGAAAACCTATCAAGTTCCATTGCAGCCTCTTTCATTCTCGCAAGCCATCGACCACGCTTTTGATGCCTTCCAGAGCCACCTTAGATCACAACTGGTGGCAATGTGGATAAAACGAGGCAAAGTTTCCTCAGAAACAATACTTTCCCCACTTGACAATGGAAACGGAAGTGCAGGTTTTTCCTGGGACTGGCCTAAAATTTGTTCTGTAGAGGAATGCTGTTGCCTCCATCCCTTGACTCACTTTAGGGCTGTTTGACTTCTGATTTAGCTTGGTGCTTCCAGAAAGATGCCTGGTTTTTAACAGGAGAAAATTACTTTGCCTGGTGATTAGCACACCATTTGGAAATCCTTCTAAGTGAAAATTGCGACCGGATGGCATAGAAATGCAAGAGTGTTATTACCATCAAAATTGGCTATAAATTTCCTGTAGGAGGGACAGAAGAGGCTTTTTCCTTTCCCATCTTATTCTTTCCTGATGCATCTAAGCATAATAGATTCTCCATTTAGACAGGCCCGTGTCCAGATGGCTTCACACAGATACGTTGGACTCATTTCAAAAGCTACTTTTGTACAGATGCTTGTTTCTCCTTTATTGCAGATACTATCATAAAAATAGCTAATAACATGGCTTTGAATTCTCATATTGTTGAGCCTGTAATGTGTGTCTTTTCAGACAATATATGCATACACTGGCTTCCTGCCAGCTCAAGCCACCGATCGGAATTTCAGGACCATTTGGTGAAAGGCCTCTGAACTGGGGCTGTTACCTGAAAACATCTCACGGGATACGAAGCTGTGGCAAACCAGGGATGCAATGCCCAAGAGATTGCCTGCATCTTCCTCTTCATCACACTTATATCCCACCTTTTTCCTCCAAGGAACCTGACATTACCTTCCTCTCCAATTTATCTTCATAATAGCCCTGTGAGGTGGGTTAGGTCGAGAGACATTGGCTGGCCCAAATTTACCCAGTGAGCTCCATGGCTGAGTAGGGACTCGAACCCAGACCTCCTGAGCCCCAGTCTAACACTCCAACCTCTGCGTCACACTGGCTTTGACCAAGAGGTCCTCTCCATGAAGGAAATACGTCTCCCCAGCTCACGCATCTCCGATGTAAACAGAATTTATGTTGCACTTGAATGGCAAAACACACATGCGATTTATGCCACTGCCAGTTCATTCAACTTAATTCAGATGCCACCGGGTGGCTTTTGCCATAAGAGGT
Organism: Varanus salvator macromaculatus; assembly: GCA_023646645.1. NCBI lineage: Eukaryota > Metazoa > Chordata > Lepidosauria > Squamata > Varanidae > Varanus > Varanus salvator. Next base: position 4,229,790 of record JAIXND010000762.1, read on the forward strand.
GAATGTGTGAGCCCTTTGGAAAATATGGACAGGCTCATGGGAACCCACCATATCCTAGGACAGATGATAGCCCCAAAATCACTGAGGATCTCCATAGTTTGAGTTACCTGGTATAGCCCTACCCATTCACTCCAATGAGTGTGGTCAATGCACATCTGCCACTGCCCTGCCCATTTAGCAGAAGTCCTTGAGCCCCTTAGCCCAGAGGAAGGGACTTGGCTTGTGTTGGGAGGAAGTTGTGGGGTGAGAAGGGACCCCTTTTCCTGCTCTTCTGAACAATTCTCCCACTGAACTTTGCAACACTAAGGATGCAATCCTATCCTTACTGCTATTCTGGAGTAAGTTCATGCAATCATACAGTTGTTGGGGCCAGCAGGGGCTTGGACCCAGAAGGCCGTTGGGTCCAAGCCCCTGCTCAATGCAGGACTCAAGTCTCCCATCCAGATTCTTCTGACCAGGCCTGACCCTGCTTAGCTTCCAACATGAGGCAGGATCAGGCACTTCAGGCTATGCAGAAACTTGCTTTGCTGAGCAAGTCGCGTACAATCTGGTCATCTTTGTATGACCAACAACATGGTGGGCCCTTGATGAACCTCTTTCTTTCACCTCCAAAGGAGTTTGGTGAAAATAGTCACGGATTGTATCTGAGTCTTTGGACACCTGTGGTGCCATGTCAGCAACCCCTGCCCAGCCTCAATTTCTTTCTGGAAGACCTATGCTCCAGACTCGGGAAAATACCCCAGACCTGCTGCAGCAGTGGGTTATATTTCTTCCCCTACTCACCATGGCTGGATGGAGATTCCCCAAAAGAATTGTGAGTTTGAGTCTGGCTGATTCTGTATGGCCCAGAGACGGGTTCTCAAAGATTTCTCCCTGATTGGCACCTGGGCAATTTCCCATTCAGTGGGTTTGCTAAGAGGAAGCACTTGGCCTTGAGATGTCTTCAGGTAAGGAATTTGCATCCCAAAGCCAGCATTTTGCATGCCACTGGTGTGTCTTCTGTTTTTAGGTGAGAGCTGTGACTGACTATAACCTGGATGTTTCTACCTCTGTTGTGGGAAGCTTTGGATCAGGGGCACAGGTGAGCTCCACGTTGTACCTTTCTTCCTTCCTTCTGGTGATCACAGTCAAGACAAACCTTCGAAGTGCAGAACCATATGGACTCTAAATAGCCTATCAAAGCTGAGGAGCAGCATCAGCCCATGTAAGGAATCTGAACTGGACATTCCCCCTCTGTCCCCACATCCAGTCAAGCTTCTGGATTCGCTCTCAGGGTGGCCCTTGCCTCTTGAGGACAAGGGGAGAAGAAGAACAATGACCTTCTAACTGGGCTCTTCATTTCTCCTGTTGCCGCCTTACCAGCTCAAGACCTGAGTCTCATATATGTTCTCCCTCCCAACCTGAAAACCCTTCCACCCCTTCCAAAGAAGGCCACTTCTCAAGCTCCGCCTGAGGAAATGCTACAGGTAACCTTGGAACTTCGGAGTCCGCTGCCCTGCTCACTCTTCCACCTCCTCCTCAGAAACAGATCAACCTTTCTAACAAGTCTGCACTGAGCGAGAAGCAAGCTCTGACTACAGTAGCCAAGATGGCCCAGCATGTGAGAAACCAATGGAAAGGGCTTGTGTCTTATTTGTTTTATTTATTTATACATGTATTTATAGGCCACCTGTAAGTGTCGAGGCCTTCCTAGATTACACTTAGACTACTGTAATGTGTTTTAAGTGGGGCTGCCCTTGAAAATAGTCTGGAGACTTTTGTTGGTGCAAAATAGGGCAGCCTTCCAGGAGACAGGGACAGGCAGGTATTAATGAATAAGCCCTGCTCTCTATCAACTGCTCTGGTTACCAATTGAAGTCCGGGCCTGCTTCAAGGTGCTCACATTAATGTTTCAAGCCCTAAATGGTTTAGGGACTGGTTATCTAAAGGAGAATCTTTTCCCATGTACACCTACCTGGACCCTCATGTCATCTACAGAGGTCCCTCTCCAGGACCCACCGCTAAAAGAAGTGAGGACGGTGGCCAAGAGGGGCATAATCAGTTATAGCACCCTGATTATGGAATCTGCTTTTTAGGGGTATGCTCTTGGCACTGACTCTTCACCTATTTTGTGCCAGGTTATAACTTCCCCCCCCCCAGCATTTTAATTGTTAATTCAACAGTTAAATTACTTGTTAATAAATAGCATTGGGTTTTATACTGTTTTTCATCCTATTGGTCATTGGCATGGTGTGATTTGGTTTTATCCTTGTATTAGCTATTATAATTAATATTATTGTTATTATTGATAGCCTTTAACCACCCCGTGATATATTGTGATATAGTGTGTGTTTTTATGTTTGTAGATTATTTAAATTTTGTACATGGTTCTGAGAGCTGTTGCTAACCGAACAGTTTATGCAAGCTATAAATAAATGAGTAAATAAATAAATATTGTCTCATCAGACTAGGAGCATCTCTCCAGGGATTTGGGTTGAGGCAATGATGCTACCTGATTAAACTGGAGAGGAGAGGGCCTGAGCTTTCTCCACTCCAACCACTAGGCTACAGTCCCCGCTCTCCGTTAGTGCTATAGATCACATCTAGTTGACAGCAATCCCAAAATTAGTCCATATTTGTTCTTCCTGTCATCTGTACTGTCTCTGACCTTGAGTTCTGATTCATCCCATAATCGACTTACATCTCTCACTTGTTCACTATGTACAGTCTTGCATTCTGCATTCAGTTTGGACCACTACATTTCTCCTAAATTACCTCAAAAGCAAATCATACATTGACTAGCACAATGCAGGCCTAAAATGAAAGGTAAACCTGCTGTTTTCTGCCAGGGTACTTCCCCTCCCGCCATCTATAGTGTAGTTCATATATAAGATGGCAGAGCACTGGAATTCAGGTTACTAAACCTGCAATGCAATTAATAGCCTATCTATTGCTTAAATGCAAGTTTGTAATGCCACTGTATCCCTGGAACCATTTAGATACCCTTCCGTAAATTAAGCATGCATTTAATATAGCTGACAAGGAAAGAATGGTTGCAGGGGATGCCGTATGAGGCAAGACTGAGGGAACTGGGTCTCTTCAGCTTGGAGAAGAGGAGACTCAGAGGGGACATGTTGGCAACATACAGGTATGTGAGGGGGTGTCACATGCAGATGGGTAGAGACCTGTTCTCCCCTGCAGAGGAAGGCAGGACGCGCTCCAATGGAGCAAAGCTCAGGGAGCCAAGGTTCCATTTGGATGCCAGGAAGCACTTCCTGACAGTCAGGACCCCGAGGGCGTGGAATGGACTTCCACGTGAGGTCGTTGAGGCCCCATCGGTGAGGGTGTTCAAAGACAGGCTGGACATGCACATGGTGGGCATGTCATGAGCGGAGCTGGCTGGTGCCGGAGGTCAGACTAGATGGCCCGGGAGGCCCCTTCTGACTCTGTTTGTATGTTTCTATGAATGCTGTTTTCCCTGAGCAAGAAGTCTACTAGATGGGTGGCAGATGGTGGGAGTCGAATTCATGGGTTAGTTAACAAAGGGACTCAAACTTGAGGCAGCCATGCTCAATTTCACAGAAATCATGCAGAACTGGCGCAGCTCCACATTCCAGAACAAGGTCCAAGTTTGAGCACCACCTCTGCTTTCAAGGGAGATGGAAATCACAAGAAGAGAGAGTATCACCCCTGCGAGATGACAGGTCAGAGCGATTTTCTAAAGGGCATCGCCAGCTGCAATGTTTTGAGGGACTCTTCAGGAAGACAACCTAGATGACATCTCCCCTTTCAGTAGAACTCTTTCTCCCCACCTCTGTCACCACCATTGTTGCAAATTCTCATCCTCTTTTTTTGTCATTGCTACCACTCATTTGCCTGCCATTTGCAAGGGCCTCTATTGCTTCTCCCGACTGGGCCAAAGGTGAGCAAGCAGGCTGCAGTGGCGGGGAGGTGGAGTACTTGCAACTGGGCTTGTGCCATTGGGTCCCTTTGGGTCAGGGGTCCTTAGCAGGTGTGAGGTTCTGAGGCAGCACCAGGGCTCCCTCTTCTGGCCAGAGACCAGAATAGCAGCCCTGGTGGCTGCAGGACTGGGCCCACAGTCAATCGCAGCTACACGGGATGGTATGAGCACCACCTGGGAGCCCTGAGGGAAGAGCTATAGAAGAACCGCTCTTCCTTTCAGATGCTGCCTCAGCAATTGAAGACTTTGATATTGTTGGAGCTCTCTGGGCCTTCTGGAGCCCGTTCCTGGAAACTATGTCTGTCTTCTAGCTCCTGCCTTCACTCCTGGACCCTGCCCTTCCTGGTCTTTGCCCGCTCCACCTTCTGTTTCCAGTGCCTGCTTCTCCTTGGCTTGTCTCTGTGGTTTTTGACTCCTGACCAGCTTTGACTGCTCTTCACCCTTCGAACTGACTTGCCTTGTCCTTCTATTACTGGCCTCGACCTCTGGTCTGCTTGCCTGAAATTTGGACTAGGCCTTCAATGGGCCAGTGTACCAGCTGTCTGGGTCCTGGTGACCTGATCTGATACCCCTCTGCCCACGCCCCAGACTTCTGACAGCAGATTTTCAACCATGCCTGCTCTTGAAACCAGCCCTGCAAGGTGAGAAGCAAACATGCCAAAAATCCCATTTTCACAGGATGATCAAAGTGAGACCTGGTTATTCACTGGTCCAGTGATGTACAGAATCTTCCATGTGGAATTCATTTTCTCCTAGGCATAGCCACCGGCTTCCCTGAAAAGTATCCATCATACCATCATCTCCTAAATGCTCTTCTTTACCCATCTAGCTTCTTTTGTTCCCTTTCAGAGATCGTCCTCTGAGCTTCAACAGTCCTGACACTCAAGGGCTCCTCTTGGCTTGCTGACTGCCCCAATTTTATGAATGGTTAGCCTGCAGTAAGCCCTGCTGTATTACGCATAGAAAAACAGGCATCAGATCGCCTCAGTCAGTGAAATCCTATGATTGTTTTTACCCCAGAAGTAACTCCTTCTGTAATCAGCACTCATGACATCATGCAGAGAATCACAGCCTCAGGTTCTACATATGAACTTCAGCTGGAGTTGCATCAGGACATTGAATTCTGATGGATTGCTCATTAACACTAATTAAGTTAGTTACAGAATTTGCATTCCAAAAAACTCTGTCTTACTGTATATGTTCCAGATTGCTTGATGCTGCCAGAAAATTAGACTTGTCTGCATTTTAGATTCCTGAGCATTTTTTAAGGGCATCAGGTCATAAAGCACTAATGTGATTTTCTTAGCTCATGAACATCAAGAGACAGTAAAATGAATGTTGCATTTTCACATCCATCAAAATCACTGCAAGTCCCAGTCTCTTCCCCCCACCCCACCCCACCCCTCTTGGGGAAGCAGGTTGAAGAAAAGACCAGGTATAATAAAACTTATACCTAACTTTGAGGATATCCTATACCAAAAGAGGCAGCATTTAATCTTTCAGGACATAGAAATGGGACCATGTTGTGTTGCATGATGCTTGCACAATGGTGCACCATAACTTCCAGCTACTGGTGCCATGCGGGATTTTTTAACTATCAGTAACTTTCCTGATCATTAGCTATGTGGGTAGGGACAGGTGAGGCTTCAGGGCCAACTCATTGGAGAAGACTTGTCAATAAATCTTTGTCACCTAGAGAGGATGTTGCTGAGCTCAGAAATAAATCCATGCTATCTTTGGCAGTTGTACCTTCTTCATTCCAAGCCAGCATCTGGGCGGAAAAGGTGTTCCTCCACTTGCATGTCTCCCAGCTACAAAGGGACCCCCTTCACCCTTTCCTTTCCTTTCCTTTCCTTTCCTTTCCTTTCCTTTCCTTTCCTTTCCTTTCCTTTCCTTTCCTTTCTTTCATGCAGGAAGTGATAAAGGTAACAGCAGCAAGGCAAGGGTAGAGGGAGGGTCCAGATGCCTGGTTCCTGGCTCCTCAGAGAGGGCCATCCAATTCCAAGGAGGAGTCAGAGGGGAAAACTTGGGCTTGGCAGTTTCGAGGTCACCCTGTGAAGATCCATAGGCAGAGTGTGAGCACCAGCACACCTGAGAAGAGGACGAAGGCATTTCAGAGCTGCAGGGGAGGTGATGGAGAGGTGATCTCCTTGACTCTTAAAGGAGATGACAGGTGAACCACTTGCAAAGTGCCACCAACCCCATGGCCGCACCCTCCAGTAGCAACAGCTATGATGCAGGCAGAGTCAGAATCTATTGAGAAGAGAAGAGAAGAGAAGAGAAGAGAAGAGAAGAGAAGAGAAGAGAAGAGAAGAGAAGAGAAGAGAAGAGAAGAGAAGAGAAGAGAAATTTCAGTTTGGATGCCATGCTTCACCTGGGCAGCTGTTTCTCCACTCCTTCAGGAGAACAATTCTTTGATGTATACTGTTTTGCAACTTGCTAAGCTTTATTAAAAGGGCCATGTGTGTTGCATTTCATCTGAGTCAGCTGGAGAGGAAAAGAGGGGTGGAGAGCTCTAATCAAGACAGAGAGTGGGGGACAGGATGTATCCCCTTCTATGCTCTTGCTCATCCATCCTCTGGAGGTCTCTGGTCTTTTCAAGGCCTGCTGCAATGGATTCATATGGAGCAGAGTGATCCTTTGGCTCTGAGAAAGTTGCAAGGGTGTTTTGGGATCCTTCTGAACAAGCTTCTCCCCTATCCTTGCAGAAGAACTATCCCATTATTCTAATACAGCAAACTCAGTGTATGGGTAGAATCTGATGTTTGTTTTGTTTTGGCTATTATTAACAGTTTTTCCATTCTGGAGCAAAAGCCCTAACTTGAGAGATTACTGTTAGAGGCCATCTTTAAATCCAATTAACCTGCTGAGCCTTTGATTCCTCAACATGCATCACATTTTTCCCTTTCCCATTTTTTTTATCAAAGTGCCCGAGCCATCCAGCAGAGAATGATAAAGCCTCCGCTTCATCTTTTCAACTCTCTCCAAAGCAATAATAAAAATCCAACACTTCACTAATCAACCGGTAATGGCCAATGTGAATTGTGATACAACAGTCCATGAAACAGACAGAACTTAATTTATCTAACCAACCATTAGCTCATCAATAAAAGGATTACTAACAGAGATTATTAAAATTGTGCATATAAATCTTAGTTACGCTTCTTCTATTAAAAATATTCAATTAGTTTGCAGAAGTCATTTCCTTTATCATCATTGCAATATTAACAAGTGTGATTTATCACTAATCTTTCATTTCAGTTCGTTTGGGCCTAATAGGAAGCGCAATAACCCAATCACACTCCTAAACAGAGAAAATAATTGGATGATTGGGGACTCGTGGTGATAGTCACGTAATGTAGCCTGCAATGGGTAGGAGCCGAGGGACACTTGGGCACCTGGAGGAGATGTGCCCAGTGCAAGGAAAGTGGACAGTAGGGAAGGAATCATCCCTAATTTAGGACAGACAGACAGACAGACAGAGGAACAGAGACATCTCTTAATGCAGCAGTAGAACAGGAAGCTCTTGGGAGTAACTGAAATCCTTTCCATGGAAGTTTCAAGATAGAATATGAAGTAAAAGTCTGCATTTCTTGGTTCATTGCAACAATACTTTACAGTGTGCCATGTTCTTGTTGAGTGTTCGAGGCGCTCAGGCCCTCTTCCAGGGAACTCCATTTCATCACGCTGGTTTTCTGTTCTCGGCATCCTGTGGTCATTGGGCACACACAGGCCTCATTGCAAGCTTCCTCTGACCTGCTGCAGCTGACGGGGAAGGAAGGGGCAGGTTGCACAATGGGCAGCTTGCAAGTGCCCACAGGTTTTCTCGCAGCTTCCATCCCTTTGGAAGACTGGAGGGATGGATCCCAAAGAGGTCAGGTCCAAGTCTAGACTCTCTGCTGAACCAGTTTCCTTCCGGATCTATCCATCCTTATGATTTCCAACTGAAAACAAAAAAAAAAAGAGGAAAGATATTTGTCCTGATCCAACAGCAGGTGGGAATTGTAAATACATTAATGGATCTAATAGGATCTGGACAGGTCCTACTCTTTCTGTTCTACCCTGCCTGTTTTTCCATGCAGCTCAGATAGTGTCTCCCATCCATAATCTGAGCCCTGTTGGAACAGCTCAAAGACCTATTTAGTCCAACTTTCTACTCCCCTTAGTGGTCCACCTGACACTTCTTGGGAGCCTGAAGAAGAGTATGATGCTACTCATACTCCTACGCTAGCATTCCAAAGCATATTCCCACTGAGTATTAGGTTTCCTTTTAGCCAACGTGACTAATTGGTACCAATAGCAATACCCTTGATCAATTTCTCTGATCCTTTTCAAAGTGTCCATTATCACATCTTGTGGATGCAGATTTGTTCAGCTTTCAGCTTTCATGTCACGGGACAAAGTATTTTCATCTGTCCGTTTTGAATCTACTACAAGTCAATTTCATTGGAGGACCCAAAATTCAAACTAATGAGGGTGAAAATGACACACACACATGGAAGACTGGAAAGGAAAGACGCAGTTGTAGATCACAGTCTCCATATTGTCTACCCAGCTTAGTTTTGGCAGCAGAATGGCATGCCTGAGGCCATGTACTTGGTCCTACAAGAAGCAGTCCTGGTACTATCGAAGGACATTGGACCCTTTTCATTTTTAAACTCAAATGTTATCACTCGATATTTTGCTCCACATATACCATCCATGCACTGAAAGTATCTTTTTAATGAAAAAGAGAGCATTTTTAAAAAGCCAGCTAATTTCCTCATTAAATACAGCATGCAGTCATAAATTTAGATTTCCAGTAAATCACTTGTTGGTGTCATCATGCCATGTAGCAATGTAACACATAATTTTTTAATAGCCAATTAGCCTGTCCCCACATACCAGAGTGCAGTTGTTCTCTTGAATGGTTAATTCAATGGACCTGCCAGCTAAATGCTATATCATATGCTGGATTTTGACGCTGGGCTAAGACTTTTCGGTCAGAACCTGGGTGGAGTGAGTTGCAGGACAGGGGTGAAATGCCTGGAAGAAAACAAATAAGAAAAGGACAGGGTGCAAAGACATGGATCTCAGCATGACGCTTTCTTGAAGAGCATCGGAAGAATCTACAGCCAATGCTTTTCCTAGTTTATGGATGAGGCACATTCAGATTACAGATGAACCCCCACACGCAACCCAACCACCCATAAACATCTTTGGGATGGATCAAAGTCATTTCCGTTCTGTTTTCGACAAGAACTTACCCAGTCTGTGTCTCCCAGAAATGAACAGAGCTGAAGTCAGTGTGGTGTAGTGGTTAAGGGCACAGGACTGGGACTCAGACGACCTGGGTTCGAGTCCCCGCTCGGCCATGGAGCCAGCTGGGTGACACTGGGCCAGTCACAGACTCTCAGCCCAGCCTACCTCACAGGGTTGTTGTTGTGGGGATGAGATGGAGGAGGAGATGTAAGCTGCCTTGAGCCCTTTGTAGGAAAAAGGCAGGATATAAATAAGTAAGTAAGTAAGTAAGTAAGTAAGTAAGTAAGTCAAAGACTCTACGCCACAGAGCCAGTGATGTGATCTGTGGAAGAAAGAAAAGGTGATTTAGAAGAGTCGGAATGTGAAGATCAGACGTGAAAACATGCGTGCATCTGGCAAATATGCACAGAATGTTCAGTGCTTGTTGTTTCCTCCATTCCTTTGCAACAGCCCATTAGGGCATGACTAGGCTTAAGGGCAAGTCAGTCCCTAGGATGTGTAGATACTACAAGCTGAGCAACGTCTTTTCACTGCATCTTTCTTTGGCCAGCGGGAGTCACACAATATCAGCAAAGGGTCAACTCATTTTCCCCTCCTCTTTCCTGAAGGAATGTTGGTTGCTTACCATGCGTTGCTTTTGCGGAAACAATGGAGGTGGCTTACATAGGGCAACAAACACAGTTATGTTTTGTTCTGTAAAATTCTTGGCTTCTGTGTTGTCTTCAGTGCAGACAACTCTTCTGCTTCTTTTCAGGATGTATTGAGCTATGACAACTGTCCAAATGTGGCTTCAGAAGTCCTATAGGCTCTGCGTATGGTCTGAAGGCACAAGGAGCATCCACCATGTTGAAGCTCAGCTTACCTGAGGCTGGCCTGAGCTTGGAGGGGGGACCACATGGGAACTGCTTGGAGCTGCCTTGAGTTCTTCAGTGGAAAAAAGGTAGAATATAAATATAATAAGTAAATAAATGGGAAGGGAGCCCCTCATGCATATCTGCATGACTAGTTCCTGGATTTCAGCGACTTAACAAATTACAAACCCCAAGAGTAGGTCATTAAAAATACATGAAGTATCTTTACATTTATTTAAATGTGTGGACTTCTATCCATTAAGAGTAAACTATAGCCCTAACCACAGTGGTGAGTAAAAGACAGGCAATGAACTAAAAAGAAAAAAAAAAGGCCAAAATCAACAAGAAATGGCCTTAGACTAGAAGAGACTTCATCTTGCAGAAGTGAAATGAATTAGTTTATTGAGATGCAATGCTCAATTCAGGGAAAGAACAAAAGCAAACATCAGATAAGATTAAATAAAACTAGAGACTAAAATGTATAAAAATAAGACATAAATTAAATAAGTAGAAAATCATGAATTCAGTAAAATGTATTTGTTTTATATCTTTATATCTATCCATCTATCCATCCATCCATCTGTCGCAATCCAACAAGATAAGTCTGAAAAAGGAAGAAAGGGAAACAGGAAGTCCCACATTCTCAACATACAAAGAAGACAGCTTCTTCTTCGCAAAAACTCCCCACAAGCAGCTTCTTAAGAGCTAAATGGTTTTCAGGTACTCAGAGCTTCATCCCATCTTTAAAATGGTAAAGTTGTTCATACATACCAGAACACAGCAGCTCCCTTTCTTTCATCAGTTTCCCCAGGAACAGAGGGAAAACAAGAGCCAGTGTGGTGTAGTGGTTAAGAGCACAGGACTGGGACTCAGAAGATCTAGGTTCTAGTCCCCACTCAGCCAACTGGGTGACTTTGGGCCAGTCCAGGACTCTCAGTCCAACCTACCTCACAAGCTTCTTGCTGTGAGGATCAGATTGAGAAGAGGATGAGGACAACTATTTAAGCCACTTTGAGTTCCTTCAAGGGAAAAAAGGTGGGATATAAATATAAATAATGAAATTCCTATACTATACCATGCTATATTATTCTTTTCTGTCTGCTCTATTTTCCAGGCTTTTGCATTGATAAGAAGTGGAATTAAAATGATCATATATATATATATATATATATATATATATATATATATATATTTGTTTGCCCTGTTCTCTAAGGGTAAGCACCCCCAGTGCTTGCGAAATTCTTCCATCACCTAGTTTTTGCTCCATCTCAACCCCCCTCAAGACGCATGTTCCAAGTGTATCAGCAGTTCTTGCAGATCTCTGCTTGAAGGTTCTCAGCGTCTTATCACAGATCAATATTTTTATCAGTCTTCTTATCAATGGGTGACTCACTATGTGCCAGTGAAAACCACAAGGAGCCCCATGGCACATTAAAGGCTGCCAAATTTGTGGCCACGTGACTTTCTATGTACTGGATTATTCCCACACTCAAAGCATTCCATGGTTTCACTTTCCAGCAGGGATGAATAGACTTTGCCAAATCCAGCTTTGCAGATTTTCAGGGGCCTTCCCTTCTGTTATCCGCTGATCGGCAGAACTGGATCGCTCATACATGTTTGTACCAAGTTACACACTTGCAAATGTGTGGGTCCCCTGTAAAAACTGGAAATCCCCTGTGAAGTATGGCAATCCCAAAATGTGAGTTCTCACATGATTCATGGACCCATGGTAGGGATGTGTGAGAAATCCATTCTGGGGGTGGGAGTCTGTTGGATTCCCTGAAACTGGCTCTCCAGACTCCAGCTCACTTTCTTGCAGTTCCTGGAAAGCACACCCACGATTCTTGGGGGGTCTCCTGGGATTGACACCCCACACAATGATGCACGCCAGCAGTGCCCCTCTTCCACATCACATGCAGCAGCCTTTGCTTGTGTTGCTGAACCGGGGACAGAAGGAGGTTGCTAGAAACATAGAAACATAGAAACAGAGCGAGTCAGAAGGGGCCTCCTGGGCCATCTAGTCTGACCTCCGGCACCAGCCGGCTCCGCTCATGACATGCCCACCATGTGCATGTCCAGCCTATCTTTGAACACCCTCACCGATGGGGCCTCAACGACCTCCCGTGGAAGCCCATTCCATGCCCTCGGGGTCCTAACTG
>JAIXND010000762.1:4246587-4269256 GCA_023646645.1 Varanus salvator macromaculatus
CCTGGTGGCAGGAGAATGATAAATTTGGCTTGCTTCATGAAATCCTTGCTTCTACTAAGATGCAGAGCCTTAAATACAAAATAATCGTTATGCTGCTTAAGCAAGGGAATACATGCACACCTGTGTGACATCGAATATATTCAGTGTTCTGTAAAAATTTGCTGATGCACACATACATGTTGACATGCGTGAGATCTGTAACTTACACACATTATAAGGCTACACAGTGGTAGGGCCAGATTATCCCCAAAATGGGAGCCAATCAGTCAAGTCCACCTCTTCTTAAGAAGTTTCTGCTGTTGATCTCGACGTCTCCAAAGGAATCATTCTGCAATGTGCACTTTTTGCAAACTCAGTTCTCTGAGTGTCACTCCTGTGTAGGCCAAAACAACCAAGTGCACATGAAAAAGTTTATTAACACACTCACAGAAAAGGTTTGCCAAAGTGTAACAGAATGTAAGGGATCCAAATTATCCCAATGGGTACTAAACATGCCCTGTGGTCATAGAGCACCAGCTGTTGTGGAGGGAGGAATGGCAACCAGAAAAGGAATGGGACATCCTAGAAAAGTTCATATTACGGAACCCAGCACAGAAATACTCTGTAGCAAATCATTTTGTTACATGGTCCCATTGGTCCCCTTCTAGTGGACGCCCTGAAGTTCCCAATCCACTCAGTGTCTCTGCTACACACCACCTAGCCTTACAAACCTGGCTCCAGGTTTGTAACCTTCCTCAGGCCTCCAAGAAGAGTGGCAACAATGGTTCCAAGCCAGAACTTGGAGGTAGCTGATTGGCAAGGTCTTCTTCTCTGAGCTCTGTTTGAATGGAGCAACCATGACTCGGGTCAGCTTCAAGAAGGGCTCAGCCAGCAGCGCTAAGAAAAACAAATAAGCAAGCAGGAAAAAGGACACTTTTCACCAGCTGCTTGGATGTTGCCTGCACAACCTTTCTTTGGACCATCCTCTGGCTCTAGAATTCTGCTCAACTTGACAGGTTACGGTGCTCTCCTGTTGTTGGAGAAACCTTCTAAAGACACCTTGTTTTAGGGATGTACATATTTTGTTAAACCCACGTCATCTATGCTTCATAGTCAGGTATCTTTTGCTCCATTGAGCTCTTTCTATCTTTTGCTCCATCTTTTGCTCCATAGTCAGGTATCTTTTGCTCCATCAGAGCTCTCTACTGATGGAATCAGATTTTTGGATCAGAATTTTGTTCCTGTCTACAAAACATTTGCACTAATGCAGAGATGTGCACGGAAATACTGTATCGCTAATCGCTTTGTTATTGGTCCCCTTCTAGTGGACACCCTGAGTCTCCCAACCCATTCAGTGTATTTGTGAAATCTGCAAACCACAGACATGGACATGTGAACTTCGAATTAAATTCCTCGAGCATTTATCTGATATCTCTACCGCTTTTCGCCCCCTTGCTGGTGGATTGCTAATTCAAGCGATACAGCTCAGTGCAAGCAGAACTAAGATGGCTGCATGGGGGTTAAAGGTCAAGTCAAACAAGCCAACAAATCTTAGCACTTCTCCACATTTAATTTCTTCATGCTCTCATTACATTCAGGTGTTCCTCTCTCCTTCACAGAGGATGTGACACCAAAGAGGATTTCAGCCATGCTAGGACACTCATGTTCCAGTGAGCTCTTCCACTCACCATCATCTCTTTTGTTCTCTCCCAGTTCCTCAAACTCTGGGTTTTACAAGCAAAAGTATGCATTAAAATGTTACACATAATTTCTCCTGACAACTATAGTGTTTGTATTAAACACAATGGGAAGAACATTATTTAGATTTGTCTTTAATGTTCCTTTGTCATAATACAAAAGGAAATAAAACTAATTCAATGAATATCTATTTGTTCGGGTTATAAATAAGTAGGCAAGTTATTTGCAGAGAGCTATAAAGTGAAAGGATGAAAAGATTTGGTAATGAACTTGTTATGTTTTATGGCTATACATTTATTTCACACAACCGAAGTAGTTTTACCCTACTGAATCTAAGAGAAAAATATATTAACTTTGATAACAGTACAGGCAGGTATATATTAAGTGACAATGAAATACAAATGCCCTTGATTTAAAATGTATGCAGTAAAAATGAATAAATGATCAATTCCTAAGTGTTTCCCTTCATCAGCAGTATCCTATGTGCAGAATGTGCATCCCACTGATGACGATGATGATTTTATTATTAAAGCTCTCTGGGCTTCCAAGAAGAATCATAGAATCATACACTCATGTCACCCATCCAGATTCTAACCAGGCCTGACCCTGCTTAGCTTCCAGGATTGGACAGGATCAGGCAGTTCAGGCCATGTGGAAACAAATAATTATTTTGCTCCAGCAGGGCCAACCCCAGAAACTATCAGAAATGCTGATTTCCAGACCCTGCCCCATTCCACTCATTCCACATTCACTCAGAACCACCAATTCCTTGTCAGACAAGTGGCAAGTCCTACCAAGACATGGGCACATTAAGATACTACCTTGTATGCAAAAAGGGATTGCATTTTTCAGTATTGCTACTGGTTCTTGAGCAATAGTTTGCTGACAAGAACATGGCTACCCATTTGACCAGGCCTTTGCCACTGGCTGTCCCACCGTGTACTTGGGATTCATAGCCTTCCACCGGCATAAACAGATGTGCATGTTTTCCTGGAAATTGCATCACACAGTGTGTGTGGCATCTTAGGGCGCTTTCTACCTTAAGGCCCCATAAACAGAGCTGGGAAATTATCCATGGAGAAGTAGCCTACTGAATATCTCCTAAGCTGGGTCGTGGGCCTCCTTGCCGGTGTGGTTCTCCAATCCATCACCCAGAGCGATGCTTTTGGACATTGATCCACAGTTCAAGAGAGGATGTGGGGGAAGGTTTTCTTCCCTCTCAAGCAGCTGTATTTTCCCATTACTATTAATACTATTATTCATTTGCTGCTTGATGAAGACAAGACCGATGGCTTGCACTTCCTTCTCAGATGTTCAGTCCCCTTTCAGATGTCTTTGCAGTTGTACCAGCAGAAAGGACAGCTGCAGTTGAAAATAATTATTTTTAATTGTTTTCATGCCTTAAAGCTGATAAAAGCAATTTTAATTTTAACAGTAAATAGGTTTTATTGCTAAGTTATCACATTGCTTATAGCTCTGTGATGGTAACGGGTGCTTCAAAGTACCATTTGAATCTTGGCTGATATTGCTCCTTCGTCTTCTATATAATCAGTGAAGTGGTTCTATTTTGCCCACAAGACAGAAAGAAGAAAGGGAAGAGGGTGGGGGGAGAGAAGATATGCTAATGAAAGCAATTAAAAGTTATGAATAATATTGACATCTCTTTATTACTTTCCAGGTGCCTTCTACACAGCTGAGCACATTACAGGGTAATTGTGCAACAACCGTTTTGATTTCTTCCAATTGGCATGAATTAAGTAGCAGTTAGTTATTCTGAGCTTTTGAAGTCCTTCAGAGTGTGTTATTGGATTCTTGGAGGAAGGAAGGCACAAACCCAAATAGTTTTATATGTGGAACACATATCTTGTCTTCCATTTAAAGCATCAGTGATTCAAAACGCCTTGATACGAATATAAATCTCCCTTGGATTTCCTTTTTTTTTTTTTTTAATTAAAATTATTTTGAAAAGAAGAAGTAAATCCAATTGAGCCTCCTTAGTCAAATGGCCTTGAGTAGATCTGAAGTGTTAGAACAATGAGCATGGGACCATAGGAGGTTGTGTTATCCAGTTGCAAACCTTTTGTCCATTTGCCTCTGTATTGTTGACATGCCCTGGCTGGTTTTCCCAACCTCAGGTGTAGTCCTGAGGACGAACTTGAGAGCACGTGCTCCATGACTGAGCCTCATTCATCCCCTGGGAAGGTCATGAATTAAGCAAGCGGGCCTTTGTGGGCTCAGAATGGTGGACTAGATTATGTCCTGGTACTGCAGAACTTCAGAAACGGTCTGAAAATTGTGCACGGTCCCACTTGCTGATAGGAAATCACGGGACGCTGAGCTCTTGCTTTAGCAAATGAAGAATCCAATGCTGAACTGCAACATCACAAAGATAATAGTCCAGAGTGAAAGGAAGGGGTACTAGGACACAACTTCCCCCCAACTCTTGTTTCGGTGGTGCCTTTGATTAGTCTTTTTAATGGACCAAACTAGATATGTGAAATGAAGGTGCATATAATTGCAGCTTGTGGTGAACAGAGAAGGGAAGGGTTAAGACTTTTGCCCTGTGCTGTGATACCCCCAAAGCTTCTATGCCACAGAGGTAAAGGTGACTGCACACTCCGGTGCCCTTTTGGTGGATTACTTTTTCCACAGTGACTTGCAGGCTGAAACTTGGCATCTGATGGAGAGATGATGATCCCTTCTTCTAAGCAACAGAGCAACCCTCTTCCCCCACTTGACTAATATTTTAAACCTCAGCTAGCGCCTCACCCCAAAGTGGGAATGACAGAGGGCAGAGAAGTTTCTCATTGCGGGAAGAAGGCTGAGCATGGCTTGCGCTGAAGCTTGGGATGGGGCTTGAGTTCAGCGGTTGGTATTCCTCCAAAATGCTACTGGCCCATCTCCAGTTGTAGAGAAGCAGGGCCAGGATCCGTTTCTAACATTTCTGTGTAGCTTCTAGCTTCAAAAAATGATCCATCTCTGCACACAACTGTTCTGTAACTTGCAAGCTTCTTTCGGGCAAAAGAACGGATGGATCTAGGAAACCATCTGCCAGTTTAAATTTAACACAGTATGTATACGTGTATGTATGTATTAGATTTTTAGCCCACCTCATTAGTCACAAGTTTCCCTGAGCAGGTTATGAACAAGTGGATACAATCAATAAAATCATATAAAAGATTATATTTTATACCAGACCACATGCTGACCAGGGCTTGGACACTGACCAGGGGACCCACTGGTGGTACCTTGCCAATACGCTGTTTAATCAATATACTCCAGATGTTTCAGATGGGGTCAGACTAGATGGCCCAGGTGACCCCTTCTGACTCGCTCTGTTTCTATGTTTCATGCACAGCTCCAAGCATCCCTGGCCATTGTCCATGTTGGCTGAGGCAGATGAGAATTGAAGTCTACTTCCTCTGGATGGCAAAAATTGGGGAAGGCTGCTATATTTTTTATTTTGGACTGCATCTGCAAAATCAATTCAACAAAGTCTAAAGTTGATTCCAGGTATTTAAAGAAGCTACAGCTGCAGGAAGCAGGAATGTAGGGTGATGCAAATATTCTCTTCCAATTTCCAATGCCTTCATCATACTGTGCTAAGAGGAGGGAAAGATTTTAAACAGTTGTTATAACTGTAACACTGAATGCTCTGCTCATTCATGAAGGCAGATCAGAGGACTTTCAAGCCAGATCAAAAGCCCTGCAGGAAAACAATTGACAGCTTGGACGATAACCAGATATTCCTGGTTTCACATCCTTTTTAAGCCAGCAATCAGTCATTCTTTCATAGCCCAACTGTACTCACAATGAACTTCTTGCAGGAAGGGTGTAATAAGCATAGAATCAGAATTAAAATGAAATAATACTTCTTAGAAATGCTCTTCTAACACCTGGGTAGGTTTTAAACCCTCTCCCCAAATATTAGCCTGCTTGTCCAAACTAAACAAGCCAATGAGTCAGCAAATAGTGTGACATTCCAGCAGAACTGGGCAGCAATTGTGTTATCTCCTGCGGGGAGGCACTGGTCTATCCTGGAATAGCCCAAACACAACCCTCAGCTGGGGCTTGTGCATGCACAATCAACACATTGCAGCAATAATACAACCTACACATGCAGAGAGAGAGAGAGAGAGAGAGAGAGAGAGAGAGAGAGAGAGAGGGAGGGAGAGAGGGAGGGAGGGAGGGAGGGAGGTTGGTTGGTTTACCATATATTTTACTGGAAAATTTCTTCCATTATCTTCTGGGATCCAAATAAAAATATCTTTTCCATGGTAGAGAATTGGGATAAAACTACAAACTACCTCTTTTAAAGCATACAAATACAGAAAATATTAACAATCCTCACTCATTCTCCCCCCACCCCACACACACACACATTCTCACTGCTTCATTCAGATGCAATAGTCAAAAAGAATGCATGGAGACACACAAACACATGGCATTTTGCTGCACATGTTCCCTCTTCTCACTGAATGACATGTGCCTTCATCTTAGAGGCTTCCACTGTGGAACAAGCTTTCGTGGGATGTAGCATACTGAATGCTCAGTCTTGAGAAAAGGAGGGTGAGGGGGGACATGAGATCCCTCTATAAGTGCCTCAAAGGCTGTCACAAAGAGGAAGGTCAGAGCATAGGACACGGAATAATCAGTTCAAGTGGTGACAACCCAGATTCAGGCTGGACATCAGGAAAAGCTTCTTTCCTGTCAGAGCAATGTGACAGTGGAACCAGCTGCCTGTGGAGGTGGTGGGCTCTCCCACACTGGAGACATTCAGAAAGAACCTGGACAGCCCTCTGAGTGGGATGGTGTGACTTGGTGTCCTGCAACAGCATGGGGCTGGACTAGATGGCCCTCATGGCCCCTTCCAAATCTACTATTCTATGATTCTATGAATCAAATGGATGGGGAGCTTCAAGTTTGTGTGCGTGTGTGAGCATGCACATGTGTACGCACGCATTGCAGGGAGATGGGGAAACAGTGAGACTCTTCGTTGTTTTTGCTGCAATAGATTAGCATGACTCCCTTGGGGTGTTCAGTATTCATAAAACCCCACAGACAACGGCTTGGACAGAAAAGTCCTAGTCCCAGTATCTATTATCACCTCGCATTGATATCCTGCCTTTTTTCTCTTCAGCCGAATCCAAGGTTCTCCAAGGCTCCTACACTCCCTTTTCTCTTCCGGAGAACCCTCTGAGGTAGGTTAGGCAGAGAGTGTGTGACTGGTCCCAGGTCAACCAGTGAGCATGACCAAGCCCAGAGTGAACCCATGTCTCCAGTCCGACACTTTCAGCACCGCACCATACCGGCAATGGGCTTTACATTGTGTGCCATGCACACTCTGAAAGATGTCCATGAAAGAGTAGAGGTGAGATCTTCTGCCATCCGAAACAGCTGAGGCAACGGCAAGCTCAGAAAGACCACTATTCCAAAGGCCCCGTGTGTTCTCACACACGGCTTCCTGGCACCAACATAAAAAGGAAGAGAGGGTTCCAAAAATAATCAGTAGGTCACTTCTGCAGAAAAATGGCCACTCTAATCCCCTCAAAAGAACTTTCTCCAAAGTGCCTGTCCCAGTTCCTACTTAAAGAGAAGTATTTGATGTCACAGCTCCACCCAGGGACCACGGAGGTCTTCGCACGGGTTCCACATTTGACTTCATAGGGGAAAATAGTTTTCTCAGCCTTTGGCAGGACCCCAGCATGGAAGAAAATGGTTCTAAATTAATTCCTTCTCATTCCTTTTAATTTTGCCTTAAATGCACAAAACAAAATATGAAGCAAAAAGTCCCATGCAGAGCTGCATTGTTTATTTTATTCTAAGACTTCTGAAAGGCTCCATTATGAGGCTGCACTCTTGCCCACAAGATTGTATTGGGAAAATTAGGACACCCCTTTTAGTCTCACTGTATACCTGGTAGGGGAGGGGGCGGGGAGGGAAGGGGAAAAGCCTACAACTTGCTGTCCTGCAACAGCAGCGGGTCAGACCAGATGGCTTTCTAGGCCCCTTCCAACTCTACTATTCTCTGATTCCCAGAAGATGTAGTTGGGAGTTGAAGTTGCTGCTGGAAGCTATAGACCTTCCTTAGGTCTAAATGTTTTAGGGCTTTACAGGTTAGCCAGAACTCTTTGAATAGGACCCAGAAACTAACTTGCAACTGGTGCAGATGGTGCAAGTAAGAAGCATCATTTTCCGAAGTAGCAGTGTGGGCAAGGACTAAGTTTTAAAAGGGAAAGAAATGTTGGCTGGGGGGCAACTTGGAGGGTGGTCTTGCAGAAGTAAGAAGACAATATGGCGCAGGTTTCTCCAGGTGTAGCTAGGGAAGAAGGCATGGACAAAGGCTGGCTTTTCTTTTTTCTTCATAATACTAGAACTGGATTCACCCGATGTGATTGATTAGTATTGGCAGATTCAAACTGGCAAAATAATGTCATTCTTCACACACCACTTTATAAAATTCACTGCTGCCAGAGAGCCTTAAAGAAGATTAGACAAACTCAGGTTGACCTATAATGGATGTAGAACCTTCATATTCAAAGGCAGCATACTAGTGAATGCTGCCCAGGGATTCATGAGAATTTCATTCATGCTTATAAACCATATAATTATGTCCTGTTTAATCTTTTCATTAACGACATGGAAGAAGGGGTGAACAGTCTGCTTATCAAATTCGCAGACGACACTAAAACTGGAGCAGTGGCCACAACTGAGAAGCAGGTACTCCAGATCCAAAAGGATCTGGACAGACTATGGAAGTGGGCAGGAGACAACAGGATGGCGTTCAATGTGGAGAAGTGCAAGGTCTTGCACTTGGGGCATAGGAATAGCTGTCATAAGTACAGGTTAGGGGACAAGTGGCTGGAGAGCAGCACTTGTGAAAGGGACCTCGGGGTACTGGTTGACCGCAGGCTAAACATGAGTCAGCAGTGTGATGCGGTGGTCAAGAGGGCGAATGCCACCCTTGGTTGCATAGCCAGAAGTGTGGCTTCTAGATCAAGAGAGGTATTACTACCACTCTACATGACTCTGGTGCGCCCGCAACTGGAGTATTGTGTTCAGTTTTGGGCCCCTCATTACAGAAAGGATATAGCCAGGTTGGAGTCAGTGCAGCGTAGGGCCACAAGGATGGTGGCTGGTTTGCAGGGGATGGGGTATGAGGCGAGACTGAGGGAACTGGGTCTCTTCAGCCTGGAGAAGAGGAGACTCAGAGGGGATATGTTGGCAACATACAGGTATGTGAGGGGGTGTCACATGGAGATGGGGAGAGGCCTGTTCTCCCCTGCAGAGGAAGGCAGGACGCGCTCCAATGGAGCAAAGCTCAGGGAGCCAAGGTTCAATTTGGATGCCAGGAAGCACTTCCTGACAGTTAGGACCCCGAGGGCGTGGAATGGGCTTCCACGGGAGGTCGTTGAGGCCCCATCGGTGAGGGTGTTCAAAGATAGGCTGGACATGCACATGGTGGGCATGTCATGAGCGGAGCCGGCTGGTGCCAGAGGTCAGACTAGATGGCCCAGGAGGCCCCTTCTGACTCGCTCTGTTTCTATGTTTCTATGTTTCTATGTTTCTATGTCCTGTTGACAGCACCAACGTGAACCTGAGCAAGAAAACTTCCCAAACTTGCATGCATGTTTGAAGATGTGCAATTTTGCAGATGAATGCTGTCCCTCCCTACAATCAACTTTTAAAATCCTTAGCCTACTGCCTGTATTTACAGCTATCTATTTTTAAAATGCATGGAATGCAATCTTTAGCCTAGATTTGCAGTTCAGGAAAAACTGTTCTTTGAAATATATAATTTTTCCTAATCAAAGAAAAAAAAAGACTGCTGACCATCAGAAATATGCATGAGGGGAACTGAGCTTCATAGAGGAATTCTGAGAATCTCAGTGAGATACAAGTGGACCTTTTGCTGGTCCTTCATGTTGCCATAGACAGTCAGCAGGAGAAAAGGGTTGAATGCAAGTCCATAAATGCCCTAAAGCAAAATGAGATTCAATAAGGACAAGTGCCAAGACCTCCACCTAGGAAAAAGAAACCAAAGGCATCAATACAAGACGGAGAATACATGGCTCAACAGAACTGAAAAAGAAAAAGATCTCAGAGTAATTGTGGACAATAGGCTAAACATGAGCCAACAATGTGATGCAGCCACCAAAAGGGCAAATGCTATTTTGGGATGTATTGACAGACATATTACTTCCAAATCACGAGAAGTAGTAGTTCCTCTATACTCCTTACTAATCAGACCTCACCTGGAATACTATGTCCAGTTCTGGGCACCAAGATTCAAGAAAGATGCAGAAAAATTAGAAAGGATGCAAAGGAGGGCAACAAAAATGATCTAGGGTTTGGAAACACAGAAGCAGGACATGATATCCCTCTATAAGTACCTCAAAGGCTATCACCAAGAGGAAGGTCAGGATATCTTCTTGCTGATGCCAGAGTGCAGGATGCAGAATAATCAGTTCAAGTGGTGACAACACAGATTCAGGCTGGACATCAGGAAAAGCTTCTGATCATGGGGGGTGGACTCGATGGCCTTCCTGGCCCCTTCCAACTCTACTATACTATGATTCTATGATTAAATGAAAATAATCTTCCAGATGGGCATTCCCTTTGAATGAGCAGGACTGCTGTGCATTGAATGAATGAATGAATGAATGAATGAATGAAAATACACAGCTCCCCCACAGTTCCAAATTTCCCGTCTCTTCCCCATCCCTCTGCCCACTTTAAATGAGTTGCATTTTGAAGGGAAAGGATGGAATAAGAAAAGACATTTCCACTGAGTCATCTCCCTCCCCTTTCCAACAAATAGGATGGGTTGTTCCCTGGCTTTTCTGTCCACATAATGATACAAACCATTCCCACCTATACTTAGCACTATGTACTGGGCTGACGGCACAACTGCTGAAAGCAGATAGCCTCAAAATTGATGGATGGGACAGAATAAACCGGCCTATGATTTTTAACGAACTGGCTGCATCTCTCTGAAAGATCTGGTGCAATCAAATGACTTTGCCTTGAGTGATTGACTGAATCCCCAAGGAACTAAAGCTGATTAGCTTGTATTCCTAACCTGCTGACCATGCGCACAAAGGAGACAAATAGCTTGTTTTTTCCATGGCACACTTAGCTTTATCGTGGCCACCACTCTTGTCCTTCTTCTATTCTTGTCAGCTCAGATGTCATATAGTGATAGTACAAGCGACCAGCAACTGAAGTGTTCCTAGTCTTTAGCACTCTGTCAAAGCACTTGGCCTTAGTCCATGTACAGAAGAATATGGAGGATGGGGAGAAGACTTGAGGAGTGGAAATGATTCTCTGCTGATTTATCTTCTCACGAAGCTACGGCTTTACTCAAGACCTGGATAATCCACGTCCCAATACAATTATTGCATTCTCACTGTGCCCAGAAACAACGCCAAATGAGTCACAAACCAGAGGGTAAAGGCTACATTTGGGCTCTAATTAATGCTTGTCACTTCCAAGATTAAGAGTGAACATCTCTCCCACTTCCCCGCCCTCCCCGAAAAAGACAAGAATGCTAGATAAGGTTGAGGGCAGCAGATGAAGACCAGCTGGAGGTGGGTCAGTTCCATAAAGGACGCCACAACATTCGGTTAGAAGAGCTGAGCAGGGCTGGCAAGGACAGGGCACCTTGGAGAGTGTTTGCTCAGACAGCAGCCATAATGTGGAGATGTCTTGACAGCATCTGGAATCTGTCTGGATATGGAGATTATACAAATACTGTGAATAAATAAATTTTCCAGTTTGGTAAAGAGATCTGCCATCATTTAAGCATGATCATTAAGCATATGTGAATCAACCAAACTCAAGCTTGCCGTAGTTCTCCAAAGTGAAAGGGTGAGCTCATTCCATCCCATTTCTGTAGGGATTTGCTTTAAGACAAACAAAACAACCTATAAGGAAATTCACTCATAAAGCATGTATTTATTTCTATGCTACCCAAGCGCTGATGTGCTCAGGTAGGTTCACAGAGATTCATAACACAAGTACAATAATAGAGATGGATAATAAATGGAAAGATGATGATGATGATGATGATGATGATGATGATGATGATGATGCAATAAAACACATAATTAAATTCCAGTATAATGAGAGCCATGGTGGTGTGGTTACAATACTGGACTGGAGGCTTGGGATTGATTGATGGATTGATTTTGGCAAACCTTTACCAAATAAAGAGCTTGTTTGCATACTTTTTCCAAGTGTATGAGTTTTCTACACACATCCTCCCTTGCTCCCATTGGAAGGCTCCCCAAAACCAGAGCAAAAGTTTATCTCAACTTGCTGAAAGACTCAAGCGGTGCAAATCTGGTGAACCCTTTAAAAACAGAATGAAAAGGATGGGTTAATTTTGTAGATGGCATGGATTTTTAGATGTAAAGATGCAGAAATGACTCGGGCTGGGAATTGTTTGATTTGTTCATCATCTGATTGTAAAGGCATATATGTCCCCTTTAAAACATGGCCTCTCTTGACTTATTTATCGCATGCTTTTCCCATTGAGTCCTTGGTCTGGGAATTATGTAAGTGGTACCTCTCCCCAATCCAACTCCAAACGTCTAACAAATCAGCAACATTTATGTGTATTTCATTGACCTTTCATCCTTTCTTGTTTCAGACTCCAGGTAAATAAACGCTGTGCCATGTGTGTGAAAGAGTGCAAGTGTTACACAGATAAGCCAAACCATATGACTGCTCTGCCAAAATCCACAGATGGAAATCTATTGTTTGAGCCTGCGTCATGCTTCTTTGGGAGGGAAAGATCTGTGACTTCTGCTCCCTCTTGGTTATCTGGTTTTAACCGTTTTAAGTTAAGTTTGCTCCAAACTTGCACAGCCTGCTCCTGACCCAACCTGACACTCACGGAGCCCAAGCTTGATGGGAACAAAAGAGTCTCGTGAATGTTTATGGGCGCTTTGGGATAAATTTATGCACGTATGTTTGCCTAATATACATAGTTTTGCAAGCGATTTTCTGAACATGGGGGAAGGAGGGTAGAAATAAAGAGATGAGAAACAGAATTCAAGCACAAACTTGGACTGCTTGGGGCCTGCAAAGTGGGGAGACACGGAGGACTCCTTTTCCGGATCTTGCAATTCCACGGAATGAGAATCCCAATGCTTCAGAGCAGCATCTGTGTGGGTGAACCTCTCAACCCTACACTATCCAGGTGCTGGGGGGCCTCCCCATGTCACCCCACGCAAGGCTGCAAATCTCTCTCTCCAATTAGGAAAGAAGAAGTAGCAATCCTATCTCCCCAGTGGGCATTATAACCTTGATGGTCAAGCCACTGGCACTACCTGGCACCATAAACCTTAATGCTAACTAAATATGCCCCCAACTACCTACACATTGGGAAAAGGCCAAATTAGTCTAGTACCAAATAACCGAAAATCTCGACCAACACATCCCTGTTTGCACTATAGACTTGCCTCCCCTCACCCAGCCAATCAGACAACAGGCCAGAAATTCCTGCCTGGGCCCCCCAAGGGGGATCAGGAATGCCTACACTGAGTAGAAGGAGGAAGGGGGGCAGCCATGCTTCTGAGGATTTTGGAAGCTGGGTCCCATGGATTAAGAAAGCTCCATAATCTCTAGCCTGCCCCCACCCCTGGTTGATTCAAATGGTATGCATGAGCATGCAAAGCTGCCCTGCATCTCTCCTTCCTCTCCATCGGCTTCAACAGCATCCCCACACTGAGGCCAGCTAGCACTGGGAGTGGAGATGTATTGAAGCATTTCAAGATGCCCACATCTCACATTTTGGGTAACATATCGCTTCCAAAGTCCGGCATTAGGAGAGCATGAGAGTCATTTCCCCACTTCAAGAAGTTCCAGGTAGAGGGCCCTGAATCCCATCTCATGGACAATCAGGGAGGGATGATGGGGAAACATGACTGTCAACGCCTCTTTGAGAGACGGCCGGGTGCCGGCCCCCTTAAAGGAGGCGGTAGTCCGGCCAGTCCTAAAGAAGGCTTCCCTGGATCCAGAGGTGGTCACCAATTATAGACCGGTGGCCAACATCCCATTTTTGGGTAAGGTGCTGGAGCGGGTGGTGGCGGGACAACTCCAGGCACTCTTGGAGGAAACTGATTATCTGGACCCATTTCAGTCCGGCTTCAGACCCGGCTTTGGCACTGAATCCGCCTTGGTCGCCCTGTACGATGACCTATGCAGGGAGAGGGACAGGGGGAGTGCGTCCCTGTTAGTCCTCCTTGACATCTCAGCGGCTTTCGATACCATCAACCATGGTATCCTTCTGGAGAGGCTGGCGGGATTGCGGGTTGGAGGCACTGCTCTGCAGTGGTTCCACTCCTATCTCAATGGCCGATACCAGAAGGTGGTGCTGGGGGACTATGGCTCTGCGCCATGGCAGCTATGCCATGGGGTTCCGCAGGGTTCCATTTTGTCCCCCTTGCTTTTTAACATCTACATGAAACCGCTGGGGGAGGTCATCAGGAGGTGTGGGCTGCAGAACCATCAGTACGCGGATGATATCCAGCTCTACCTCTCGTTTTCCACCGATGCAGGTGAGGCGGTGGCTGTGCTGAACCGGTGCCTGGCCGAGGTAATGGGCTGGATGAGGGCCAATAAACTGAGGCTCAATCCAGACAAGACGGAGGTCCTGTTGGTAGGTGGGTCGGGCTACAGTGTAGGGAACCTGACCCTAGTCTTGAATGGGGTTGCACTCCCTCTGAAAGACAGGGTCCGCAGCTTGGGAGTGCTCCTCGACCCGGAGCTGACCTTGACTGCTCAAGTGTCAGCAGTGGCGAGGAGCGCTTTCCAACAGCTTCGGCTGATACATCAGCTGCGTCCCTTCCTGGAGCTCGATTGCCTGGCGACGGTGACACATGCGTTGGTGACTTCCCGGTTGGATTATTGTAACGCGCTCTACGTGGGGCTTCCCTTGAAGACAGTCCGGATACTTCAACTGGTGCAAAATAGAGCTGCCAGGGTACTGACGGGGACTGGGCGTGGTTCTCACATCACCCCAGTTCTCCGTCAGCTCCACTGGCTTCCCATTGAAGTCCGGGCCCAAGGTGTTGGTTCTTACCTATAAGGCCCTAAACGGCTTGGGCCCTGGTTACCTAAAGGAGCGCCTGCGACCATATATGCCCTCCCGCCCCTTACGATCAGCGGCAGAGGCTCTCCTCCGGGAACCCTCCGTGCAAGATATTAGGAGGGTGAGTACCCGGAGGAGGGCCTTTTCGGCGGTGGCGCCCCATCTGTGGAATGCGCTCCCCAGAGAGGCTCGCCTGGCGCCGTCGTTATTTGCTTTTCGGCGCCAGGCGAAGACCTTTTTATTTAGACAGTATTTTAATTGTTAATATTATGTTTAATTTATGTTTATGTTTAATTTATGTTTAATTTAAGATTAATTTAAATTCGTTATTTATTTTTGCTGTATGTTTTTATATTTAACCTGAGATGGGCCAGTTTTTAAATATTGTATATGTTTTTAATATTGTATTTGTTTTTTGTATTGTGAGCCGCCCCGAGGCTGTTGCAAGGGGCGGCATATAAATATTTAAATAAATAAATAAATAAATAAATAAATAAATGACTGTGCCCCATCACTCCTCCTGCCTTTCATTGGGTGACTCCATGCTGCCAGGTGTGGAGGCTTATGGCCATCGACATAGGATAGACCTCCCAAGGAGCAGCACCTCCACCCTGTCCCTTCTTCAGTCATCTCCACAGTGGACCACCAAAAGTTCCCATGAAGCCAGCAAGCCGAGCATCAAGGACTTGGCCCTCCTTTGCTGTGGCCAACCTGTGGCCACCAGAAATTGAAACTGGTGCACCACCTGTGATCATGGAGTCTCCTTTTAGCTTTTGTGGTTAGTGCTCAGGGAGATGACAGCCCTGCATGTGCCTGCTCTGTCTGAGCTGATTTGGTCTTTCCCACTGATCCTCTTCTCCATCTTTGCCTCTGTTTTTGCTGTGGCTTCTCTCCAGCTTGACTGCTGTTTTTACTTCTTTTTATAGGTAAAGCTTAATATAGGGATCCCTCTGAATCCACTGTTATGTGTTGCTAGCCATCACAAAAGCCTGGGACGGGGACGAGAGGGGAGGGGGGAGATAATCATCCTTTGAAGCTCTCAAAGGTAATATGCATAATCTCCACCAATCCATGGCAGTGAATCTACATGAAAATTGGGCGTTTTATGGGAAAGCACTTTCTTTCATCAGCCCAGAGCCTCCTGACAACACATTTCATTCAGTAAATCCAAGTTCTAAAATTCTGGAGAATTCACTCCTCCGGGACTCACTCTGCTCGAGGTGAACAATTTTATGGCCCCCCATTCTCATCCGCCCCTTCAGTTGTCCTTCTTCCAATCAAGAATCCAACAGACTTGCCTCCTCTTTCTCACATGGCAAAGGGTCAAATGCTTCTGTAGTATGGGAACACACCTTATTTTTTTGCGATAAGTCTCTTGGCCAGCTGTGTAAAGCATTTAGCCTCCGATTATGTGGCTTCAGCTAAATAGGCTTGGCTTTGTTCAAACAAGGCTCTGACTGTGAGCTCCTTTTGGGAAAAAATCCTGCCTGCTCTAACATACACATGTTAACACGTGATTCAGGACATGTAAGAGATGGCGCAAACAAACAGATTGGGCAAATGACATTTAATGTATTCCCTAAAATGGGAAGCAAGCATTCTGGCGCAGCTCTAGCAACTGTAGGTATATTTAGTAGAACTGACGTGATCGTGTGATAAAAAGCCAAAGCAAATAACATTTATCATGGATGGGAGGATGGTCGGTCACCCACCACCAGGTCATGCATTGACCTCCAAGAAGCGGCGTGTTGCCACGCTAATGATTCAACCAGAGATCCAAGACCGTTGCATAGGCATGCATGATGAGGTAGGTCAGGTGACGTGTCTGAACCTTAATTCTCCCAGCCAGAGCGTCCTGGCTTCCCTCTTTTGCTTCAGCCATCTCTTCTACGAGGCAATGGACCTGGCTTTGCCTGGATGGCGATAGAGCAAAGCTTCCAAGCAAAGGTACGCAACCAGCACAGTTGAACGCATGATACTTGCTCTGTCTGAGTTCGTCTATGCTGACCAGCTCCCCCGCATACAGCCTGTGCATTGGTGCATTCCTACAGTCCCCTGGGGAAGGAGTTGGTCCATTCCATTCTCCTGAAAGGGGGTTGCTGCACAGCATGGCAGGCGTTGTCCCTTAGCTGCCCTGGCTTCAAACTGTAAGGGCACTAAACCATGTGTGATAAGGGAAGTCCATCCCTATTGGCCAAGTATTACTCTTGGGACAACCCCATTGCAATCCATCCTGCCAAGCATTCATGGGCTCCCTCTTGTGCTCAGCCTGGCCTTCCGAAGGAAGCCAAACTGAGAGGGACTCTACAAATGGTTGCTGAGACCTGGTTCCATAACCAGCCACCTTCTCTCGAATCAGGTGCAGGACAGCTAGTGCTTGCATGAGGCTCTCTTCCTGGATTGCCTCTCTCAACCAGGCTTAGAATCATGGAATAGTAGAGTTGGAAGGGCCATGGAGGCCATCAGGTCCACCCCCCCACCCCCCCACTGTTGCAGGACACCAAGTCACACCATCCAGCTCAGAGGGCTGCCCAGATTCTTTCTGAATGCTTCTTTGGCGTCAGGTGCAGCAGCTCAAATGGAAAGGGAGAGGGATGCTGGGAGAGGGAAGCTACTTGCAAAGTCTGTGGGTCTTGATTCCTGGCAAGCACCCCAAGAATGCTGCCACCACTTCCAAAGAATTAGGACTCTGGACCTCTGTAGAGCAGATAGGAGTCCTGGCAGTCTGATGGATTCCCACCCCTCACACATCCCTACTGAGTTTGTGTATTATGGACACATCCATATTAATTACAATAATGCCATGTATTTTATATTAAAAGTGACTGTGAATCGCCTTAGTAAGCAGGCAGATTTCAGGGGGCTGTTTATCTTTTTACTTAGGTAGACGGACATATTACCTTTTGTGTTGTTATCAATAAAGATGTGGGTCACTGTCATAGGTGGCCCATAAGCTATCCAGGGAGCTGGTCTCTGTGGGATCACAGCCAGGGGAAAGATTTTTCAAGACTAGATTTCAGGGCAAATCCTCTCTAGGAGCAACGCGAAGCAAGATCAAGGTCAAATCTGAGGCAAACTGGGGACACAAACACCCGAATGGACACACAGGAGAGAGGCAAAGCAGCAAACCTAGAGAGCATAACTAGGCCAGACTCAAAGTAAAGCATCCAGAAGCAGTACCCCAAATAACAGCTTCTTCTATGCCTTTGTTAACTAGGTCTGGTGCAAAAACACTTTTTTCTTGGGTGCAGTGGAAGTGCTCTTAATTTTTTTTTCTTTTTTGGTTGAGATAAATAGCCTGAAGAGTCTGCACTGAAATCTCTCGAGAAGAGGGGCAGTGTCATTAGGGTTATGCTTTATGCATTGTTCAATATTGAACCGAGAGCATAACAATTCACTCTCAAATCCTTTGAGAATAGGCTTATCTTCTCCAAGCTTCACTGAAGGTTTGAGTAATCTCTCTCTCTCTCTCTCTCTCTCTCTCTCTTTCTCTCTATTTCTCTCTCAGTGCCTCTCTCTGTCTCAGGTGCCAGGAGAAACGCAGGGATTTCTCTTACTTGTGCTGCAAAAGGAAGCAAAAGAAAATGCACAGCAGGGTAGCAGCCTTTTGTTCTCTTTAATCTCCTCCTAGCCATAGTAGAAGTAAAAACTTGGATGTGGGTGTGGGTGTTGGCTGGTGTCCTTCTTGCCGGCAGAGTTTGGACACGTGATCCTACCAAGTTGGAGGCTGGATTTGTGGATATCTACCTTGTAGAGTGATCAGGTTTCTGGAAACATTTTTCTCCCTCTTGTCTCATACCTGAGGAAAGTCCATGGAGCCAATTTCAGGGCAGATGAAAGGAAGGACTGCTTCGCACCGTGCATAGTTAAACTATGGAATTCACTTCCATAATATGCCATGATGACTACAAACTTGAGTAGCGTAAAAAGGGAATTAGACAAATCCACGGAGGAGAAGACTAGCTATGCGTACTGGGCCTGGTGGGAAGATGCTGCCTCACACATGAAGGGAAACATGAGTGCCAGTGTGGTGCAGTGGTTAAGAGCCTAGGACTGGGACTCAGCAATCTGGTTCTAGACCCCGCTCAGCCTTGGAGCCCATTGGTGGCTATGGGCCAATCACTCACTCACCTCAACCCACCCAACTCAACCTACCTGGGTTGTTGCTGCAAGGACAGGCAGATTGGTCACGGACAATCGTGTAAACTTTCCTGAGTTCCTTGAAAGGAAAAAGGGCAGGATAGAAATTTAATTAATTTAATTTCATTAATTTGTTTAATTTAATTAATTTAAATTTAATTAATTTGCAATGTATGGCTGTGAAAGTTGGACCATAGGGAAGGCTGAGCGCCGAAGAATTGAGGCCTTTGAGTTGTGGTGCTGGAGGAGACTCCTGCGAGTCCCTTGGACCGCAAGGCGATCAAACTGGTCAGTCCTAGAGGAGATCAACCCTGACTGCTCTTTAGAAGGCCAGATACTGAAGATGAAACTCAAATACTTTGGCCACCTAATGAGAAGGAAGGACTCCCTGGAGAAGAGCCTAATGCTGGGAACAATTGACAGCAAAAGAAGGGGACGGCAGAGAATGAGGTGGCTGGATAGAGTCACTGAGGCAGTCGGCGTGAGCTTAAGTGGACTCTGGGGGATGGTGGAGGACTGGAAGGCCTGGAGGAATGTTGTCCATGGGGTAGCAATGGGTCAGACATGACTTCGTGACTAACAACAACAATTAATTTAATTTAAACCTTTCTACCCCAGCCTTTGCACAAGCCTCAGGGCGGCTTGCAAAAAAAATTAATAGTATAAAATACAGTGAATGAATGAATGCACATCAGTTGCTGAGGAACATGGGCAAGTGGTTGTTATAGCACTCATGGGTTCCCTGAAGGAGGCTGCTCAGTCCCTGTGTAAACAGAATGTTGGATTAGATGAACACTTGGTCTGATCTGGCATAACTCTTCTGATGTTCCTGCATGGATTTAAATGAATTAACATTTCCAAAGCCTTTTGATAGCCTTCAGATTCACATGAGAACCAAGGATCCATGTTAGTTTTGTAACATTTTACCGTATTTTTTGCTCTATAAGACTCACTTTTTTCCCCCTCAAAAGTAAGGGGAAATGTCTGTGCGTCTTATAGAGTGAATATGTGTGTGCAGTAAGTCTGTCAGATGTGCAGCCCATGGGGAAGTGATGGGGAATGTGCCTGTGATTATGTGCCCACTTGATTCAGAATATTTTTTTTCTTGTTTTCCTCCTCTAAAAACTAGGTGCGTCTTATGGTCAGGCTCGTCTTATAGAGCAAAAAATACGGTAATCAAAACTATACACTGGTCCAGAGCTAATGTAATCCTGATGCCCTTACACCAAAAGTAAGCCTCTCTTTCCCCCAGTTGTGCTATTCCTAAGACAACTGCACATTCCTGGGATTGGGCTCATTCATGCTATGTAACCTTGAGCATGTAATTATTGTGAATTGTGATTAATCGAGCTCGTCTTGACCTTTCCTTCCAAGCAAGCCGAGCTCTGAGAAGTAAAGCTGGATGAATTTGTCTGCCAAGTTCACAGCTGGTACATGGATGTAGGCTCCCCAAGGATACATGCAAATATGGAAATGGAAAAATGTGCCGGGAAACTCTCTATGGTCCACTGTCTGGCTCAAAAATGAATAGATTAACCTTTTTCTCCCAAATAATCTTGGTCGCAAATTACTGGGGCATGCCAGGCTGTTACGTTGCTTTCCAGAATTAGCATGACTTAATAAACACAAACAGGAATCCCAAAGTCCGGGAGTAAAACAACAATGGTCAGAAGACTCATGTTTGACTGAGGCTTGTGGCAAGGGGCGGCATATAAATGTGTTAATAAATAAATAAAAAATAAAAATAAGTGTCTGGAGGGAAGAAAGAAAGCTTCATGGCAATTGTTGGTTTTGGAACTTTGAGGACCCTTACTATGATCCCGTCAAAATTCCACTTAACTTCTAACTATCATTAAAAGGGTCAGTGGTTTGGAGAAATGGCTTCTTTCTGTGATTTCTGAAGGCAAAACTTACCATGGTGAAATACCACAACTGGGTTCAGGCAATACAACAAAAGGATAGTGTTAAAAAATGATAATGACATGGCTTGTCATGTTGTGTGGCTTGTCATGTTTCTTTTGGATCCTGTCTTGGTTCATGGGTCAAACAAAAGTGAAACTCCATCAAAAAGACATGAAGATTCCTTCTCATTCCCATTATTCAGAGACACACTTCTATGTATGGAAGTTCCATTTAACTTTCAGAATTAATAGTTATTGAAAGAACTTCCATCTCCGTTACTGGATGTTGTTGCTGTTGTTGTTTTAAGACAAGTAAGAAAATAATTCGGTTAACCTCACCGAGAGAGACAAGACAAGGAATATTGGTTTCTTCCCTGAAGTATTATCAGTTTTTTCCCTTGAATTTGGGGTCAGATTTTGCCTTAAACTGCAAAGTAATAAAAGCTCCAACATCTGTGATATAACTTTCACCAATGCAGAAAAGGAACTATGTCTGTATCTGAGTTACATCTTTTCAACCCACAGGCAGGGTTGAATGTATCAAAGATTCTGCATTCAAAAGAATGCTCTCCATGCACTTAAAAACCTAGAATGTCAGGAACTGGCACAATCTAGACACCGGTCACCTTATTTATGTGCAAAGCTTATTTTCATCATGGCAATCTAACCGTTGGAATAGTGTTTGGTTTCCTGCTAATTAAGAGTGATTGCTCATGCATCGAATGGTCCTCAGGTAGCGATAACTGAGCTCAAACTACAAACAGGCCGGGTTCTCATGTCACAATAAGCAGCCCTGTGTGGTTTCCATGCCGCATGGTTTTTTGCCTGGATGGGGCTGGTAGACAATTTAGTGTTTTATATGCTAGTATCTTTTTTTCCACAGTTGCTCTGCTGTTGGTAAGTATCCCATCAGCCACCATGCCTGAAATCCCATGGGAGATGCCTGGAGCAGCTTTTGCAAGAACTGCAGCTCTTTCCAGGGAATGGTGTTGTAGCACCATGGAAGAAAGTGTGCCTGGTTCTGATTTATTTATTTGTTTGTTTGTTTAGAATATTTATATGCCATCCTTTCACAGAGCCTCAGGATGGCTTACATAAATAAATAAGAAGAATAGAATAAAACATAATACAAATAAAATCCGGATCCACCCTGGCTGCAGATTAAAACATATATAGCTAATATTAAAAGTTATTAAAATATTGTTGAAATAAAAAAGTCTTAGCCTGGCGCCGAAAAACAAATAACAACAGCGCCAGCCAGACCTCTCTGGGGAGCGCATTCCATAGACGGGGTGCCACCGCAGAGAAACCATGGCCAGAGAAACCATGGGGAAGTATGGAAACCACAGCACAGACCGTTGTTCCTTCTCATGTTTTCTAGAAACCAAACCCACCAGGCTGAAAGACCAAGACAGGGTTTGGGCAACACAAAAGATTCCTGCTCAAGAAACTACCTTTGCTTGTTGTGTTGTGCAAACTTGTTCACATCCTGTGGTATTCATTACCAAGGGTGGAAGATTGCGTTGCTTTTCAGGCTCTGTTTGCTTGCTAGCCTGCCTGCCTGCCTGAAGTTTTGTACCAAATGATTTACTGAAAAATTCAAGTCAAATAGAAATGCCTGGGAATTCCCAAACATGCATGCATGGCTTACCTGAAGCTCCAGAAACAAGTGTGAGCACGAGTGTGTGTTCACCAGAACTATCCACAGAATATTTTACTTATTTATTTATTCATTTAACATATTTGTATGCCGCTCCCTTGCAAACAAGCCTCGGGGCGGCTCACAACAATAAGAAAATACAATTTAAAACCAATACACTATTTAAAACTGGCCCATCTCAGAATCTAATAT
>JAIXND010000762.1:4269656-4304819 GCA_023646645.1 Varanus salvator macromaculatus
GCGATGGGTCGGACTCAACTTCGCGACTAACAACAACAACAACATCAATTAAAATATTTCTTAAATAAAAAGGTCTTCGCCTGGCACCGAAAAGCAAATAATGACGGCGCCAGGCGAGCCTCTCTGGGGAGCGCATTCCACAGGTGGGGCGCCACCGCAGAAAAAGCCCTCCTCCGGGTACTCACCCTCCTAATTTCTCTCACGGAGGGTTCCCGGAGGAGAGCATCAGCTGCCGATCGTAGGGGGCGGGAGGGCATATATGGTTGCAGGCGCTCCTTTAGGTAACCTATCACGCATATACCTGTGTTTGTCTCCTTCCCAATTTAATTTGCCCAACTTTTCTAATTTATTATTATTTATTTATTTGTTTGTTTGTTAGACAAATTTCTATGCCACCCCTTGCCAACTAGCCTTGGGGCAGCTTACAACAGATATAAAACAAAAACACAAACTAAAAATCCAAACAATACACAATATACAATCTAAAATTATACAATCTAAAATTGGCCCATCTCAAAGTCACAATTTAAAACTATAAATAATCCTTATAAACAATTAAAATTTACAATTTAATTTAATTTACAATTTAATTAATAAATTAATAAATTAACAATTAAAATATTTCTTAAATAAAAAGGTCTTCGCCTGGCGCCGAAAAGCAAATAACGACGGCGCCAGGCGGACCTCTCTGGGGAGCGCATTCCATAGGTGGGGCGCCACCGCAGAGAAGGCCCTCCTCCAGGTACTCACCCTCTTCACTTCCCTCACAGAGGGTTCCCGGAGGAGAGCATCTGCCGCCGATCGTAAGGGGTGGGAGGGCATATACGGTCGCAGGCGTTCCTTTAGGTAACCAGGACCCAATTTGCTTCAATTTCCTCTATAGTCCAGATCAACCCCCCCCTTACCCTATGGAGGAAAGTGGCTCAAATTGGAAGGAAGGAAGGAAGGAAGGAAGGAAGGAAGGAAGGAAGGAAGGAAGGAAGGTAGAAGAGAAAATGTGTACAAATCTCTACTTGTTTTGTTCAACTTTCTCATTCATGCAAATCAAGAAGTGATCACAGACAGAAATTGGGCATGAGATGAGTAATGAGATCATGTTCAGAGATTCCTGGTAATCTCAGTGATTGCTTGTTTGTCCATCCCTCATTTTGAGCCAGGATGATGCGGAGGAAAAGGGGAATCAAACACATGGATTTTTAAAACCTGTTTTTGTAAGTAGTTCCCATACTCTTATCTTCCAGTCACCATCACCTGGTGTGCCAAACTACTCCAGGAGCACACGCTGATGACTCTAGAATCATAGAATTGTATAGTTGGAAGTGGCTAAGAAGGCCACTCTGCTCAGTGCAGTTAAACCATTCCTCTCAGACAACTGTCCAGCTGCATAAGCCCACCGCCTTCCCAGGCAATTGATTCTATTGTCCAATTGCTCCAACAGTCAGGAAGTTATGCCTGATGCTCCAGGAAGTTCAGGTGGAGTCTGGCTTCCTGTAACCTGAGCCTATCATCCCATGTCTTGCACTCTGGGACGATTGAGAATCGATCTCGGCCTTCCTCAGTGTGACAAGCTTTCAAGTATCTGAAGAGCACTGTCATGTCTCCCCTCAGTCTTTTCTTCTCACAGCTAGACATAACTCATTAAAACATATCCGGGTGCCACCTTGTGAAATGCTTGTGTCCCATTTCCAGTCCTCTAAAACTGTGGGAAACTCTCACCCTTGACTATTGAAAACAATGTTTGCGTGCTTGAGAAAACTATACACAGAGACTATCTGAACATGGATTTGAATTGCACTGCTCAGGATTGTGTTGTGCTTGCTCAAAGAGTATGTTGGTATCCTCTCTCACACTCTCTTTGAATCATTGTTGTTGTTGTTAGTCGCGAAGTCGTGCCCAACCCAACACGACCCCATGAACAGCATTCCTCCAGGCCTTCCTGTCCTCCACCATCCCCCGGAGTCCACTCAAGCTCACACCAACTGCTTCAGTGGCTCCATCGAGCCACCTCATCCTCTGCCGTCCCCATACACACCCATATACAAATGCCTTTATTTGCTCCATGCCTCCCTAAGAGTCTTGGGAAGTCTCTGGGCCAAAATGTCAGTAACAGCTTCCAGAGCCAATGGTCTGGGGGCTGAGCTGCATTGTAGCCCTCTCTGAGATCAAAAAGAATGTGAGGAAGGTGGGGTAGAGGGAGGGGAGGGGACTAGAGAGTTTTCCTACTCAGTTTCCAGGCCTGATTCAAAGTTCAGGTGCTTGCTTTGGAAGCATTAAATGGCTCAGGAGAGGTTTGTGCCTGAGTGGCCATTGAAAGAAACTCCAGAGGTTCTTCCAGAGAGGCCTCTGTCCCATTGACATAACTGTGTGTCTACCTGGGAAAAGCCCATCTTGGTAGTGCCTCCCCATCCGAGAAATACTCTTCCCATTGAGATCCCCTGGAATACTCTCTGTGTGCATTTAGCAGCCAGACTAAGACTGTCCCCTTCAAGCAGGCATCTCTCATCTTTCATCTTTTACTCTGGTTTTTAGCTCCATGGTTGTTGTTGCTGTTAGTTGTGAAGTCATATCGGACCCATCACAACCCCATGGGCAACATTCCTCCAGGCCTTTCTGTCCTCCACCATCCCCCGGAGTTCACTTAAGCTCACACCAACCACCTCAGTGACTCCATCCAGCCACCTCATTCTCTTCCATCCCCTTCTTCTTTTGCCGTCCATCCTTCCCAGCATTAGGCTCTTCTCCAGGGAGTCCTTCCTTCTCATTAGGTGGCCAAAGTATTTGAGCTTCATCTGCAGGATCTGGCCTTCTAAAGAGCAGTCAGGGTTGATCTCCTCTAGGACTGACTGGTTTGATCGCCTTGCGGTCCAAGGGACTCGCAGGAGTCTTCTCCAGCACCACAATTCAAAGGCCTCAATCCTTCAGTGCTCAGCCTTCCTTATGGTCCAACTTTCACAGCCATACATTGCAACTGGGAAAGCCATAGCCTTGACTATACACACTTTTGTCGGCAAGGTGATGTCTCTGTTTTTTAGTGTGCTGTCTAGATTTGCCATAGCTTTCCTGCCCAGGAGCAAGCGTCTTTTAATTTCTTGGCTGCAGTCCCCGTCTGCGGTGATCTTGGAGCCCAGGAAAATAAAATCTGTCACTGCCTCCATTTCTTCCCCATCTATTTGCCAGGAAGTGAGAGGACCGGATGCCATGATCTTAGTTTTCTTAATGTTGAGTTTCAAACCAACTTTTGCACTCTCCTCCTTCACCCGCATCAAGAGCTCTTTCATTGTTTCTGTTGCATTATTGCATCAGTTGTCATTTTATGTTGTTTTGCTGTTTTATATTTGTAAATCACCCTAAAGACACTTGTCAGTTGGGCAGTGTAGGAACTTAAATAGTTGCTGAAAATGAATGAATAAATAGAGCTAATATATGATGTTTGTCCATCATTTTCGATGAGGACTTTGACATCTAACGGGTTGTGAGCTGTCCACTGTTTGTCCACAGGTGGCTGATAAGGCCAGTACTGCCACAGAGTGTTCTGCCACATGTCGGGCAGACATGTGTGGGCACCACTGTTGCAACATTTGCAACTCTGGCTTTACAGAGCACTTGCTTCTCTTTTGCTATGGTTGTTCTTCTGGCTTCAGAAGTTTAGCAGCCTTGGTGGATCAGCATGCACCATGTCGATTGGTCTTGTGCCAGCATCTCCCAGGAGGTGGTGTCAATAACCAGGGACTTGAGAGAGGCTTTCAGCGTGTCTTTTTAACACTTCTTTTGTCCCCCGTGCAATCGCTTTCCTTGAGACAGCTCATCATAGAAGAGCTGTTTGGGGATGCGGTGGTCTGGCGTCCTTGCAACATGGCCTGCTCAGCATGTCTGGGCTTTCATCAGTAGGGTGTGAACTGATGGCAGGCCTGCTCTGGAGAGGACTTCTGTTTCTGGCACCTTGTCCTGCCACCGGATCCTCAAAAGTCAAGACTGCGGAGGCAAGTTGTGTGGAAGTGGTTGAGTTGCCTAGAGTGTCTCCTGTATACTGTCCAAGTCCCTGATCACTCCGTACATCCCAGAGCTAACATAAAAGGACACTAATGTGCACTACATAAAGCAATGCTTGGAATTCTGGGTACAGTACATGTGGTCAGTCCATGCCATCTGTTGACACTCCAAATATGACTGTGAATTCTTCAGCCAGGATTAGATGTCTACTCTCTTCTCTTCCCATATAAGATGGGAGGAACCCTTCAGAATCCTTCCCTTCTGTGCTTGGTCCAGCATTGCAGAACAAGCTAAGCCAAGAGGCGATCCACAAATGCACGCAGACTCCTGGTTGTGCAACCGGCAACCTTCCCATCAGGAGTGTTCAGGTGATGCAGGAGAGAGAGCTGTGTGTGAGCATGTTGGCCACCATTCCCAGCGACCAACCTTCTTTCTGGCTTGTTGAAGGTGGGGGGGCAGGGACAGAGAATGGTGCTGCCTCCACAGCACATGGGGACTGATCCCCATGAATGCCTGTAATGCTCACCCGGAACTCACAATATGGGCTGCTGCAAAGTGGTGCAGAGTCCAGGAAACTAAAAACCGGGAATCTGATTGAAATTCAGATTTGAAACAAAACAGATTCCTTGCATATCCCCAACCCTGACCCAGAGTAAATGTGACTCTGAATAACCCATGAAATCCATCCATCTGCAAACCTGGGAACTGTAGCTAGGAATGGAATTCCAATTGGTAGCAGTCCATTTCTAAACTGTTGAAATGTTCTCTTTGCTAGCATTGTTGTGTGTTTTTTGGTCCTGTAACCTGCTATTAAAAATCAGTCCAGTAGCTTTGAAGATTGTGTGAAGACAACCTCACCCTTGCCTAGCTACTGCTCCCTTGGAAGAGAGCAATTATGGCAAACAATGCAGCTGTTCTTTGCTACAGTGAAAGATGATTATCTTCTCTCCTGTCTTCTCTGCTCGGATGGAGAACTACAGGCAAATCTCCCTATTTTTGCAAAGCAGTCCAATTGCAAGGTGATGGGTAATGTCTTTAGCAAGGGATTATCAGCTGCACGCCTCAGTGAATACGCAATTCCTGACTTTTAAATGTAGGAAGGAAGATAAAGAATGGAATTGCACAAATCCAAATAGAAATCATCTGTCTGCATGTTATTTAAATACTAATTGATGTGCCAAATGGCACCCTCTAATGAGAAATTGGGTGGCAGAAGTTTATTATTTCCCTCATTCTGGGAAGCAGTCTGAATGTAAATCTTCAATCACATTGGACAGCATCGAATCAGAGAGAGTGGAATCCCTGGAATAAGTAATGTAACTTTTGAAAGCACTTGGATATGCCATGAGGCCTGTTCCAAAGGTGCAGTTCCTGGAATCAGATCTTGTAAGGGCCATTTCTGATCACAGAATCACTCAGTTGAGTGAATTCCCGAACTCAGACAAGCCTGCATTTTGCCCTCCAAATAACATCCTTTATGTGCAGAAGAGCACTAATGTTGGTGCATGGATCCAACCCCCAGTTCATGCCCGAAGAGATATGTGAGGTAGTTCAGGGAAAGTAGGATCTTGGGACATTTGGGAGAGGCCTACTGTGCAATTCCTGGCCACATGTGCATTGCTTCAGTTTCCAGAAGGATGCCACAGGTACAGGAAGAAACCCCATCACAGACTAATTGCTATGGACCAGTGAGGAGAATAACCTCATGGGGGTACCATCTCTTCCAAAAGTGATGGTTTGAAGCGGTAAGATTTGAACTGGAACTTCCTATCCCATAGTTGCCAACTTTTCAACCAATGCCTGACACTAT
This sequence comes from Varanus salvator macromaculatus, assembly GCA_023646645.1. NCBI lineage: Eukaryota > Metazoa > Chordata > Lepidosauria > Squamata > Varanidae > Varanus > Varanus salvator. The sequence goes on from JAIXND010000762.1 coordinate 4,275,457, forward strand.
GCCTTACTATCAGCTTGATTAGGTGACACTTTCTAGCTCATGAGTAGTTTGCTTCCTAATTTCTCCTGCATATAGACCCAGTATTTAAAGTTCAGATAAAAAGCCGGGCTAAGCAAAATATGTAGATATTTTGATGTCGTGAATCTTTTCCATTTACCCTAATGTGTGAGCAGAACAATGGGATAATTAGGTAAATTATAAAATGTTTATAGTTCCTGCGCTTTAGTGCCACAGATTCTCTCAATTCTCCCCTCCCCCGCTGCTCTTTCTCCTTTTCCTTTATGGTTCTGTTTAGGGATATGCAACTCTTGTGTATCATGGACACTTGATAAACTTGAACACTGGACTCAAAGCAAGAGAATAAGATTCAGTAAGGTCAAGTGCCAAGAAATCAAATGCATTGATACAAGATGAGGAATACAAGGCTCAACAGAACTGAAAAAGAAAAAAGATTTTGGAGTAATTGTGGACAACAGGCTAAATATGAGCCAACAATGTGATGCAGCCACCAAAAGGTCAAATGCTATTTTGGGATGCATTAACAGAAGTATTACTTCCAAATCACGAGAAGTAATATTTTTGGTATACTCCTTAATAATCATACCTCACCTGGAATACTATGTCCAGTTCTGGGCACCAAGATTTAAGAAAGATGCAGGAAAATTAGAAAGAATGCAGAGAAGGGCAACAAAAATGATCCAGGGTTTGGAAACACTGCCCTATGAGGAAAGACTGAGAACTGGGCATGTTGAGCCTTGAGAAGAGAAGACTGTGGGGAGGGGGCATGATATCCCTCTAGAAGTGCCTCAAAGGCTGTCCCAAAGAGGAAGGTCAAGATCTCTTCTTGCTGATACCAGAATGTAGGACACAGAATAATCAGCTCAAGTTGTGACAACCCAGATTCAGGCTGGACATCAGGAAAAGCTTCCTCACTGTCAGAGCAATACAACAGTGGAACCAGCTGCCTGGAGAGCTGGTGGGCTCTCCCACACTGGAGACATTCACGGAGAAACTGGAGAGCCATCTGAGTGGGATAGCATAATGTGGTGTCCTGCAGCAGCTGGGGGTTGGACTCGATGGCCTTCATGGCCCCTTTTAACTCCACTTCTCTATGATTCTATGAAGAAGAAGCTCATGTTGGGTCAGAAATTGAAGAAGCAGAGTGGTTTTGCACAGGCAAAGGTGTCAGGCAACAGTGTCTTTTGTCTCCCTGTCTATTCTATCTGCACTGAACAAATCATAAGCAATGCTGGATTCGTATCAGGGAAAGGAATAAAAATCGGTGAAAGAAGCATTAATAATGTAAGAAATGCAGATGATGGCAGGCTGCTGAAAGAAAGCAGCAATGCATCAAAAGAACTCCTGATGAAGGTGCAAAAACAGGACTGTCGCTGAAAACAAGAATCATGACCAAAGAAAAATTACAATTAACATTGTGAAAGATTTTGGTCACTTTGGCTCAGCCATCAATTCAAAGGGAGACTGCAGTCAAGAAATTCAAAGATTGAGGCTTGGAAGGTAAAGCAGCAATGAAGGGACCAGAGAAGACTGTAAGGATGTTTCACTGGAGATCAAGGCCAAGATCATACGTGCCGCCCTATTTCCAATCTCGTGCGTGGGTGTTAAAGTTGGACGTTGAAGAAGGGTGACATGGAGAACATTTATGCTTTCAAAACATGGTTCTGGATAGCACCTCTGCAAGTACCTTGGACAGACAGAAAGAAAAACCAGTGGGTCCTAGATCAAATCAAGCCAGGACTGTCCCTCAAAGCACAAACAACAATCTGAAGCTGTCCTACTTTGGGCACATCATGAAAAGGCAAAACTCCCTGGAGGAGGTAAGGTTGTTAACAGGGACCAGCAGGTATGACCATATAACCTTTACCTTTACTATCTACACTGGCACCCAATTGAAGTTCGGGCCCAATTTAAGGTGCTGGTGATGACTTAGGACCTGGATATCTGAATGAGCATCTCCTTCACTATGTGTCTGCTCACCCCTTAAGATCTGGGTAGGAGGTCCTTCTTTGGGAGCCCTCCTTGAAGAAGATTATAAGGGCAGCTCCCTGGAGAAGGGCTTTCTATGTGGTGGCACCCCGGTTATGGAACACGCTTCCCAGAGAGGTTCACCTGACACCAACACTTTATTCCTTTTGGCATCAGAACAAAACCTTTTCATTTCCCCAGTATTGTCAGGGTTGAGTGTAATTTCAATGTGGGGTTTTATTGTAATTTGGATGCTGTGGTTCACTCTGTTTATTTTAAGAGCATCCCGAGACCTCAGTCACAGACAGGATATAAAAGTTTCAGATAAATGAAGGAAGGAAGGAAGGAAATATCAAGTTCCTTTAAGCATGATTCAAACCAAAAACAACTGTGAGATAATCAAAGGGATCTCTTCAAGCTGGGAGAATGGCCATCCAAATTCTAGCTTCAAGTAGCATCCAAATCCTAGCTGATGGGATCTAAGCTAGGAATGTCTGAGCAAGAAAGGGATCTTGGGGTTATGATAAACCCCTCAACAGCTGCCGTGAAAAAGGCAAACTCCATGCTGGGCATCATTAGGAAGAGAACAGAAAATAGAACTGCCAAAATCTCAGTGGCTTTATACAAATCTTTGGTGCTGTGACACTTCGAATACTGTGCAGATTTCGTCTCCTTTAAGATCTGCACGGTGTAATGAAAGTGAGTAAACATTTGATTGCCAGCAAGAATAGACCTGTTCTCTCAGCCCTTGGTTTAGAATGCAGCAAATAATTTGAACTGCGACCCAGGAAATTCATTTGGCCTCTTTGTATTTCAGTTCGTCCTGTTTCCATATCAGTTTGTGGCTTTTTAAGTGAACATGGGAATTTGAATGTAATTCGGTGAGCATTTCTCCTAATAAGGAGAGCATTTTATGTACATTGCTTCCTAATAGACGTATTTTTTTTCTTTGAAGAACTGCATCACACAAAACAAGTGGGCATACGGAAGGACTTCTGGTTTACACATTTCTTCAAGAAATATGTTAATTTATACCAGATTTAAAATGTGTGAATTAATATAATTAATGTGGCAAATTCTTACCAAATTAAAAGCTAAATTCTCTTCTTTCCTCAGTCAATAGTCCGCTTTACCACAAGTAGAATTGAGAGCAGGTGCTGGACTTGGATGTGAGAGTCCTGGGTTCTAGACCTATTCACCCATGAAGCTCACTGGGTGACTTTAAGTCAGCCACAAACTAACCTGCCTCACAGGACTGTTGTTGTGAGGATAAACTGGAGAGCAGGAGAAGCTAGTAAGCTGTCTTGGGTTCCTTGCACAAGGAAGAAAGTTGAGATATTTATGTATTTATTTTAAACATTTGTGTGCTGCTCAATCGTGCCATAGCACAATAAAAATGCAAAATAACAGTAACAGGAGGAGGAGGAGGAGGTGATGTTTAAAGCAGCTTATCTTCCATTTGCAGGGATTCTACATCCATGAAATCAAGACAGATAAAAAGCAGGAAATTCTGTTTCCACATTTCAGTCTGAATTTGCACATGGTTTCTAATTATCTTTGTGATTTAGGGCAACTGTCAGTGGAAGTAGAAACAGGTTCCTGGTTCCTAGAAACAGGGTGAAGGGAGGTGCCCGAAGCTGCACTTTACCCTACTTTTTTATATCAAAGTACCAACTTGGAGAAAAGAAAAAACAGAACCCGAATAAAAGGACTTCCTAACATATCCCTTTTCAGCACTTCAGGGGAAACAAAGCCCACATTTTCCTGAGTTAATAATATTTCTCTGGCTTTGGTCCAAGTGGACCCAAGGCCTGGAAGGCAGGTGGGACAGATGCCACCCAGAGTATGTGTGTTGCCCCCAACTTGTCCTCCAGTCCTAAGGGTTCTCCCTCTTGCAGAGCAGGGTGGAGAAGGACCAGTCAGCATGTGATGTTCTCGGTCACTGAGTCTCCTTAATTCCTCCATGAAACTCAGTTCACCTCATTGACTTCCCCAAACATGAGCCTCTTTCTTTTGTGGTCCAGAAAAATGTGCCTGCATTTTTCACAACTGAAAGTGTACACTGAGCTCAAGTATGAAAATGCAAACTAGAGGGCAGAAAAGTACATTTGCGCAAAAATTGAGCATTTGCAAGGTATCCACTTTATTTATTTATACATGTATTTATAGGCTGCCTTCTCTGTGATGGCACCCAGACTCTGGAATGTACTTCCCAGAGAGGTACGCTTGGTGCTGAGCTAATACTCTTTTCGATGCCCGGTCAAAACATTTTATTTAATTGGCATTTTAAAATCTTTTAAAAACTTTTAATGTTCAGTCGCTCTTGTTTTGTGATTTACTGTTTATTGTTTTGTTTTATACGTTGTTTTGTTTTTAATTCATTTATTGTAAATTGTTGTTGTTTTAAATAGTCTTTTTAAAGCATTGTAAGCCATCCTGAGATTTTTATATAATAGGACAGCATATAAAAGCTTTTAATTAATAAGTATAACAACTGAGGCCTTCCTAGGCAGCTTTGCAATACATAAAACAGATTAACAAAATAAAACACATTAAAACCAACCAAATCCAACACTTGCACAGTTGTGTATCTCAAGTGTAAATTCAAGTGAGACAAGTTCCCAGCTATTGCACTCAGCTCACTTTTACATTCAGGAGTGGGAGTACATGCCAATTTGGGATTTGTGGACAGGAATGAAACTACTTGCTTGCCCATTCATTGCTGGTCTCATTAGCCATGCCCTACATCCTTTACCCAGGGCAGTAACCCAGAGTTGGTCCTCCTGGGAGTTCGTACCAACCTCTAGTTCTTCCCATTTTTCTGAAGAAGCACACAGGATTGGTGGTTGGGACAGATCCATGGATGACGCACTACCAAAGTAATGTTTGTGTGGCTCAACCTCTTTTCCATCAGCCAAGCCCTTCCCCATTTCTTTCTACATTTCGCATTAGAGGGAAGGTCCTAAGAGCTCGACTCTACAGCCAACCACAGAAATAGTCTGCTTGTGTTAGTTGCTCTCTTAATCACCAGCCAACTCTTGAGGGAACCTTGAATTCTTTCCCTCCCACTGGGACTAGCCTGGACCCAGGAGTGGCTCAGCAACTCTAGGTGCTATAGCAGCCTCCTTCCCACCCCATAAACCAAATCTGCAATTATCTTGTGATAGCTTGGCATGGGGGGGTAGGTCTTGCATCGTACCCTGGAATCCAGCAGGTGGAATCCTGGACACAGCATTTCTATCGATTTCGAGAAGTACCGTGCTGCACACTCGCTCCGTCTCTTCTCTCCAGAAACAGGAGAGGAAGGCAGCTAATGCAGTCTGATGAGGTAAGGAGGAAAAAAATGAAGTTGACGATTATGAAGTGTTAAAGATGCCAAGACTCTTTCATTTTAGAATGCACGCAGAGATCAGAGGCTATTATACAACCAAAGGATGAATAAAGATCATTTACAACCTGAAAGTGTTTTAACTAGGGGCCATAAATGGGATAAATGATCAATTTTCAGGTAGTTTTGTGACCCATAGCCCCATTAAACCGCAGTGCACCAGCTGTCCCTTAATCCCCCCTTTTTTATCTGTGTTAAATGACAATGTAAGCGCTTTCCTTTAGGCCCACCTAGAGAATACAAAAATACTTGTTTAATTATCACATTTTATACCCTTGTTCTAGCTTAATCTTCTCTTCAGGCCCATGATTCCCTGTTCCAATTATCTGATATCGATTTTGGCATGGCTCCACTTTGGAAGATCCATTTTAATAGGAGAAACAGAGTGACAAATCTCACCAGTCTTTTCTACAGGACACTGTACCATATATCAGTGCATGTGTGTGTGTGTATAGAGAGAGAGAGTTGTCACACATTTCTAGATATTCTCTCAGTTGTGCATTATAGATCAATCCCCCGTCAACATGAATGAACTTCATGGACAAAAGCAGGATGATCAGTCTGTTTCCACCACACCTGGACTCCTTTCTTGGTGCCTATGAAGGGGACCCATGCCTACAACCCCCACGATCATGATGATGATCTTCTTCTTCTTCTTCTTCTTCTTCTTCTTCTTCACAGTGACTGAGATCGCTTCCAAGCAGAGTGAGCTGCTCCTGTTTTCATTCCCCGGGAGTGCCAGGCCGAAGGACGTTGACAGGAACGCGGCTGTGGACCGATGCTTCCGTTTGCAGTGTGTCTGCTGGGAGGGGTGCTCAGGACAGGGTCTTGGATTGGCCGAAGTGCCCATGGACTCCAAAATGTGGCCTGCAGCGGCCTAGCTTTTTAGGGAGAACATGTCTCTGTGAATCCAGAGCTCGCTCCATGCGATGCGGATGCTCTATTTACAAACATTTGGTTGGTTTGTCATTGTTTTCCACGGCATTAACACAACAGCCCATTCCAGCATTTCAGGACTTTGTTTTCCCCGTGTGCACATTGTCAGACCAAGCCTCTGCCTCCTTTGTGTATTTGAACAGGGATACCCCAGAGGTATAGCAAGAGACGTTTTCTTGGCCTCAAATATTAAGAAGAAAAATCAGTCAAGCTCCGGGTTCAAGGGTTCCTCACCAAAATGGCACCATGGAAAAGGAAGCTGATGCCAGCTGGTAACCTGCCTTGGCATGGAAAGAAATCTAAATTGTTGGATGCAGGGCAGTGGGTGGAGAGAGATGAGCATCTCATTTTAATGCTAATGCCAATTTATATCAGATGGCAATATTGTACAATGTCCGTGAAAGTTGTACACATTTGCATGCACAGACTTGGTATGTGCTTGGTTGCAATCACACACATTTTCCAAGCATTAATTTCCTGCTGAATGAAGAGTTTTGTGTGCTTTCTACAGTTTATGTACTTTTTAGCAAAATATACATACCTTTGAGGTGCACTGTTGCTAATTGTCCTGCTATTGCCATTGCTGCTTTGTTTGTCTTCTTTGCTTTTGAGGGCACCATCACAAGTTTTGGAAAGGCACATCTTTTTCATTGCATTTGTACTTAGGTTCAGCAAGTGCAGATTTGGCAAATTTTCATTGAAATGCATCCCAATGGGATTTCTTACCCATCTGGGCCCCTGGAACGTACCCAAAGATGTGGCATGGAGACTTTTGGACTATCTAGCTAGGAATGTGTGCAGAATCAATCAGCTTTGGGTAGGAAGCCATCATGTCCCTTGGCTTGGATGCCTGGACCCTGAGCCACCTTCTCATAAGCTGTGAGACCAGCTTGACACAAAGTGTACTGATCATTCACACAATCACTTACCAGGAATCAAGCCCACACACATTCCTCTTCCACGAATCATCAGAATCCTGTGTTAGTCGCCTTGTTCTGTAAACCTATTTGACAAGCTGTAGCAATAAGACAAAAGAGAGTATTCTCCCATAGGAGCCTGCACAGATGCTTAGACCTTCTGGGGATGCCCTTCTCTTGCTCCACTCTTGCTCCAAGGCATGCTTGGTGGGAACCTGGACGGTTGCCCCAGAGCTCTGGAATTCCCTTCCTAAGGACACTAGGTTGGTGCCTTCCCTGTTATGTTTCTGCAGTGCCTTTCTTCATTCCGACAGGCATTTGGAAACGTCCTGTGAGTTTGTGCAGGTTAATTTTATTGCTTATATTTTTGATGTTAATCTAGGTTGTGATTTCATTTCAATACTTAATTGCTTATAATTGATTTAATTATATTCCTAAGTCTTGTATACTTTTGAATGTTTTAGTTGTGTGAATTTTGCTGTTGTGAACTGCCTAGAGTCCTGAACTCTAGGAATTGGCAGCTTATGAATAAATATAACAACTGCAGCTTCTACAACCTTAAGCCAATGTGCATTTTGCCTATAGATTCAGATGAATTTTCCCATGAATCTGACCCCTTGACTGATTCTGGACCACTTAGTTTGTTCACTTGTTTCTGATTTGCATGAATTCTGCAGACTTGCAGCCTTCTTAAAAACTTTTGGGAACTTTGCACAAATATGCATTAGTACAAAGCATGTATTTTGCTAAGGCACATTACCGCAACTACACAGCAACACAAGTGCATATTTGCAAATGAATCACATTGTTTTACACAAATCCAATTCCCTCAATAAGTACACAACAGAAGAAAAGCTGCTTGACAACCCCTGGAACACAGATGGAATGGATTTAATGGAACCAGTGCTTCGCTCCTCGCGCAACTACTTACGCACCCAGTGGCCATTTCCCATTAACATGCATAACCACTCATATTCAGCTTTGCATGGAGATGTAAGCCACTGCATGAATATAAAGCCAGCCTATGAAAGCCTGCAAGAACCATGGGAAATTTATACTCACATAAATTTTCTAGGACTGTATGTCATTTTCTCTGTGAAACTTGCTCACTTATACACCCTTCCACTTCTCTTTCTTTTGGGATGCATATTGCCCATCGCGAAGGGGGACCAGGCGGTATTTAATTGCTTCCTGTGAAGAGTTAACTGCAACTCTTACACTGAAGCAGAATGTTATCTCCTGTTTCCGTGCACCCAGAAAAATCAACCAAGAAAGCATCAATCAAATGCAGAGGTGGTTTTTAGCCGAGGACTAACATTTTAATGAAACGGGTCTTTTCATTTTGGCTCAACACTTCTGCACAGCATTAATTATACATTTGAGCGTGAAGCTGAAAACATGGCAAGCTCTTCTCGGTTCTATGCATGCATGTGCAGGAAAACTGCTACAGACTGAAATGTGTTCAAAATGCTATAAAAGAGATTTTTTTTTTCCAAGCTGCATACATTCCTTGGACTTTCAGGCCATTTTTATAATGCACATTGGAATAATGCGCAATTTGCATGTACAAATATATGAAAAATTAAAAAAGAAGGCTGAACAAAATGTGCATTTCTCCCCATAGGCTAGAGTCAGGCCATCAAAATGTGTTCTGTCACTCTGGATGAGATTCGTGCAAATTTGCATTAACTAATTTGCATGTGTGTTGAGACATCTGTAAATAGACAGTTTCTATAGTTAATGGAAATTGGAACAAAAAAAATCCAATTTCATTAATGAGCAAACAATAGACTGAACGATGCCTTATCATTTGCAAAAAGAAAAAAAGAGGATAAAATGGCTTTCACTGCATCCACAGATCTCTAGTTCTTTGACATTTCATATATGTTCCTTTGGTCTACATTAAAAGGTCAGAAGGCTGCACCAGCTTCCCAGGAGGAGTGGCTACAACAACAGGGACTATTCAGCTTAGAAAGGGGTGACTAAAGGGAGAGATGCTAGAGGTGCTTAAACTAATGCACAATGTGGAGGAAGTAGAGAGCGAGACATTTTTCTCCATCCCCCAGAACACTCAAACCTGGGGTCACCCCATGAAGCTGACTGGTGGGAGGTTTAGGACAGATAAAAACAGCATGATGTTAAACTAGGGGATTCACTGGTCCAGGAAGTGGTGGTGGCTGCCATTCTGGATGGCCTCAAAAGGGGATTGGGCAGATTCTCGAGGAAGGAGGCTATCCGTGGCTACTAGCCTGGCTGGCTATGGGCTCCCTCCTTCCCCAGAGGCGGCATGCCTGCATAGACCCACTGCTGAGGAGCTTGGGAAGGAGGAGGTCTTGCTCCCATCCTGCAGGAGGGACCCTGTGGGCAGCTGGTTTGCCACTGTGTGTACGGAGTACCGGACTAGATGGACCTCTGGTTTGATCCAGCAGGGCCTTTCTTGTGTTCTTATATTCTTCTGTTCTCCAGTCTCGGCTTTTTTAAATTTTACTTTTTTGAAGATGCTTCTGTGAAATCATCAAGCGTTAATGATAAACCTGAAGTAATGTTGAGATAGTGCCTCTGAATATATATATATATATATATATATATATATATATATTCAGATATATCTACACACGTATCTCCCCTAATGGGCTTCAGCCATGCTTTCTGTGCTAACAAACCTGATGAGCTTTTAAGAAGACAAAATTACCCCGACATCGCACACTGCTCAATGAAGTTTCATAGCCTGCCGGTGTTGAGCAATCTACATCTATATCTGATATTGTTACTTAAGTCATTGGAGCGGGACTATATCCATTACAATCACATTTTCTTTTCATTAAAAAAAGAAAAAAGAGATGGAAAGAAAGGAAAGTAATTTTGAGAATACTGGCAAATGTCTTCATGCTTAATTTTCCCAGCTCAGTTTATCGGACCCAATGGCTGGAAAACAAGCAATGATCTTATCCTTGGGGTGGTTCAGTCTTGTCATATAATCACAGTGCTTAAAGGGAGACACTCTTCTTGGAGGGAATGCTAATGCCGTGATCCAAATGCTGAGACTTTTGCATGCTGCTTTGCCCCCTTCCAATTCATTGCAGAATTATTTGGGGCTGCATCAGATGGTCAATGAGTTGGGCGGGGGGGGGGGGTGTTTGATGAACTGGCAGTTGAGCTGCACCCAAGGAAAGTAGATTGTGCAAATTCCAGCCTCTGCATTCTGCCCCACGATTCTGTCATAGTTTCTGTGCCCCCGTGTGGCTGAAAAACCTTTCACACCAAAACAAGATGCTACCCCAGATAAGGGAACTCAATGGATGCCCTACTTTGAAATCCTATGGGCTGCCCGGCGAAAGGAAGGAGCCTGCTGGTATCGGAGCCCTCCATCCCCTTCCTCCGTATCTGGCTTTTACCAGCAGGACTGGAGGAATTGCAGAGGCTAACACTGGAAGCCTGCCCTCTAAAATAGGTCTGAGTACCTGTGTATGCATGTGTGTACTTGTCTATTTAGATTAGAGGAGCCCCCACACCTGTCTACACCTCCTTCCTTGCTGGGGACAGGTATTGGAACTAGGTATCCCTGCTCCACACCTGGGGCCCAAGAATTTCTCCCATCATTATCTTCCCCACCCTGCCACCTATTCTTCAGATGTTTTCTCATTCTCCCTTTGCATCTCAAGAGTTGTACCCATTTCCTATGGAGAAACCACAGTAGGAAATGGGTACTGGGGCAAATAGACAACAGGGTCTACCGGGAGGAGGAGGCCCGTTGCAGAAGGATTCTTCACAAGGCTAAGGCTGATTATGAGCTGAGAATATTGCCAAGAATATCAAGAGCAACAAAAAGTGCTTCTTTCAGCATGTACATAGGAAGAGGAAGGGGAGACAAGTGGTGGGACCACTAAATAAGGAGGAAGGAGATCCAGTGACTGATACGAGGGAACAGGCACAGATGCTAAATGACTATTTTGCCTCTGTGTTCTCCCCAAAGCAGGGGAGAATATCAGCATAGATTAGATGAGGCCGGGGACTTAGGGGCAAAGATTAGAGTCACCCCCCTTGAAATTGAGGGGCTCCTCAGGGCATTGGACTTCACAAAGACGGCAGGTCCTGACGGGTTACACCCGAGAGTACTTAGAGAGTTGGCAGAGGTTCTCTCACACCTGCTGGCCTCCATTTTTGAGGCCTCGTGGAGAACAGGTGAAGTTCCAGAGGACTGGAGGGTGGCATCAGTGGCCCCAATTTTCAAAAAGGGTAGTAGAAAGGACATGGGGAATTACAGACCAGTTAGTCTTACATCCATTGTAGGAAAAACAATAGAAAGGCTCATAATAGTGAGAGATCTAGTGATGCTAGATAGGGAAGGGAGGCTGACAGCCACACAGCACTGCTTCCACAAAAACAGGTCCTGCCAGAAAAACCTTGTGGAATTCTAAGACAAGGTTTTGAGTTTGACAAGGCTGGATGGAGGGGATGCAGTGGATGTGGTTTACTTGGATTTCAGCAAGGCCTTTGACAAAATGCCCCATGATATCCTGGTGGAGAAACTGAGGAGTTTTGGGATACACCAAAGCACTGTCTGGTGGATTAGGGCATGGTTGACTGACCGAAAGCAGAAGGTAACCATTAGTGGGGAATCGTCGAGATGGTGGCCAGTGACAAGTGGGGTCCCCCAGGGCTCTGTCCTGGGGCCGATCCTCTTTCATCTTTTCATTAACAACATGGAAGAAGGGGTGAACAGTCTGCTGATCAAATTCACAGATGACACTAAAACTGGAGCAGTGGCCACAACTGAGGAGCAGATACACCAGATCCAAAAGGATCTGGACAGACTATGGAAGAGGGCAGGAGACAACAGGATGGTGTTCAATGTGGATAAGTGCAAGGTCTTGCACTTGGGGCATAGGAATAGCTGTCATAAGTACAGGTTAGGGGACAAGTGGCTGGAGAGCAGCACTTGTGAAAGGGACCTCGGGGTACTGGTTGACCGCAGGCTAAACATGAGTCAGCAGTGTGATGCGGTGGTCAAGAGGGCGAATGCCACCCTTGGTTTCGTAGCCACAAGTGTGGCTTCTAGATCAAGAGAGGTATTACTACCACTCTACATGACTCTGGTGCGCCCGCAACTGGAGTATTGTGTTCAGTTTTGGGCCCCTCATTACAGAAAGGATATAGCCAGGTTAGAGTCAGTGCAGCATAGGGCCACAAGGTCGGTGGCCAGTTTGCAGGGGATGGGGTATGAGGTGAGACTGAGGGAACTGGGTCTCTTCAGCCTGGAGAAGAGGAGACTCAGAGGGGATCTGTTGGCGACATAAAGGTATGTGAGGGGATGTCACATGGAGATGGGTAGACACCTTTTCTCCCCTGCAGAGGAAGGCAGGACACACTCCAATGGAGCCAAGCTCAAGGAACCAATGTTCAATTTGGATGCCAGGAAGCACTTCCTGACAGTTAGGACCCCGAGGGCGTGGAATGGGCTTCCACGGGAGGTCGTTGAGGCCTCATTGGTGAGGGTGTTCAAAGATAGGCTGGACATGCACATGGTGGGCATGTCGTGAACAGAGCCAACTGGAGCCAGGGGTCAGACTAGATGGCCCAGGGGAGCCCTTCTGACTTGCTCTGTTTCTGTGTTTCTGTTTTTCATGTGATTTCATTTCCTTGTCAAATGCTTGCTGAACTTGTACACTAGGAACTGATGGTTCATTCCGTCTTTATCCTCCCTTCCTTCCATTGCTCTGCAATATTTTCGGGGAGGTATTTCCCCCAAACAATCCATAAAGCTCTTTTTGAAATCTAATTGATCTATAAACTTCTTTGAAATATAATTAAATTACATTATTCTATTCAAATCATTAATTGTTATTGCAAACTATGCAGAGAAAAAAATTATTAGTAATTCAGAATCTCCAAGTGTTTGCATAGTTTATATTGAAATATTTAAATCTAGCTCATTCACAATGCAAAACCCTAAAATAAATTATGTCCACGCACAATAATCCAGTGTCAAACACACATTTTTTTAATGAATCAGGTCAATGAGTAACACCCAGACTCAAACAGTGCCTGTAAATCTTGCCAAATCATTCCATGGACCAGGTAGTTGTGCATTATGCTCACACAATGGTTGTGCAACTTTTGAACAATGGCTTAGGCAAGTTTCGTGCACAGCTTGTTGCACAAGCATAATGCACAACTGGATTCACAACAGATTGCATTAGTACGATGTAGAACCAATTGCGCAAATGAGCTTGTGCAGACATTAGCTTATCGATTCCCCAGTTGCATGTGGTGCAGAAGCTCCTTCCCTCTACAGCACCATCGTTTGCACTGAATGAGATGGTGGGATGCTGCTCATTACATATAACAGGCATAGAACTACCACTGAAATGAACGGGCACCACTAGCAGGATGGCTTTTCCCCTTTAGATAGCCCGCTGACCAGCACAGAGCGTTCTCCTAATTGGAGTCTCTGTGTAAGTGTCTCAGCAAAGAATGTTCCAAACCCTTCTCGGTGGGTTGTGGAGGGTCAGGGAGGCTGAAGTTTGGGGATGCTTAAGAATAAGCACTTTGTGAGAATAGACAGGTCAGAGGGACTACGTATGTGAAAAGTACAGAATGTGAGCTAGGAGGATGAGTAACCCCATGATATGGGATGAGTTAGCTGAGACAGGTTAGGTTGTTATTACACTACATTTACGCCCTGTCTTTCTTCCTTTTGCAGGGAACTAAAGATGGCTTACAAGTTTTCGTTCCTCTCCATTTTATCCTCAGAAAAGTAGCCCTGTGGGTAGGTTAAGTTTAGAGAGAGAGACTGGCTCAGAGCCACCTAGAGAGCTTCATGGCCTGATGCGGCAAGAACCGAGATCTCCTAGCTTTCCAGTCTTATACTCTAACCACATGATCTTCATGAAGAATCTGCCAAGAAGAGGAAGAGGAAGAAGTGGTGTGTGGTATGTTCATCTCTAACCCTGGATGAATAAGCCTATCACTTTTAGTTCCACCCACTTAGGAAATTTAAATCTAAGTCCTTTCTTCCTTCTTCCAAAGGAAGAAACTCGTGGATGGTGGTGATTTCTTCTCCAAAACAAATGCGAATCTCACCCATTTCTAGTCATGCTCAGGGATGCAGATGGGGCCTTCACCTTCTTTGCTCCTGCATAATAGTTGTCTCCCTGTCCTCTCCTATCGTGCGTTTCCATAGATTTCTGCTGTCTCCTGTACTTTCCGCTCAGTCATAGATTCATTAAGTTAGCATTTGATAAGTTGATGCACGCATATCATTTTATGCATGGGAAATGCAGTAGAAGGTCAAAGAAGCCTCCATCTTGTCTTCCACGTTCCCTGATACACTTAAGTGCCGCAGTTAACTTGCGATCTCCTCTAACATCCATGGGAGCAATGAGCAGGTGGAGAAGCAATGTCTGCTTAATTGCCATGAAACACAGGATGATTGATGGATTTCTGTAAGTTGTCTTCCTAAGGGGAGAAATATACACCCTCACTTCATACTGATCAGTAATTTAAGTGATAATTTGCCAAAGTTAATGGGCTGCATATTTTCTTTACTTAAAGCGATAATGGACAGATTCAAGAATTGCCTGTACAATGGAAACTCTTCATTTTTAAGCTAGTGTGGTTGACTGGGATAAACTGCTGCAAGATCTAGATGTTTGCAAAGCATTCCACAAAGTGCCCCATGACATCCCGATAAAGGAACTAGCAAAAAGTGGACTTGGCAGAACTGCTATTAGCTCGATCCACAGCTGGCTATAAAATTGGTCACATCTGCACCTTCTCAAGCTGGATGAGGTAACAATTGGGGTGCACAAGGCTCAGTCCTGGGACCAGTTCTCTTCAACATCTTTAGTAATGATCTAGATAAGGAAATCTAGGGGACTATACATTTGCAGACAGCACAAAACTGGGCAGGACATCTAACACCCCTGGAAGACAAAACGAAGATCCAGGGTGACCTAGACAAGCTAGAACGCTGGGCAGAAAGCAATAGAATGAAATTCACAGGGGCAAATTCGAAGTGCTCCACCTAAGGGAAATAAAAACAAATTCATTGGTACAAGATAGGGAGTACTTGGTTCAACAGCACTGAAAAAGAAAAAGATGAACCAGATATAAGTTCCAACAAACCAGATATAAGCCAGCTGGGCAAATGCTATTTTGGGATGCATGAATGGAGCCATCACTTCCAGAAGAAAAGGAGGTACTAGGTCCCCTTATTCTGCATTAACCGAATCTCACCTGGAATATTGTGTTCAGTTCTGGGCACCCAGGTTTAAACAAGATGCAGGAAAACTGGAAGGGTTCAGAGGAGGGCAACAAAGATGGGGGAACTAAGAAACTAAGCCCTGTGGTAGGAGGCTGAGAGAGCTGCACATGTTCAGTCTTGAGAAGACTGTGAGGGGATATGATAGTACTCTATAAGGACCTCAGAGGCTCTCACAAAGAGGAAAGAAAGGACATTTTCACATTTATCACTGAGTGTAGGATATGGAACAACGAACTTAAACTGTTGCATACCCGATTCAGGCTTGTTGTTGTTGTTGTTAGTCGCAAAGTCATGTCCGGCCCATTGCGACCCCATGGACAACATTCCTCCAGGCCTTCCTGTCCTGCACCATCTCCCAGAGTCCGCCTAAGTTCGCACCAACTGCTTCAGTGACTCCATCTAGCCACCTCATCCTCTGTCGTCCCCTTCTTCTTTTGCCATCTATTGTTCCCAGCATTAGGTTCTTCTCCAGGGAGTCCTTCCTTCTCATTAGGTGGCAAAAGTATTTGAGTTTCATCTTCACTCTCTGGCCTTCTAAAGAGCAGTCAGGATTGATCTCCTCTAGGACTGACTGGTTTGATCGCCTTGCAGTCCAAGGGACTCGCAGGAGTCTTCTCCAGCACCACAATTCAAAGGCCTCAATCCTTTTGCGCTCAGCCTTCCTTATGGTCCAGCTTTCACAGCCATACATTGCAACTGGGAAAACCATAGCCTTGAGTATACGCACTTTTGTTGGCAGGGTGATGTCTCTGCTTTTTAGTATGCTGTCTAGATTTGCCATAGATTTCCTCCCCAGGAGCAAGCGTCTTTTAATTTCTTGGCTGCAGTCCCCGTCTGCGGTGATCTTGGAGCCCAGGAAAATAAAATCTAGCGGAGGGGTGGCGGGCTCTCCCACACTAGAGACATTCAACGTAAAACTGGATGGTCATCTGATACAAGATGGGGAATACATGACTCAACAGAACTGAAAAAGAAAAAAATCTTAGAATAATTGCGAACAATAGGCTAAACACGAGCCAACCATGCAATGAAGCCACTGAAAGGGCAAATGCTATTTTGGGATGCATCAACAGAAGTATTACTTCCAATTCACAAGTAGTAGTTCCTCTATACTCCTCAGTAGGCAGACCTCATCTGGACATCAGGAAAAGCTTCCTCACTGTCAGAGCAATACAACCGTGGAACCAGCTGCCTAGAGAGATGGTAGGCTCTCCCACACTGGAGACATTCAAATGGAGACTGGGCAGCCATCTGAGAGGGATGGTGTAATGTGGTGTCCTGCCACAGCAAGAGGTTGGACTCGATGGCCTTCATGGGCCCTTCCAACTCTACTATTCTCCGATTCTATGATTTGGTCGACCTGAGTCTATTTCAGTGATGTCGAACAGGATCTTTGACTACCTGTCTGCATATGTGTGTGTGTTTGTTCTTTTTTTGTTTTGCTTTTCCGCTTTTTGTATATGTGTTCGTAGTTCACCTCTTGTTTCATACTCTTAGTGGTTCTCTGCTCATGTGTGGTCTTGTTGAAAGATTGTAACAATCAAATAAAATTATAAATATTAGCACAAACCAGAAGAGGTGTAAAACACAAACCAGAAACTCAAGTATAATTGTCATCTGGTCTATGCATTACTTTGGAAAATGCCAATTTGGTCAGTTCATATTAAAATGTGAATGGACCTATTTTCTCCTCCACCCTTTAAAAAAGGAAATTAAAAGCATCAAAATCTAGGAAAACAAATTGGTTTGTACTGATGGGCAACTAAAAATAGTCTGATTCAGGGGCAGCAGAAGCAGCCACAGAAGTTCTGGCCCAGTTCCCGACACAAGGTCAGCTGTCCCAGAGCTGGACTTCCAAATGTGATCTTCATTTTTGGGAAAGCTCATAATTTTAACTTTAGGGCTGTGTGGTTTCAGATATATCAAGTATCACAGCAAATAATCCTTTTGCCATTTTCTTTCTTCTTAGCACCTGAATTCTGGCCCTTGGAGCGCTCAGCACCTGGAAATTGGCTGCCCTAAGCCAAACGTAACCAGGCAGCTGCAGAAATTTGATCTCAAGTCATGGAGCAGTAACAGCTGCCAGGGAACCTTTGATATCTGAACCTTGTGATTGACCTTGTAGCAGACTGGTGTGAACAAGAGGCAGAGGGACTGTGGGTTTTTCCAGGAAGAATTATGCACTGAATGGTAATTAGAAGTGACATTCAGGAATCACCTGGTGCTTTAACAAAAGATGCATGATTTGAATGTTAATCACCCATGTCTTTTCCTTTCATATGATTTACAATGTCTAAGAGAAATTAAGGAAGCAGTGTGGGGTGCCCAGGAGCTGTGCCCCATGATACAGACAGAAGGGAGTGGTCGGTAGATTCTTGGTTGTGAGAGAAAGGCACTCTGGACATGCTCCTAGAATTTTCTGGGGCGGAGGGGAATCTGGACTGATATTCTATTCTGATCTCATTTCTTGCTCATGCATTCCTGCCTAGGAATTAATTCCCAAGCATTCGTTCTCTGTGTCTGGAGACTGCAACCTATTCCAGGGCACACCCTCTTAATGTTTCTGAGCACAGTGGAGGGACTGGAAATGAGGCCATTACTTTGCAGGTGGGAGTCATCTCCCCTGCCTGTAATAGGAATAATAAGCAATTAATATTTTATCAAACCTCACCGAACATGTTAAGCAGCCATTACCACGTCGGTAATACAAGGCCAAGGAATACGAATGAGTTTGGAGGATCAAGGCAGCACTGTTGGCTGTAATCCTGAATGGGAGACCTAGAGTTTGATGAGAAAGGAAGCGGAGTCAGGGAGTCCTAAATCGGATGCCCTGAATGCATGTGTGTGCTGAATCAAGCACACTGAGAGTAACTGTTTAATTAAATCTGGTTCCTATGGGAGCACAGCACTCTCTGACTAAGGAGGGAATGCCAGTAATATCTCTGGACCAGCGGGCAGAAGCCCTGGTGTGTAGGCCCAATATAGTCTGCCAGGAGCTGGGGATTTGGAAAGCACAGCAGGAATTATGCTTCATGCTCCTACTGGAAATAAAAATGAAGCATGGATGATGTGGGAGGACACAGCCATCTGGCTCATGCAGCAGCTGGTAAGAGGTACTTCTCTGTCCCCACTCAACTATTTCTACCTATGTGGTCCACCTGATCCTTTGCTGACTTCCTTGCTGTCTTGCAGGGTAGACAAACCTCTCCCATACTCAGAAGCTGAACAGAAATGCCTCCTGGCCCACAAAGAAACCGTCTGTCTTGGAGGAACCACCTGGAAGTGGTCTCCTTCCAGGAAAAGGTTCCTGCAAAGGACAGGTGAGTCTCATCAATGAAAAAGTCAAGCTTTTCCAGGTGTAACTGCAAAGGCTGTACAAGCAGAACATGCCAATATAGGTCTAGAAATGCCTCCTGTCTGAGATTGGAAAGCTTTTGCTGGTCCATGGAGAATCACAAGCTAAGCAGACCTTCCTATATCAGTCTAATGCAGAGAGCTCTGCCCAGAGAAAACATAGCTCAGCTCAGTTGAGAATGCTTAGGAAATTGGGGGTGGAATGTGTGTGAGGGGCTTCTAGTTAACTGCCTCCCCACCCCTTACTGCTTGCTTTGCAATAGAAACACTCCCCCTGGGGCCATGAGATGTGTTGGATTGCAGTCCCCATCATTCCCAGCCACTATGGTCAATGGAAGCCTAACACATCTGGAAGGTAGTAGAAGGGATGTGTTAGAAAGTATAGAGCAGTTGTGAGCACAGTAATGAAAAGTTGGTATAACTGCCAATTTTGTACAATCTGCATTTTTCAGTGAACCAACCTGCTCCTCACTTGGCAGATTGGTTTGCGCATCAGAGCATTGCGACCCTGCAGATTTCCCATTTCCCTGCAATTTTAGGGAACCATTTCCTGTCTGACGGGCATATCAAAGTAAGGACAGAAGCAATGGGGAAACTCTATGGCCCTTAGGAGGAGCAACCTCCACGTGAAAGACATCAACTGTCCGCTGCCTCAGTGTTAAGATGCAGATGTTTCATGGTATATAGTATAAGACAACAGTTGCTCACGAGCACTTATGAGAACATCTTGAGAGAATCTGTCACCTCTTGGGAGCAGTAGGTATTCCTGACAAGGGGAGAGTTGATTCTCTCTTTGACTTCAACTGTATGAATAGCCATGAAAACATTGTTGTCAGCCTGACTCCTAGAATTCTGGCACCAAGTTGATCCTTAGATTTCAAAGGCATTACTGAACTGTACTTGACCTCTTTCACATATACAAAAAAAAAAAAACCCCACACTCCTCTTGAACCAACATTTAACAATAAACACAACATGGAGTTGATATCTAGAATGACAACCAGCACAACTGTTTATCTTGAGATAGGAATTATATGTAAACTTGACCTGACATCTAGACTTCAGCTGAACCACCCAAATCCATCCGAGCACAAAATGATACCTATAGTCACAAAGTTGTGTTGACACAGAGATTACCACTAGATCAAGTGTGCTGCCACTCCCGAAGAACACCAGAGGGTGACCGTGGCAAAAGTCACAAACAACTTGAATTCAGTCTGGATCAATCCCACAGACAGCAGATTAAAATAATTTCTCGTGACCAATATTGTCTGCTCTTGAAAATTGTTGTGAGACTCATAACATTTATGAGATATATTTTTTGTTGTCATGTGTCATCACATTGTCTCCAGCTTATGGAAACTCTATGAAAGCCCTCCAGAATGTCCTATCTGGGACAGCTCAGCTCAGCTCAGCTCAGCTCCTGCAAATTCCAGGCTTTGGCTTCCTTGATGGAGTCCATCCATCCCTTATTTGGTCTTCAAGTACAAATGACAGAGATGCATTTGTACTTTATAGTACATAATCAAATATTTTAGAAAATCATGCATTTCTGTTAATAAATAGTTGTTCTGAAAAGGTTTTCCTCAATGATCCAACAGCTGCCTTTTAAAGTCAAGAACATAGCAACATAAGGAGAGCTGCGCTGGATCGGGCTCAAGGTCTGTGTAGTCCAGTGTCATGTGCGCATGCTCAGATGAGATTCCCAGGTGTGCATGAGAGTTGGAGGGCTTTGGTGAGAATGACAGCTGGACTCCGAGGAGGATGAGGGGATGGCTGAACCAGATGTGGCTCAGAGTTCACACTCAAATAACAGAGTTGTTGTTGTGACTGATGGCCCCACATCTGGTCAAACCCTCTCGTCAGGCCAGCCTGAGCTGGCTCTGGATCAAAGGACTCCAAGGACAACCTTGGGGCCCTGTCTCCTTCCTGCCTGTGGGAAGGATGCAGATGAAGGATGGGAGGGGAAAGAATGCTCAGAGGGAGAACACAACATCCCCCTCAAGACGTGGCTGTGAGGGCCCATCGTCACAGCCACAGGCCGGACCAGAGTGCAGAGAGAAAGACACATGAGCTTTCACAGTGCACCACCTTCCAGAGTCCGGCCATAAGGGTTCATAAGCAACGTTTTGGGGAAAGGGGGGAAGAGAGGGGTCAATAGTTCTTGTGTAAGCTCCAAGGCTTGTGTATGCTCAGACTCCTGTGCAGAACAAAGACTCTTCCAAGAATTGCTGGAGTGACTATCTTGCCTGGGAAGGGGGCGCCTCGCTCACAACATCCAGCACCCTGCTTACCTAGTGGCCAACCAGGTGCCCGAGGGAACCCCACAAGAAGGACATGAGTGTAAAAGTGCTCCCTGGCCACGGTCTGCAATGGGTGCACTTAAGCAAACGGCTTCTGATCCGACAAGACACATAGAGGCATAGGCGCTCCCAGGCAACGATGCCTCCACCCAGTCCCCATCTAAAGCCACCCAAACGGTGGCCATCGTGACATCTTGTGGAAGTGCTGCTGTTTCTCTTCACTTTACCATTTACCCCTGAAATGGAGCAGTGCTATTTGGGCTGCTTCCACACCTTCCTTTGCTAGTCGGTCTCAAGCCTCCATGATTAGAGGCCAATTCTGGCCCTCCGGTCAGGTATGGTGGCCCACCAAGAGCTGGTGAGGTAAATCACAGCATCTTAGCCCATCTGTGTGCCAGCAGGATCCATCGCTGATATCGGTTGGGAGTGAGCAAGATGGCTACTCTGGGGACTCAGTCTCAAGAAGTGCTGCCTCGGCTTTAGAGGAGTTGGAAACAGCAGGACTGGAGGAAACCTGGAAACGTGGGCCAAGACCCTGAGATGAGGGAAGAGGAGATGCTTGGCTCAAAGCCAGAATCCCAGGTGCTCAGGCAGCCCCTGGGAATGACCAAGGTGCTGGGAGGGGACTCAGACCAGGGGTGTTTCTCAGACTCAGGCGAGGTGAGCACGAAATGGTCATTATGTGGCATGCACAGAGGAGGGCAGCCCAATTAGACGACTGGCGTAAGGCGAGGAGGCGTGCTCACCTTCAGAAGGCCCCTTCTGAAGGGATGGGGTCCAGGCATGTTCATAAGGACCATTCCTGGAGATAATGGTCTTCAAGCTGCAGGCCACTGGGGCTGCATCACCTGAGTCTGAGAAACTCTCTTGTACATCTTGGTTATTCCTGGCGACTGCCTGCCCACCTGGGGAGTCTGGCCTTGAAATAAAAATCTCCCTTCCTCTCATCTCAGTGCCCGGCTTGTCCCACATTCTCAGGCTTCCCCCAGTTCTGCTTCACATTCTGATTCCAGTTCCTCCGAAACTCAGCTGGCACTCCTTGAGAACAAGCACCCAAATCAGGCATCTTTCTCTCTCCAACAGTACCAAGGGAAGCTAATGTTCCTTCAAGCTGTCAGAAATACGGCAATTTAATGCAGCTCATCAAAGGGAAATCCACCAGTCTGGCTTGATCTGGAAGCTAGTTTCTCATTTCTGGGATTACTGGGGGAAGCACTGACTCCCCATTTCACCAGCAACGGGTCCCACTGGCATGCTGGAGCACCTATCCATCTTCTTTCATTATGCCCGAAAAGCACCTGCAAGGCTGCTGAAATTAATCTTGTGTGATGGTCCTCTCTCTCCCCCAGATGTCCTGAATACACTTAGCATGGCTGCTGCCACAAGTCTCACAAGTGCTCATATGAGAAGCTACCTGGGAAATCAATGTTTGCCAACTTGAATTTCATCCTGGGAGAAAGGGTTGACATACCACAAATAAACAGGAAGTTTTGTATACCTGCCTGCCACAAAACAGCAGAAGAGAAAAGAAGAGCGAGAACAACAGATTCCCATCAGTGTGTTTTGTGAAGCCCTCCGTGATCTCTTGGCCCCAGCTAATCCCTATGTTCCATGGAGACTGCTCTTTTGAAGATCTGCTGCAAGGGCAAATTAAATCAGTATCCTCAGCAGTGTTGAGACATACAAACACACTTGTCTATGGCTTGAGAGCGCTGCAGTCGTTAAATCCATAAGGCTGGCACATTACGCAATTTGCTAGGGGATAAAATGAAAATGTTATTCTGCTTAAGTCTACCTAGACTTAGGGATTTGTTGACTGGCTACTGCTCTTCATTTTGGGGCGCTGATAAGGACAACTCCTAAACATTCAGAATGATTGCATCTCTCATTCAAAATCAGCATGAGAGAAAGAAATACTTAGGTGGCATTCTATCATTGGTCCTCTAACCTATGTATCAGATTTCATAGGACTAGAACATGAGGGCTTAATGCATTTGGACTTAAAACTAACCCTGCAAAGGGAAATAACATTATTTCTCAGAGATGACTTTATGAAATAGACATTGCACTGAAGCTAGAACCACCCAAAGATGTGCAGAAACATTTTCTGCCACTTGTTGTCTTTTTTTTTTTGCAATGACCCCTGGGAAGGTATAAATGCCATTGAAGTGCATGGCATTTTCCAGGAAATTAAGAAAAGCCCTAGTTAATTACGAACCAACAGAGGGAGGGCTCAAGATGGCAGCTGATGTGTTGTTAAGGTTAGCTCCAGATCTGGGGCAAAGGACTTACTGAAAAGGTGGGCTTGAGAATAGGTGCCAAATGCTCACTCGGACCAGGGGTCCAGAGGCTAGTACTGTTAATGCAGATGAAAGTCAGCAGAATCTGTCCCTCGAGAATTCTCAGACCTCCCCTCATGTTTGCCTTGGTCTTAGAAAGTTGAGCTGAGTGGAGGTCTGTGAACACTGCAGTGGGCAGCCTTCACCCATGCCACATTCAGTACAACAGCTGAAAATCACTGGTGTGGAAGTTGTCGCAGCTTCCTCAGCAGTCGTGTGGGGCTCAGTTCCTGGCAAGAAGCACACAGATGTGCATGCGCCACCAGGAACTCGGCTGAAGGCTGCAACCAAGTGGACCAGAGCGCATGAAGCCAAGCTAGAATGGCACCCTGAAGGAACTAACTCAGGGACTGAGAGACAAAAAAGCCAATAACCAAGTCATGAAGCTGGTTTGAAGGAATGTGGAGGGGAGAAAAAGATACTTGGCTTGAAGGGAAGTGTTCTACTTCCTATCTCATCCTCCCAGTGGTTTTATGGGACATCAGGGTCACAGGGCAAGGTGAAGTTAGAGGGGAGCGAGCTTGTCATAAGCACGCAGGCGTTATAGGTTGATGAATAATAATTCCACACACCCTGGGTAGACAATGGGCTAATTATAATGCACACTTGATGTATGTAGATGTATGTAATGGGATGAGACGGGAGAAACATAGTAGGTGGACGGAAAGACTGTAACCTCCTAGTACCTTACCCAATGAGGTAAAAGGGGAGGGCTGTGGCGGATGGATGGGGGAGTCAAAGAAAGCTGCTTTGTGTGTTTGAACTTTGGAGAGATTCCAATAGAGCGGGCTCTCCCCGTCTATTGCAATAAACGAAGGAATTGCCGCACTCTGTTGGTAGTCTCAGTCATTTAAATTCAGGGGAAGTACTTCTGCAGCTTTTTGCATTACACCGCCGAAACGGGTGCCTCACACATCCCTAGCATCTCCAGAGGGGCCTACCTGGAGGTTCCAGGCGTTGAACCTGGAACCATGTTCAGCCCCAATAATATTAGCCAATCCGGTTCTCCAAAAAAGCTCTGGATTTTGTTGGGCTCAGTGCTGTGTGCCTGAACTTATCAAAATGGACACATTTCTTCAAAAATTGGATGGAAAGAGTTTCAATTATTTGGTTTGATTGTTTTTAAGAAAAAAAATGGCAGCAAAACTGAGCAATCCAGTCCAGGGCTGTGAAGTCTGGGCCTGAATGCCCCAAATTCAACCAAGTTTGCAGGACTGAATTGATGTTGCCTTCCCCCTGCCAATCCCTTAATCTTTGGTACACATGGCCAGAAAGTACAATATCGCCTTCTCCAGGCTCCAGATCGCCCACAGGTATTACAAGCTTTTGGGAAAGCCTGGAAAACCGAAGTGTGTGCTCCAAATTTTCCTGGCCTCAGCATGTTTAAGTGGGCTAGTCTTTAGCTCTGGTTCTATATTAATTTTAAATGTTTTACACAATGTTTATGCAATGTTTTACTGCTTGACGTTCTCACTGTGCCTGCTTAATTTTGTTGCTTTAACCTTTTATATGATTTGATTGTGGGGTTTTATCATGCAAGCCATTTTGTGGGGTTTTATCACACAAACGCCCTTGCATGGTCTGTGGGAACAGATCCATGTGAATGCTGGTTTCTGATGGAGAGGCACACAAATGAGGTCTCAAATCTCTGCATTATTTACAAGCAGAGAAATTGGACACAATTTCATAGCACTTCTATGGGGAAGAGAAATTCTCCAACAGTTTCTCACAGGTACAACTCACCATGACTAGCAGTTGCCATGTGGCTTCTTTATTTTATTTATTTATTTATTTAATGCTTTTCTATCCCACCTATTACAGAAAGTCTCCAGACAGTATTATAATAAAATAAAAAGCACAGCATCACATTCTCTGTTGTTGTTGTTGTTGCTAGTCACAAAGTCGTGTCCAACCCATTGTGACCTCATGGAAAACATTCCTCCAGGCCTTCCTGTCCTCCACCATCCCCTGGAGTCTACTCAAGCTCACACCAACTGCCTCAGCGACTCCAGCTAGCCACCTCATCCTCTGCCATCCCCTTCTTCTTTTGCCGTCCATCCTTCCCAGCATTAGGCTCTTCTCCAGGGAGTCCTTCCTTCTCATTAGATGGCCAAAGTATTTGAGTTTCATCTTCACTATCTGGCCTTCTAAAGAGCAGTCAGGGTTGATTTCCTTTAAGATCAACTGGTTTGATCTCTTTGCGGTCCAAGGGACTCGCAGGAGTCTCCTTCAGCAGCACAATTCAAAGGCCTCAATTCTTCAGTGCTCAGCCTTCCTTATGGTCCAACTTTCACAGCCATACATTGCAACTGGGAAAAACATAGCCTTGACTATATGCACTTTTGTTGGCAGGGTGATGTCTCTGCTTTTTAGTATGCTGTCTAGATTTGACATAGCTTTCCTCCCAAGGAGCAAGCATCTTTTAATTTCTTGGCTGCAGTCCCCATCTGCGGTGATCTTGGAGGCCAGGAAATAAAATCTGTCACTACCTCCATTTCTTCCCCATCTATTTGCCAGGAAGTGAGAGGACTGGATGCCATGATCTTAGTTTTCTTAATGTTGAGTTTCAGGTCAACTTTTGCACTCTCCTCCTTCACCCGCATCAAGAGGCTCTTTAGTTTCTCTTCACTTTCTGCCATGAGAGTAGTATCATCTGCATATCTGAGGTTGTTGATGTTTCTCCTGGCAATCACATTCTCTATAAAACCCCAATTAAAGGAACAATTACACCTTAAAATGTTAGGAAAATAAAAAGGATTTGGCCTGGCATGGAAAAGAATAAAGTACCGGTGCCAGGCCCTGCTCGCTGGAGAAGGTGTCCCATAACCAGGGTGCCACCACAGAGAAGGCCCTTCTCCAGGTAGCCACCGTCCTGATCTCCTTCAAAGAAGGCTCTTGAAGAAGGACCTCTGACCCAAATCTTCCCTTCTTAGGGAAGAAGATGCTCCTTCAGATAACCATTTCCCCCCCTTGCCTCTTGCAGTTTTGTCCTACTGGTCCTGCAAACAGCAGTAATCAGACACTCAGGCCTCTCCTTACATCCTCCATAATGTCTCATACTCAGTGCCATCCCTGAGCAACGTGGGACTGGGAGGAATGTACGGAAACCAGTACAAAAGCAAAACAAATTAAAATGGTGAAGGAAGGAGGAGAAAATTTTGAAGACCGCCCTTTTTATTTCTAGAAAAGTAAGAAAAGAAAAAAACTCTGAGAAATTTTGCCTTGGTTCCAGTTGCCTTTCTACTCCGGGATCTTTCACCTACCAAATTTCTGTAGGGTGATTTGGAATACATCGTCTCTCTAATGCACTTGCCTGGAATGCAGATAAACCCTTTATATTTCCCTGCAAAATACTTCCCAGGAAGTCCTGCAGCTGGTGTGAGTGCATGCATCAGTACCTTGCTCAGCTCCAAGGAACCCAAACCTGTCCCAGTTTTCCCTGAAAAATTTCTTCTCCCATGAAGGAAGCTTCCATTCTTGTGCTGTACTCTCCAGGCCTTGCATACCATTTTTGAATTTCTTCTGTTCTTGTTTTAAAGGTAAAAGGTAAAGGTTTCCCCTTGACATGAAGTCCAGTCATGCCTGACTCTCGGGGGCGGTGCTCATCTCCGTTTCCTGGCCGAGGGAGCCAGCGTTTGTCCACAGTCTCCGTGGTCGTGTGGCCGGCATGACTAAACACCGAAGTGCACGGAACACTGCTACCTGCCCACCAAAGTAGTACCTTTTTATCTACTTGCACTTGCATGCTTTCAAACTGCAAGGTTGGCAGGAGCTGGGACGGGGAACTCACCCCATTGTGCAGATTCGAACCAGCGACCATTCGATCAACCAGCCCAGCAGCACAGCGGTTTAAACCACTGCGCCACCTGCAGTCCCTGTTGTTTTAGAACCTCCCTAATCAATGTGAGATGGAGAAGGGTGTTGTGCATGTCATTTGTTTTCCCAAGTGCACATCTCTGCATTTCCTTGCAGTCTCCCAGCCTGCCTCCATTTCATGATCTGAAGAAGGACTATGGAAAGCATTCCCATTATGTCTTCCCTTGCACTTAGTTTGAAGTATAGGAAGCTGGGAAGTCAACTGGCAGCTGGAGCAAGGATTGTACAATATAAGGTAGGGCATTCAAATTCCTGAACTGCTTCATAAGTAAGCACAAGAATCCCGAACACAATCCATGTGGATTTCTCCAAAACGTTCTACAACTTTGGCATTTTAGAAGCAGCATTGTTTCTATCAAATGGAATGAGAATGAACAATTTTTTAAAATGTATTTCTATCATAGCCAAGATGTCCCTTTAAAAAAAAAAAAAAATGCTCCCATTTTCAAATGCCTTCATTCAATAGGACAGAAAGGAGTGGATAATGTAAACTCCTGAAGACAGAAAAGAGCAAAATGAGTGGATTCAGTTATTTTTTGATCCGGAGAACACACTGAACAAGTAGCTCCATCCAACGTAATGCAGGGTTGGCCTTGTTGCATTGGGTATGGCGAGCATCGGAAGGCCATGCTTGCAAGGGACTTGTTCCCCTCAGAAATGATAGCTCCAACGTGAGGCTTTGGCATTTCACAGAGCCACTGTTCTTTGGGTGTGTGTTCTGAAATAGTCCCAAGCTCAATTTGGGATGAGTTCCTTATGCATTTGTACATACCTGGCCTATTACTGGCATGGCGACAATATATTCTACATTATCTGAGCCTGCTAAAGCATGATGAGCTGGGGACAATCTACAGTAGGCATTTTTATCAGCACTGTAATGCCTGACTCACTGGCATGTCCCATGATGCTCAGCCCAACCGTCTCTCCCATGCTTTTTCTTCCAAGATATCTCAGCTTTCTTCAGAAATGTTATATCATGGGTTTTGTTTAGATTTTGCATTTTTCTCCCAGTATGTGTATGTACACACACTCAGTGTACTTGCAGTGTTGTTCTGGGGTGAGGACTAGTGGTTTCGGCTGGTTCTTGGGCTGCTGCAGGATGGGGAGAGGAATGTCTTCCTGGACTTCAGCGAAACAGTAGCTGGGAGACCGTCGGGAGCTTTCTTCCCCCCCGCCCGCCTTTCTCTGTCCCTGACTTATAACCCCCCACCCCCCAAATAAAGTTTGTGATCTCTTTTGGAAAAAACAAAACAAAAACCAAGTAGCTCCATTCAGATTCTGAAGTGTTTCCATCCAGAACAGCACTAGCAGGACTAAAGGGCGGGAGTACTTTTCCTTTATAGACAATTTAGGCAGTACTAAACAATAATCAAGATAACTCGGAGGTACAGGAATGTAGCGAGAAGGCAGAAGTGGAGGTTATTAGACCCCATTATGATAAGCCTTAATAATGAAAAGGAACATCAACCGGCAAATGTACTCTAAACAAAAATATCTTTTTGGAACGAATCACCTAAATTGCTAAACACACCAGTTTAATGAATATGTCCCCCATAAAGCTTGAAGCAGGACCATTCTCCTTTCTGGCACTGTGTTTCTCTTTCCATCACTGATACATTTTAGATTTACCTCAGGATGTGCTTCCAAGACAAATAGGTTTCCTACGGAGAAATATTGTTTGCACAGTCAGCCCTTCACAACTGGATGGTGGAGACACTGGACACATTTGTACGCTACTTAAGTGAAAAGGGTGCTCGTAAGGTTTGCAATGTGTCCTGTAGTGTTGCTGCTCTGGAACTAAAGACAGCTATGTGGATGGAAAGTGGTTTTTCTGGCTGCAGTGAGACTCCATCCGAAGCTACCCTCCTGGAATAGAAACTTAGAAACAGAGCAAGTCAGAAGGGGTCTCCTGGGCCATCTAGTCTGACTCCCGGCTCCAGCCAGCTCTGCTGATGACATGCCCACCATGAAATGGGGCAGGGCAGCAGAGAAAAGCTC
>JAIXND010000762.1:4323827-4368364 GCA_023646645.1 Varanus salvator macromaculatus
AATTCCCAATGAGAAATAAATGAAAAAAATATATACCGAAGAAATGCAGAACACAGGGGCCAGATTCAGTATGGCATAAGCTTTTCCCCCGACCATCCATCTTTTGGTGGTTTCCTGGGCTTTATGTAATTTTCTCTTTTCTTCATTACTAGAAGTAGGACCTGTAATTAAAACATGATGGTACTTTGGAGGGAGAGGCGTCAGCCCTGCCTTTTGGGCTGAACTTTGCCTTCAGCCCTGCCAAGGCCGCTGTGACCTCCAAAGCTGAATTTAGCCCCTAAGCTGAAAGGGCTGCATTACTCCTGCTATTGGGGTTTCTTCCCGGATTAGACTCTGGACTTGATGATCTTACCAGATTTGAGGAGGGAGCTCCTTAGATGGCCATTTGTAGTCACTAGTAACTTCAGATATCAGCCATAATGGCCCTATGCCATGTGTAACACCTTAATTTTGAGGCACACAACCGACATCTCTCTCCTTCGGCACTCCTGCTGTTACTCTTGGTGCATCAGCCTAGCGTCTTCTGGACTCAGTGTGACTGAGCCCAATTCAAGGTACCGGCTTGCAACCTATACAGCTGTACGTGGCTTAGGACACCATCTGTGATGGAGCATCTCCCAACCTGGATCTTTCCAGATGCTGCACTGGACATCTCAGTCCGTCCTCTGAGTGCCACCCCAGAGGACAGCAACAGAGAAGAAGGCCTTTCCTGCAGTGGCCCTGTGACCACGGTAGGAGGCTCATCTGGCACCAAACCCGTTATCCTTTCCCCCGTGCCAAGACATTGAACAGCACTGCATGGCTGTAAAGACATGTGACTTTGAAGGGCTTATGCCAACTGCTTTTGTTTGCTTCTTTGTCTTCTGGCAGATCTAGCTGCATTAAACTTAGTTTAGTTGTTCGAATTGTTTTAAATTCTGCATTTGATTTTATGCTGTTTACAATTGCTTTTGCATTTTGTATTTTGATATATTGCATAAGTTGTTGCTGACCATCCTGAATACTTTGACTTCAGAAAACGATAGTGGTGCTGGTGGTATTTGTAGTAATAATAGCAGGAGGAGTAATAATAGCAGGAGGAGTAATAATAGTAAATGTTTAGACAGGAAAAAATACAACTGCCAGAAAATTCCAACCAGCAGAGCTCACTGAAGAATGCCAGGAAGTGTAGGACTTCTTTTCTGGCTACCTATGCATAGAAACAGAGTGAGTCAGAAGGGTCCCTAGGCCATCTAGTCTGACCCCCAGCTCCAGCTGGCTCCACTCATGACATGCCAACCATGTGCACGTCCAATCTTTCCTTGAAAGCCTTCACTGGTGGGGCCTCCACTGCTTCCCATGGTAGCCCAATCCATATTCTAGGGGTCCTAACCATCAGGAACCACTTCCTGACATCCAACCTGATACCCAGTTCCTTGACCTTTGCTCCATTGAATTGTGCCCTGTCCTCCACCACAAGGAGAACAGATTATGACCCTCTTCCATGTGACACCACTTCACATACCTGTAAGTCGCTATAAGATCCCCTCAGAGTCTCCTTTTTTCCCAGGCTGAAAAGACCCAACTCCCTCAATCTCATCTCATATGGCATCCCCTCCAATCTGGCTACCAGCTTTGAGACGCTGTGCTGAACTGAATCTAACCTTAAGGACCTTCCTTGTCCACCAAGATACCCCAAACTTTCTCCTTCACACAAGTCATAAATGGATTGTTTCCAGAAGCATCTAAGGAGCACAGATGGACCTTGTTTTGGGTTCCTTAGGTCCAAGCTGAGAGAGCTGCTGCAACAACACCTCAAGCAGCTCTAGCCTCTTGAAAACTTAGTTCTCACCATGACTGGACCTTTGTGTTGCTGATAGTGATACGTGAAGAATCCAGTTTGGGGATGGGACTCGGTTGGCTTTCCACAGCTCAGCTCCCCAAACTCTGGCCTGCTTTCTTTTGCTTTAAATCCTTTTCACACAGAGAGGTCATGTGGGCATCTGGCAGGAAGTATATCAGTCAGGCTGGCTTCCAGGTATGCTGCCTGCCACCCACACACCCACTGTGCACGTGGAGTTGTGTTTCCACACACACGATTTGTGGACTTTGCATATTTTGTTGAAGGGGCTGTGTACTTTGTGCAAAGAAGCGGTATGCTAGCTTTCCTGGTCATTCAAGACCTGATCTCACCTCAGCCCTGTGGCCAGAGCTGAGCATGGAAAGTCTAGCAAATGCAAAAGAGCCAGACTCCAGCTGAATCTTTGCATCCCCACTGCTGTCCTTTGAATCCCTACTTGATTCTCCTTCAAGGACTTCCATAGAATCATTGAACAGTAGAGTTGGAAGGGGCCAGAGGGCCTTTGGGTCCAACTCCCACTCAGGGCAGGACTCCAAGTCAAACCATCCCTCTCAGATGGCTGCCCAGTTGTGTCTTGTATACTTCTAGTGTGGGAGAGCCCATGACCTCCTTAGGTTGTTGGTTCCATTGGTTTTGTTTTGTTTCATTCCTCCATTGGTCTCATTGTGGTTAACTGTGCTCCCTCTTCTTCTGTTCTAGTTGCTTACCTTTGGAACTTGGCTGCACTTCATACATTTCACTTGGAACAGGCCTTACCTAGGCCACTTGCCATTGTCTGTTTAGTGACCTCTCCAGTCCTAGCTTGAATTGCTGTCTTGACTGGAGACTGGTATGCTTGACCTTCTTTACTCATTTGCCATTGAACATGCCCCTCAAGTGTCGTAATGCCAAGTCCAAGCCAGATGTGGCAGGATACAGTGCAGCTGACCTTCAAAGGGGAGGTGGTAGGACTCAAACAAGCCATTGTTGATAGATGCTGAACTTTGCCTGAAGCCCAAGAGTTGACTGATATTTCAGGCTTCAAGGTGAGCTTTGGCCTTCCCTGGAAACTTCCCTGCTCCCAAGGAAGTTTATGATCCATTCAGGTAACCAGTGAATCAATTCTACATGCTCTTCCTAGTCAAAATGATTCTGAGCCAAGAATTTATGAGCAAGATCTGTGCCCTGGTCACTGGCATGCCAAACAGAGGCCTGGCATTTGGTGCACTAGACAGATTGTGTCCTATCCATCTTCGGAGTGAAATGAGCACTCTCCAGTGCCCAACTAAACTGGGCCGTTTCAGTCCCAAATGTTGGTACTGATGAAAGCTGGGGAAGTAAACACTGCAAACACAGGGACAACCTCATCTTTTTGCCTGCCATCTGTATTTCCTCCCTGGTGTAGAGATTATTTCCTTCTCCAAGTTCAAGGAGAGAAACCCATGAGCACCAACTGAAACGTTATATCATCCCTTGGCTGCAGTTTGCCGTTCTGTGCTTCTCATTCAGAGCCTTCATTAAAAGATAAATTCATTCCATGTGGTCTCAAACGCTCCACACTCTCTCATTATACTGGAAGTTGCTGGCCTTGAGTTATATCTTTCTTTTTCACTTCTCTTTCTGGTTTCTTCCAAAGTCAAAGACCAAGCTAGTGAGTAAGTGGTGGGAAAACAGAAGAGGTTGTATCTTCAAATGGCAAGGCATCTGGGTTTGAACTTTTTGTTCCATGCATTCGTTCTTTGGTTGGGGTAGGGATCCTTTTTGGGTGGTATGAACCTGCTGGGCTCCCCAGGCTTAGCTCCTTGGACTCCAGCCTTCTTTGTCATGCCTCTGAGACTGTGTTCCTGGTGAGTGTGCCCAGAGTTTGTGGAACACACACCAGGAATCGAGGCCCACACACTGTGCATGCACTGTCCCTCTTCCACACCATTGGCAGCAGCCTTTGCACTTGACATGGGAGAGGGTTGTTCACCTTCAGCTCGCCAGAAATGCAGCCCTGAAGGACCACTGGTAGGGAGGGTCCCTCTCCCATACCATGTGTCCTGGTGCTTTGTTTGTGGTGTTGCACCTGAAATGGAAGAAAGTTGCTGGTTGTGCATCCCGTATTCCATGAACATTTGTATACTTGCTCTTGGATTGGGTTTCAGGACTGGGCCAAGCATGAGAGGAAAACAGTGAATGCTGGAGAGACATATTCCACTGAGTCTCAGTTCAACCCTAGTTAGGGGTCCCAGGTCTTCAATTAGTGTGGACATCTTTGGATGTTTACAACTGCATGTCTTTGCAACTGTATCCAGTATTCCTACTTTTACTGTTTATTCTTGGGTTTGTGGTTTTTTTTTTAAATTCTGTTAGCCACAAATCCTCAATTTGGAAGGGAGAAAATAGGATACAAGTAACTCAAGGTGCAATGCTATATCCTCCTATCATCGCCTTTGAAATTCCAGCTCCAAGATCCTATGAGCTCAAAGAAGGGACTTGAATGGCCACGTCGCCACCCTGCCGTCTTGCAGCTGGTATGGAAAGAGGTGCTCTGACTGCCCCCTCACCTCAAAGCTGCAGGTGGGTCTTGGAAGGAAAAAAAGGGGGCATGGCAAGGACAGCGAGGGAAGGCGACTGGGGCTGTGAAGTTGTGCCAGGTCCAACCAGTGTGTCTCCCTCACCAGTGCTAAGTTAAGAGAGCAGAAAACAGCCTTCCAGCTAAAACGCTGGGCTGTGAAGGCACAGCAGTGACAGGGGCCGCTACTGCCATGGCTCATCGCTTGCATCGGAGGCTCATCAGCCTGTGAGCCTGGAGGCTTTGTTAGCATCTGCCACAGAGCCATTAGGGCTGCACCCCAAATAAATGAGCAGAGAGGTGCACACTGCATGGCATCTTCATGTGCTCAGATGCAGGTGTTGCACTGGGTAAATGGGGAGAGAGAAACTGTTCTAGCCATTCATGCTTTCTCAAAAAGGAATCTGGGGACATTCAGTGAAGCAGTGATGGGAGAACTGAAGGAGGGCCTTCTTCACATGGTGCCTGGTTAGGTGTGGGACTTGCTACCAGAAGATGTAGTGGTGGCTTTGACTTGGACGGTTCTGAAAGACAGCTGGGGCCAGTCATGAGAACAGGCATGGCCTGTGAATGCCACTGGCTGGAAAACAGGCGGGTGGAGACGCTGTTCCACTCATGGTTGGTCTGAGGCCTTCCCTGGCCTTCCAGTTGGCTGCTATGGAACTGGAATGCTGGGCTAGATAGGCTTTCATGTTGATCAAGCAGAATCCGGACCTCCTCGGGGTCTTCTGTGCCTTAGGGATAAATTGCATCTCCGACCTTCTCAGAGATTCAGCTACAGCCATCGGTGAGGTGGCATGACATCGCAAACTCAGGAGATGAATGCGGGCATTTGAGCAAGGCATAAGTCATGTGCAAAATTGGACCATGATTTTCCCGGAACAAAGACCAGGATAGCGGGTCAGTGGAGCACCCATGTATGTCGCCAACTCTCTCTTCCCTCTCTTCATCCTTATGAAACGCTGCAGGACACTACTGTGGTTTGGGGGTGTATGTGCTGGGCTAGGGCTCCAGAGATCCAGGTTCCGGTCCCTTTTTGGCCATGAAACTCACTGGGTGATTTTGGGCCAGTTGCAGACCCTCAACCTAACGTATCTCTCATGGTCATTGTGAAGATAAAATAAAGAGGAAGATTAATTTGTTTGCCGTGTTGCATTCCTTGAAAGAGGAAGAAAATAGTAGGATGCAAGTATGATGTTAGGAAATCATCATCAACATCATCATCATCATCATCATCATCATCATGTAATGTACAAATACTGTGAGCTTCTTTTTAACCTCTTGATGTATAGGATGAGCTGCTTCCATGAAATCTTTGCACCAAGTCCATAAATTAATATTTCTCTTTGATCCATTCATGTCTGACTCCAAGAAGAGGCCATGTGGGTCTGCTTATTGGTCTTGTTCATCCAGATTTCCAAAATCTGCAAATGATTTGCAGCAGAAATGTCTGAGGGGAGGGAGAGGTCTGTCCTTAGTTATGTCCTTAGTTCCTCATGTTTATGGGCATAACAGTTCCGGTGGGGATATATGCAAAATTTATTTCCGTTTGCTCTTCGTCAGTCAGTATGGGGTAGCGGTTAGTGTTGGACTGAGTCATGGGAGATCTGGGCTCTCCTCCTCACTCAGTCATGAAGACCACTGGAAAGCTTTGGGCTAGCCCCTGCCTCTCAACCAATCTACCTCGCAGGATTGTTGTCATGAGGATAAAATGGAGAGGAGAAACTTGTAAGCTGCCTTGGGTTCCTTGCAAGGAGGAAAATAAATGCAACGTAATAATAACCAGGACGTTGGTCCTTTTGGACCAAGTATGGTCTGAGGTGCAATTTGGATTCCATATATTTCTGAACTTCCCTGCAGCCTTAGGCTAATTTTGGAAGGGGCACGAGACACATGAGAAATAGCACCATTCTTAGCACCGCATGGAAAGTGTTTCATCTAACTTGCTGGGCGCTCTGGGTGAAAGGAATGCCAACGCCCAAAGATGTCCTCTGTTTTTGGTCTGGCATGAGTGCTGCTAAGTGGGGAACGAATTCAAGGAACAAAGCTCCCCAGTCAAACATGTTTCAGTGTTTGTTTATGCTGTGAGCCGCCCCGAGGCTTTGTTGCAATGGGGGCGGCATACAAATGTTTTAAATAAATAAAATAAAGAAATAAAAGCCAAATCAACTGCCTGGCTTCCCTCCCAGCTTGCCATCATGGCCATAGCACTGTCTTTCCCTCACCTAAGAACATAAGAGAAGCCCTGCTGGATCAGAGCTGAGGTCCGTCCAGTCCAGCGCTCCATGCACATGGTGGCAAACCAGCTGCCCACAGCGTCCCTCCAGCAGGGTGGGGGCAAGACCTCCTCCTTCCCAAGCTCCTCAGCAACTGGTGTATGCATGCATGCCATCTCCAGGAGGTGGCCCATAGCCAGCAAGGCTAGTAGGTGCAAACCCTTTGAAAGCCATCCAGTTTGGCAGACATCACCACTGCCTTTGGCCGTGAATTCACGTCACTTTCCTTGTCTTTTCCTTTTTGGGGTGAAAGCTCAGACGCGGGCCGTTGCATGGTGAAGTGCTCTTCCTCCTTCATGCAAAGGGTGGCAGTAGAAGAAAGGACATCGCAGTGCAGTCAGCTCAGACGGAAAAGCAGCTCATCCTCATGATATCACCCGGAAAATGGCTGAACACCCCACGGCAGTCTTTGATCAAGCTCCACATCCACTTGTAAGAGGGGAAATCCAGCCTTGTTCCTCAGGGATAGAAAAATGAACAACTTTCCATTTCACAAAAGTTTTCTTAACAGCAGCTCACTGCTCATGTGAACTCATGTTTGCATCACAAGCAGCCTTGCATAAGCAGGGAAAACGCACCAAATGAACAGCCATCAATTTTCACCCCAAATCTCTCCAAAGTGTCCATGAGGACCAGATTGTGGGTAATGGAATCACTTGTGCTGTTTTGGAAAATCATGGAAATTGAATACAGGCATTTGCACAAAGCAAACATTGGAGAATTGTGTGCAACAATTTGCAAGTATTTTTGCTGGTCACATTCTGTTGTGTTCACCTTTTGAGAAACGGAAATGATACATAACCTCTTCAGAGCAGAAGAAATGACATTGTCAAACATTCCTATCCTCCCCATTAAAAGTATAGAAAAGGCTTTAAACAGCCAGTGTGGTGTGTTAGTTCAAGTGTTGGACTGGAAATCCGAGATCCAGGTTCTTGTCCCCAAGCCACAATGAAGACTGGTTTGGGACCAAACACAGACTCGGCCAGGTCTACCTCTCAGGGTTGTTGTTATGAGAAAATGGAGAGGAGGAGAAATTTGTAAGCCACCCTGGGTCCCTTGCTAGAGGAAGAAAGGTGGGGTGTTGATGCAGGGCAGCCAGCTACATGAAGGACCATCTCCTCCTATACATACCTGCCCATCTCTTAAGATCAGGTCAGGAGACCCTCCTGCAAGTGCCATCCCTCAAAGAGGACAGCAGGATGGCAAATGAACGAAGGGCCTTCTTGGTGGCTGCTCCCTGCCTCTGGAATAGCCTCCCCCGGTAGGTTCTCCTGGTGCCATTTCTATAGCCGTTTCAGTGCCAGGCAAAATGTTTCTTTTGAATATCTTTTCCAGCAATTGATCCTGCACTACTGCTTTGTCTGGTTGTAATTGTTAGGTTTTAAATGTTAATAATGAAGCTTTTCTTCTTTATTTCATATGTGGTTTTTATCTTTATGTATGTATTTTTATGTGTTTTTATCTTTATAGAAAGCCACCTTGAGACTATGCTAGTAGGCGGCATATAAATGAAAGTATAAATAAATGATGACGATGACGATGATCAGCAACCTGGTCCTTCTTGCTCTCATGTCAGCAAATGCTGTGATAGCTTCCCATGAGCTTGAGAAAAGCTGCGTAGCCTCAGGGGCCCAAAACCACCATGGGCTCCAGAGGCCGCAAGGCAGCGAAACAGAATCACACGGGACAGGCTGTCTCCAGAGCTGGGCCTCAAGGCTTTCCCCAGCCTCCCTGCCCCTGTTGCAGGCTGCAAGTTTGGGAAGGGCCATTTCTCATCTTGTCAGATCTCTGCCCATGGTGATGACATGCTCTAGAACCCTAACGGCTGCCCATGTGAGGGCTCTGCACGCATTCCGTTGACACGCTCTAGAACCCCAGGGGCTGCCCAATCGAAGGCTTTGCACTCATTCCATTGCCACCTCCTCCAGGACCATGGAACAGGTGGTGCTAGCATCCAAAACACAAGCTGGAAGTCAATTCTACTAAAGTAGCTAAAACTTTCTCCCTGGAGCACTCCCTCAACACACACACACACACACACCAGTTTTGAAATGAACATGTTTGGAGAGCCAGATTTCTTTCAGCCACTATTTTTAGATGCTCTTTCGTACTCCACAGTAGCTGGGGAACATTTGGATTAAATCTGATCTCACAGATTCCCCTTTGGCATATCATGCCATCAGATATTCTCTCTGTGTCTGCTCCAACATGCTCAGAATATGCTTAGTGATGTCATCACCTCTCAGCATCATCTGGCTTGAGAAATACATGGAGCCATAAACCTGCATGGAAGTTCTCATTTTATTAACTTCAGTGTCACCCATAGTACCTGATACCGGAATGCCAGCATATTTGGCATGCATTGGTATTCGGTGACATGGAATTACCAGAATGCCATTTAGTACTCCCAGAAGTAGCAGCAAGCAGGAAAAAAGAATGGGGGTCCCGGTGCAAGGATGCTTTGGGAACTCCAGTGCTCCAAGGCATGCCAAAATGTCAGTGGCTCTTCAGGAAACCTTGTTCCCTAAAGGTTATTCGAATCTGAGGAAATCACTGCAAGACTCAGATGTCAAATTCCAGTAATATGGATCCTGGTGGTAATCCCTCGATAATATGGCAGCCCTGTGTGTGATATGCCAAGCTGCATGGAGGGGGAATTGGAGGAAAGGAATCATAAACAATATTGCCCCAGCAGAGAAGCAAACTGGAAAGAGAAGGAAGGCAAAGTTGTTTGCTGAGCTTCCCTTGTTCTTCTGAATCCCAGAATCTGGGTGATTCATGTCTTCATCCCTGCATACCTGGTCCTCAATCTCTCTCTCTCTCTCTCTCTTTCTCTCTCTCTCTCTCATCTTTGCTTGTAGAAACAGACAAAAAAGAAATCAATTTGTATTAGCAACCACCAAAATCATATTTCCCATTTATTAGCATGTAATTTTATGAATGCTGTTGAAAAAACCTTGCTTTACTAATGAATTTTTTTTCATCTGCCCTTAATATAAAACTTCCAAATCTCATTAGCGCAAGCAGTTGTTTAATAAAAATAATGGCTTTAATAAGGCAGAATTGAAAAATTCTGATATGATTAGATATGGGGACAAACATTAATCACAAGCATGAAAATACATATGGTTTCGTAAAACATGTATTGCTCCGTATTATCATTTTAAATGGTAATTCGTTGTTATTATTAATAGAAAATAAAGTAGGCCAGTAAATACTTCTAATAATAATAACAATCAGTCCAGAAATGCATTTTGTTAGTCGCGAAATTGTGCCCAACCCAACATGACCCCATGGACAACATTCCTCCAGGCCCTCCTGTCCTCCACCATCCCCCGGAGTCCACCTAAGCCCACACCCACCACCCCAGAGACCCCATCCAGCCAC
Organism: Varanus salvator macromaculatus; assembly: GCA_023646645.1. Lineage (NCBI taxonomy): Eukaryota > Metazoa > Chordata > Lepidosauria > Squamata > Varanidae > Varanus > Varanus salvator. The sequence goes on from JAIXND010000762.1 coordinate 4,333,867, forward strand.
CTCATCCTCTGCTGTCCCCATCTTCTTTTGCCATCTATTGTTCCCAGCATTAGGTTCTTCTCCAGTGAGCTGTTCCTTCTCATTAGGTGGCCAAAGTATTTTACTGAAATACTGAACTCTAAGTCCTCTGTACTTGAGTGAAAGAATGCCAGTGTGTTTGGAAGAGAACCACAGCCTTCCACATGTGGGAGGATAATGGTTTCCTGAAGAGGTGGTTTATTCAGATGTATTTCTGTTAGCCTTCAGGCCTGGTTATGGGGCATAGCCTGGTTGGGTTGCCTTGGCTGTTGATCTGTGCCGAAAATGAAAAAGGCAAAATGAAGCCCCATAGGCTGTGCAGAACTTCTCCATCACCTACATTGCCATTAGCCCTGGTATCCTTCACAGCCATCATTCCGGGATGGGAGTTGGAGAATCCATTTTACATGGACCACCATCTTTCCTGCAGGGCTAATTTCAGTATATGATGTTCTGGTTCAATGATGTGTCCCATCAATCCCATTTGCCCTCTTTGTTGTTTAACGTCTACAGAAAACCACTATGAAGACAACATCCAGAATTGGAGCCACTGGAGCAAGCAGTAGGTCAACGTAAGTCACCCAACTTGACCTCTCCTTTCCAGCAGTTCTAGTTCCAAATTATTGTCTGATGTTGGCAATGGACTGGAAGAGGTTGAACAAACTGAAGATGGCAGCGGTGTCCCTTAGTTGGTCGAAGGGCATTGGGGACTGGGGTCAGCTCAGTGCTGAGTGGGCTTACGCTTCCTTTGAAGACCCAGATTCAGAGTCTAAGTGTGCTTTTAGTTTCGGCCTTGGGTTTTGGCCAGGACCACGAGTGCCTTTGCCCAACCAAGGCTGCTTCGGAGATGGTGCCATTCCTGGAGATGTTTCATGTAGCCACTCTCATGCATGTCTCCATTCCATCCCAATTTGGACTACAGTGATGGGCTACAGGGGGCTGACTTTGAGAACTGCATTGGTTCTGAATGCCACATCCAGGAGCAGTTACTCAGAGCACCTTGTTACAGCACCTGTGCTGGCTACTCATCCGTTTCCTCTACAGCTTAGGACCAAGCTATCGGAAAGATCACATTCCTCCATAGGAGCTTGCAAGTGCTTGAAGATCTCTGGGGGAGCCTGTCCACACTGGAAGCCATTAGGAGTAGATCCAAGAGAAGCCCTGAGAGCTCCCTTAGGACCAAGGCAAGGCTGTTCCGGCAGATGTACAGAACTTGTTCATTCTGTTCCATGTTAGTTTTGCAGACCTCTTTTGATACACATCTAACCTTTGATGGATTTGAATTTCCCCCACCCTTTGGAAAAGTACAGAAAAATGTCCACACCATTTACTGAACTTTCATTGTTTGCTGTTGTTTAGTCACAAAGTTGTGCCCAACCCATCACGACCCCATGGACAACATTCCTCCAGGCCTTCCTGTCCTCCACCATCCCTTGGAGTCCACTGAAGCCCACACCCATCACCCCAGTGACTCCATCCAGCCACCTCATCCTCTGCATGAGCATTTTTTTTCACTTAACTCAGAATATAATCAAAGGGCAGAGTGCATAAAAGGTTAACAGAGACTGAAGAGCAATCATAGATGCATAAACAACCAAAAATTGTTTGCCTGTGTATGTGCATTAAAAACTAACTCAGGAATAGTTGGACAGATGAGCTGTCCCCTGCCCCAGAGTCTAGCGTCAGCTAAACAGGGCAGAGTAACTGAACTCTGTTAGGAACTTCAAATGGATAACCTTGAGGAAAGAAAAAGAGATGTGTGGGGGAATCTGAGATGAAAGGGAAGAGAGAAAAAATCAGGTTGGTACAAACTTATTACCAATAAGTCCCACTTTCTTAATGGTGACCCTTCTAACTGACCTTTCTCCTTTTGGTATGGACTTCTCCAATGTGCCTCACTGGCACTTTTCAGACAGTCTGGTGGACTTCTACTAACTTTTGGTAGAAAGCTGTAGTCTCTGCTTGGACCAAGGGGAATGAACAGAGCTGTAAAAAGCTACACCCATATGCAAACATGTTTCCCCTTGTGTACACATTACTGCATGCCTTTCTGGCTTGGAGAGCTACATGGCAAGAAGTATAGAAGGAAACATTTTCAAGGGTGAGTGTGGTTTGCTTTGCAAGTGTGAAATTCAAACACAAACGAGACAAATATACCTCCCAGTGCTAATTGAAATGGGTCTAGAAAAGCATTTTTACCTAAAAGACACTAGAGTTGTACAATCATCATTCATTTGAGTGCTTTGCACGAAACGTACACAAAATATTTGTGTAAAAGAGGATATTTGTGACTGCTGAATATTTGTTATAACCCTCAGGGTCCAGAGAAGTTATGTTGCTTAAAGACAGTCAGAATTGTCTCTTCTCAGCGGGACACACTAATATCTCCCAAATCCAAGGGACTCTGCAGAACCCAAACCCTTTTCCCCACCCTGCCTTCTAGTTTAGAAATCATGTCCTTTAGAGGATTCAAGTTTGCCCTAGGACCACTAGCTTCCAGCCTCCTAATCTTAATGGATCTTTCTATTGACTTTGCTGACATTTCAAATGCACATATTTACTACTGTAGATGGTGTTTTTATTATTCCCCATCCATTTTAATGCTTTTTTGGAGGGCGGGGGACCTGCAGGAAATGCTTTAATAGAAACTCCAGTTGAGTTCTGCTGGCACCAAGCAGGGGCTTTAAAAACCTTTCGACTGTCGGGAAGGGTTGCTTCCAAGTGTTCTGTTTTTAAATATACAACCTCAAGGTTATGCATTATTTACAGGACAATTTGTTTGATCATTATTCATGACTCCTGTCATTAGTGGTACCAGCTTGAATGCTGGGAAAGCCCTGGCTATTTACTGGAGTCCCTTCTCCTTTTACTGTGGCTTATGAATCACTCAATGAATTATTAAGGGGCTGATTTGTATTTTTATGAACGGGTGATGCACTAGCCACTTCAGCTAATATTCCTAATGTCATGCTAAAAGGCTGAAGAGCTGACAAAGCCAAAACAAGGAAGGAGAAACATGCCTTGGTTTTGCTGGCGTGAGACAATGCCAAGTGATGTGCATCTTGTAGCACACAAAATACATTTAGCGCCACTCCTGCTGAGCCAAAACAAGGATGTGGCTTCTTTTGACTGAGCACCATCAACCTCCACAGATTTCCCAGGTGGCCATTGATCTGTTTCATTGATACCCAAGACGTCCTCTTTAATGGACGGTTTGCCAAGCATTCGAAGCAGCGCAGCTCAGTGCTCCCTGCCAAAAAGTTGTATTCCTTCTTCCCCAGGGTCATCTGTAATTGCCGTACCCTGCTTTTTGTGTAGTACAACTGATCAGAGCTCAGGTGTTGATGCCAAGAACCTACTCCCCTTTATTTCCAATCTTCCCTTGGAACTTCAGTCATGACTGGGTGCATCTTAAGAGGAATTAATCTCATTGTGCTGATCTGAAGAAATATACAATTTGAAACTTAGTTATCCTTCAAAATGTACCCTTATCTGATTTTTTAGTGGAGTTTTCCAATCAATCCAACAAATATACAAAGATGTTTCTATGACAAAACCAGCATGATATGAGGCAAATTACTACTGCGAATACCAACAAATACTTGCAAGGCTGCCACAAGGAGTAAAGACAGGATCTCTTCTCTATCATCTCAGACTACAGGGGACAGAATAATATAAGTTACGGGAAGCTAAGTTCTGGCTGGACATCAGGAAAAACTGTGTGACAATAAGGGCAATACAGTGATGGGACCAATGGCCTAGGGAGGTTGTGGGCTTTCCCACACTGGAGACATTCAAGATGCGGCCATGTGTTCAAGATGCTTTAACTGGAGTCCCATATTTCACAGGGGATTGGACCCTTCCAACTCTACCATTCTATGCTTCTATGATAAGTGTATCTGGTAGCACTACATTCAGAAATGTGCATATTAATGATAAACGCACAGAAATGTGTGTACACATTTTCATGAGAACTTTTTTTAAAAAATCTCAATGTGTAGAATGAACGGAACCATAAACTAGGTTAGAAAGAATCCCAGAGTTTAGGCAGAGCCAAATTTATGATTAGGAAAATGAGAAACAGCCATGCTGCAATGATCCTTCATCCCTACATTTGGAATACTTTGAAACACACACCTGCTTTTGATTTGAAAAGACACTGAGGAACTGGAGGGATGCAGCTCGCTTTACTAATTGATCAGCTTGATTTTCATATTGGGCAATGAGTGGAGAGAAGGCAACTTGCCTTAACCTGTGGATTAGAGGTCTCCTCCTCTCTCCTTGGGACTGCAGGTGGCGCAGTGGTTTAAACCGCTGTGCTGCTGAGCTGGTAGATCGAAAGGTCGCCGGTTCGAATCTGCACAATGGGGTGAGTGCCCATTGCTCTGTCCCAGCTCCTGACAACCTTGCAGTTTGAAAGCATGCAAATGCAAGTGGATGAAAAGGTACCACTCCGGTGGGCAGGTAACAGCGTTCCGTGCACTTCGGTGTTTAGTCATGCCGGCCGCATGACCACGGAGACTGTCTGCGGACAAACGCTGGCTCCCTCGGCTAGGAAACGGAGATGAGCACCACTCCCTAGAGTCAGGCATGACTGGACGTAACGTCAAGGGGAAACCTTCACCTTTACCTTTACCTTTACCTCTCTCCTTACACCCACTCCATGGTCTCCCCTTCTGTCTGAAAGCTCTGCAAAGCTCTGAGACTGACCTCCCAATCTGGTGCCTAGTTGGTGCATCCATAGCAAACTAGAAATGAGAGCCCTGACAGAAACCCAGCCACCGTACTGCAGTCCCTGAGGCATCCAGACTTCCTGGCAGAGGAAGAAGCACCTCCATCGCCGGTCCCTGCTGACATTTCCCTTTCCCTAGACATGCTTCTAATGCCACCACTAGGGTGGTGATGCAACACAATTCGGGTGATCACAGCTTCCATTCCTCTCACAGAACTTCACTGTTGGGGCATCACCAAAGTTGGTCTTCTGTCATGGCGCAGCTGCATGTTAATATTTTAAAGATGATTAGTTATTTGATGAACTCAAATGTATGAGATACACACACACACACATCATCCATGCATCCTTGGCTTGTTAGTTGTGAAGTCGTGTCCGACCCATGGACAACATTCCTCCAGGCCTTCCTGTCCTCCACCATCTCCCGGAATCCACCCAAGCCCACACCCACTGACTCCATCCAGCCACCTCATTCTCTGCCATCCACTTCTTTTGCCATCAATTGTTCCCAGCATTAGGCTCTCCTCCAGGAAGTCCTTCCTTCTCATTTGGTGGCCAAAGTACTTGAGTGGCCAGAGTACTTTCATCTTCAGGATTTTTATTTATTTATTTATTTATTTATTTATTTGGAAATTTATAGGCCGCCCCTTGCCACAAGCCTCTAAAGAGCAGGATCTGGCCTTCTAAAGAGCAGTCAGGGCTGATCTCCTCTAGGACTGACCGGTTTGATTGCCTTGCGGTCCAGGGACTCACAGGAGCCTCCTCCAGCAAGGGGTGAATATCTACTCTTTTAAAAGCTGGAATCTAGCTGATCTGATCTTTGCCTGGTGGAGTGGCAGGCTTCACTTATCCCCTCTGCCATCCCCTTCTCCTTTTGCCCTTTCTTCTTTTCCCTTGGCTACAGTGGGGTTTATCCAGGAAAGGTTGCATCCCATGATGCCCTCAGTCCCCCACCTCATTACATACAGAGGATGTGCTGGTGACCTATTATATCTGAATTGTCACTCATCCAAAATATTTTTCTGCTCAACACTGGAGTATGGCTATCCCACTGTCAATGGGATGGAAGCAATGTTGCTGGTGTCGCTTTCCCCAGCGCGGGGCGACTTAGCGGGACTTGTGGTCAGAGCTGATTAGCTGAGTGCTTGACTTTTGCATGAGTAATATGATGATTTCCTTCTGCAGCAGCCAATGCTGTTCGCTTGATGGGGCACTGAGAGGACATGGCAGTTGATGAAAAGTCTGCTGTCAATCTGGCGAAGCGGAATTCAGTTTCCTGCCAGCCTACTGTGGATTTCATATATGTTCACTCTCCAAAGAGAAATGGAGAAGCAGAGGGGGCGGGGAATACATACTTGGACTTAATATAAAAGTTCATTTTCTAAAATCTGGTGTGAGCACAAGAGGAGAACCTATACAAGAAGATGGAAGTGATGTGTAGCAGAATAAAAACTCCCTAGTGAAGATCAAGGATAAATATGGATTGGATTTTAGTGGGTGGGCAGAGCGGTTCTTTGGCCTGTAGATGGAATCCAGCAGGCCAACAGACTTCCAGCTTCCCAGCTTGCAGGGCAGAAAAGAGATGTGGTCTTGTTAATGAGGATGCACACCCGAGTCTCCCATGCCACCATATCCTTGCAACTGGCATGCAAAAAGCATTGCTGAAACAGAGGGATGCAGGAGAAACACAGGTAGGAATGAAGAACCAAGAGCGGGGACATTAAAAGGAAGTTAGCGATGTGTGGCTCCCCAGACTCTGGTCTGTTTTATCTCTGCCTCAAGTCGGCCTCGTGCTGAGAATTTGCATGGATGTCCAGCAGAAACCAAGTCCAAGTGAAGCCATGAGGCCTGATGGGCACATCCTACCCACACAGCCACTGTGCAGAGTTCTGCTTTGATGCATAACTTGCAGCCTTTGCTCGTTGTACATTTTCTGCAAAGAATTGCAGACTTCCTGTACTTTAGTGCTGCTACTGCTCCCAAATGTTCATGGAGTCTCAGCTTGCCTCACTTCCTGGCCAGGGTTGAGTAGGGGAAAGAAGTCCAGCTAATGCAAAACAGCCAGATTTCCAGGTGCCTACAGAAAGCCTTTCATTATTGCCCAAGCTGTTTCTGAAATACTAGCTTCTTTCATGAGGGACTTCTCATCATAGTAAAAAACTATGCCAGCAGCTTCTCTGAATCAATCTCATTGATACTCAATCAATTCTCGTCAATCAATGAAGACGGGAATGTTCTACTATAATGTGCATGAGCACCATCTGTCATCAAAGCTAACAACATAATGGAGGCAACCATGCATGAGTCAGACAAATAAATCCGTTGCAGAGGCAAGGCCCAAACTTATATCCTGGTGTTGGTTTTGACCTATAAAGCCCTAAACGGCTTGGGACCTGGATACCTAATGGAACACTTACGCTCATATATGCCCTCTCACCCTCTGAGATCTGCAACAGAGGCCCTCCTCCAGGAACCCTCAGTGAATGAGATTAAGAGGGTGAGTACCCGGAGGAGGGCTTTCTCGGCGGTGGCGCCCAACCTATGGAATGCACTCCCCAGAGAGGTCCGCCTGGCGCCGTCGTTATTTGTTTTTCGGCGCCAGGAGAAGACCTTTTTATTTAAATCATATTTTAATTGTTAAATTGTCTATTTGTTTTTAGTTTATTGATATGTATTTATTTATTGTTTAGCTAATGTTTATAATTTGTTTATAGTTTATTTGTGTTTATTTATTTAACCGTGTGGTTTATTGTTTATAATTTGTGTATATTTAATTTGGATTGTATTTTGGGTTTGCCGAGCTGCACCGAGGGGGGGCGTGGATAGGTTTTATATAGATCGTTGAATTTTTATATGTTGTAAGCCACCCCGAGGCTTTGTTGCGATGGGGCGGCATAGAAATGTTTTAATAAATAAATAAATAAATAAATATCCCTCTATAAGTAGCTCAAAGGCTGTCACAAAGAGGAAGGTCAAGATCTCTTCTTGCTAACGCCAGAGTGCAGGACACGGAATAATCAGTTCAAGTGGTGACAACCCAGATTCGGGCTGGACATCAGGAAAAGCTTCTCATTGTCAGAGCAATGCAACAGTGGAACCAGCTGCCTGGAGACGTGGTGGGCTCTCCCACACTGGAGACATTCAAGGTGAAACTGGGCAGCCATCTGAGTGGGATGGTGTAACGTGGTGTCCTGCAGCAGTGGCAGGTTGGACCCGATGGCCTTCATGGCCCCTTCCAACTCTGCTATTCTATAATTCTATGAAACTCAGAACTAACTCCAGAGGAGCCCAGCAGACAGAGGTGCTTTCTGCACACCTGCAAGTGAAAGCATAGGCTAGCAAATCCATCTGAAGCAGCCCGTTCTAATTCCAGAGGACTGCTCTGGAGCAAGTGATACAGGATTGCTTCCAACACGTGTAAAGCTTTCCTCTTGAGGCATTAAAATGCCGGTGGAGTTGTAATGTCTGTGCATTTTAAAAGAAGCCCCAGATTCCTGGAAAGATTCATTTTTCAAGGCTGCCTAATTAGTATGCTTTAAATTTAAATAGCATGAATTAATTGCCAAGAACACTTCTGGGGAACGTTGGTGCTAAAATAAAAGCACATTGAATTGCGATGCTTTTGCAGACAAGCACTGGAGGTGTTCCACCCACCCCCGCTCATCTTCCTGACAGAGGGAAAGCAGTGTATTATTTTCTTATTAATTCTCCGTTTAAAGGAGTCTTATGAATAGTAATACGGAAGAAACAAAAGCTGTTAAATATGGTGAGAGATGAAATTCACCTCACACCTCCAGTGTGCAAAATTATGTAGATTGCCAGTTATCTGCAGGGAAGGAAGATGAGCAAAATCTCTTTCCCACAATACAGAGACTGTGACTGACTGATTGGATTAGCATGCTGTGGGCCTTAACCCTGGACTAGTTCTAACTAAGGTGGTGTGACGTATTAGGGCTAAAGAGCCACAACCGGAATAATAAATCTTCACATGAACAGCTGCTTCTCAGGTGACCTCTTCCCTCTGATGGAGCCAGACAAGTGTTCTGGTTTTATGCAGAGTCCAGTTTGATAAAGCAGCGGGACTCGCATTTAGAACTGAAATGGAAGAAAATTCAGGGTGAATTCGACGACGCAGGCTAGAACCCAGTCTAAGATTTATATGGAGTTGAGGGAAGGGTTCACATAGATGGTTCTGTGTGGATGCAATCGCTGTGGGAAAGAAGTGGCGGTAGAAAACCAGTCTCCAAAGCAAGGACAGCAACTACACAGATGCCTCATTCTGGATGCACCAGCTAAGTATTCCACTATTCCTGCTTCCACACAGAGTCTGTGAGTTTCCAGGAAGAGCTTCCCAAGTGAGCCAGGAAGCCAGGAAGCTGGGAAGAGCTTCCCAAGTGAGAGAGCAGCACAGCAATGAAACCCATTCCCAATTAGGGAGGCTGTGGGCTCTCTCACACTAGGTATATTCTAGCTGAAGAGCCATCTGAGTGGGAGGGTGTAACCTGGTGTCCTGCAATAGCAGAGGGTTGGACCCACTGGTCTTCTGGCCCCCTCCAGCTCTACAATTCTGTGCTTCTATGATTTCTGTGATTGTGCAATTGCTGTGATCCGAAAGGGGTATTCCGAGCGCCATCTAGGACCAGCAAGCATTGAGCCAGAGAACTTGGTTGGCTTCCACTTGCAAAAGTGTCTTTTGCAAGACACTTTGCAGGAAAAGGAACTGAGGTCAGCTCCAATTTGGATACCATACAGATAGCAGTTCCTCATGATTTACCGCTAACATCTGCTTGCCTGTTTGTGTGGACAACTTCCTTGGTAGTGTGAGATCAGCAGTTTGTGTGGTTGATCCCTGTCTTCCTTGGCTCATAGCTCCCTGTCTCTGATGAGAAGGGGCCTCTCCCAGAGAAAGCCTTTTCAGTTTCTCTCCCAGAGAAAGCCTTTTCAACCTCCCTACTCACCACTTCATTTAGCCAGGCAGAGTCATATTCCACGCTCGTCAACGTACTCGTCAATTTTCAGGCATATGCACTCTTCCGCCTCTTCACTAGCTGAAAAGGAGGATTAAATTGACAAGTTCTTGTCAATTTCATCCCCCTCTTTGGCATTTCCTGAACAAGATCTCTTCCCTCCCCAGAAATGAGTGAATTAGCACCAAGAAAAGAAAAGAAATTCATAGAGCTGAACTGGAAAAACACCTTGTGTTTTCACATACCCTGAAACAAAATTCCCATATATCCCTGCACGCTACCCCTGGCTTGCATAGCATCGTGAGCTTTAAATTTTTATCATCTACTCGGAGGAGATTGCAGGCAGTCAAAAGGCAGTGGGAATACCTCTTCCAGGTAATAGATGTTGTGAGATCAAGTTATATGCAAGTATAATATTCTTGAGAACTGCCCAGAGAGCTTTCACCACAGGGCACTATGCAAATCAAATAAATAATAGTGTATTATTCCTGTCAATACTGAATTAATCCATAAGGTCACAGTTAGGGCAAGAATTGAGGCCCTTTAGTGTGGTTTGGATCAGCCCACACACCAGAGCAACAAGGAAGCAGGAAGCATGGATTTCCTGCCATTTTCCTTTTCATACGTAGATCTGCCTGTGGGGGTTGGGAAGGGCAACCCATTTTGGATATGGGCCACATCCTGTCCTAAATTTGTACTTACCTTGGTGGAATGAAGGATTTCCACATTGTTCTTTTCTTTTTTTCCCCAATGTGTCAGAGGAGGAAATTGCAGTTCTGTTGGGGTAGCAGCTGATGGTTTATTGTGAGGAAAGCTGTCATCCCTGCTCCAAATACATCTCCAAATGCATTCTGGGATATATGGAGTGATGGCTGTCAAAGTGCTGAACACTGGAAAGTTGTGTTTCTCCCAGATCATTCACACTCAGTCTCCAAACAATACAAGAGAAGAGGTGGCTTTGTACTTCTCTCTTTCTTTCTTTCTTTCTTTTACACACAGATATTTTGTACATATTGTTGAAGTTGCTCTAATAAAAATTATAAGTTTTATACATTAAAATATGGAGAACCCCATCTGTTGGGGTTTTCCTTTCTGGTTCCTTCTCCTGGGAAAGCTCCCAAGCTATACTAATGATTCACCTGCTGAAAACTCCTGATTGTCCAGCTAAAATAGAATGGAAACAATGTTGCAGCTGATCCACAACTGTGCTTCCTTTGCAATGTAAAAATACCCAGCCAGCTCATGCTTTGTCTTAAGGAATTTGGTGTCTCTGATTGTAAAAACTGAAACATCGAAACCTTTTAGAATTCTGTAGTTTCTGATAGTTTTGTTTCCTGAATGTTACTCAGGCTTCAGTGTGTCATCATGTTTTTCCTGATGTCTATAATGATTTTTCAGTGCTTCTGTATTATTCCCTTTGCCTTCTCATCCATTCAGAATCTCATCACTTCCCTGAAACTGTGTGACCCACAAATTATAAAAACTCTGTACATGCTCTTGAAAGCTGGTAGTCAATTCAGTATACTGGCTACCCAACAGCACTGTAGTTTTTCTCCATCAAAGAGGGGTACCTGAGTATCCTGTCAATAAATTGCTGAGACTGAGTGCAGGGTCTTCCCTGTAAATCCAAACATACACTCTCCCAGTCCTGCTTTTCCAAGAATTCCTGACAATATCAACAATTACTGCCTTATACTTAGGCAGGATTTTGGTTTGCATATTCCCATACCTTCTGCACAAACTGAAAGCATCTCTAAAGTTTCAGATAAGAGTTCCTTCCACGTTTATCCAAGAGGGCAGACAATAAGCTTGCAACAGCTGACTGTATACAAGGAATACTAAGCGTGTTCATTTTCATTTAATTTCATTTATTACATTTGCTTCCCACCCAATTATCAATGCTTTCTGGGGCAGTTCACAAATATTAAAAGCCTTAAACATGGGGATGTGGTTGTGGAATGGGTACATATTTTCATATGTGGTGGGAATGTGAATATATAATGAAGTATTTCAAAGAGGTTTTTAAAGAGTGTAGTAAAATATTAACTTAAATTTTGAAACATGCTGTGAGATAGCATTACTTTCAATATTTGATAAGAAACAATGGAGTTGAAATAATAAAGAACTAATAGCAAATTTAATAACTGCTGCAAGATTAATCATACCTAAAAATTGGAAAGTAAAATACGATTATCAGTTGTGTGAATGGTACAGAGAAATATGGAATATAGCTATTAATGATAAATTAACTTCTGATATTAAATTGAGAAGAGGGCATATAAAGAAAAATACATTTAAAGATATATGGGGTGCATTTCTTGAGTACGTGCTAAAACAGGAAAGGATTTGAACCATCAAAAGAATCATTGCAGTTTTGGAAGGGAAAAATGTCTTGAAATAATGTTTGAATGAGTTTTCTATCTATAACATGTATCCTATGGTCTGGGGGGCACCCCATATTGTTAAGATTTATTTTAACTGTATGTTAATTTTATATAAAAACATGGCGAATCAGAAGGGGCCTCCTGGGCCATCAAGTCTAACCTCTGGCTCCAGCCAGCTCCATTCATGTAATCCCCAAGAAGAGGTTGTCCGATCTTTCCTTGGACACCCTCTCTGATGGGGCCTCAACCATCTCCCTTGGAAGCCAGTGCAGCGTAGGGCCACAAGGTTGGTGGCCGGTTTGCAGGGGATGGGGTATGAGGCAAGACTGAGGGAACAGGGTCTCTTCAGCCTGGAGAAGAGGAGACTCCGAGGGGATCTGTTGGCGACATACAGGTATGTGAGGGGGTGCCACACAGAGGTGGGTCGAGACCTGTTCTCCCCTGCAGAGGAAGGCAGGACACGCTCCAACAGAGCAAAGCTCAGGTAACCCAGGTTCCATTTACATGCCAGGAAGCACTTCCTGACAGTTAGGATCCCGAGGGTGTGGAATGGGCTTCCACAGGAGGTGATTGAGGCCTCATCAGTGAGGCTGTTCAAGGACAGGCTGGACATGCACATGGTAGGCGTGTCATGAGTGGAGCTGGCCAAAGCCGGGTGTCAGACTAGGTGGCTTGGGATGCCCCTTCTGCCTCGCTCAGTTTCTATGTTTCTATGAAATACCAACGTCTACACAGTCGGGAGCAATGAGCAAGTCACTTGACTCAACTCAAGAGCCCTACTGCTTGCTGCCCGCATCTGACATGTGGCAGAATATCCTGGTGAAATCTGAGCGGAAGGCTTCTGAAGGCCAGCATGAATGCCACAGAAGCAATTGGGGTGGGGTGGGGCGGGGCGGGGAGGAGGGGGCCACAGTGGGGGAAGGCTTCAGCTCTTTCACTGCATTTTAACTTTCCGTCAAATCTGGCTCCTGAGACTTGAGAAGAGAATTGAGACTTGACTCAAAAATGTCTTGCGATGTCTTGAGGCGCCACTTGGACTTGAAAGTATAGACCTGAGACTTAACTCAAGATATGGAGTAAAGGAGTTGAAGACATCACTGGTTAGGGGTGAACTGAACTGAGCATTTCCATGATAGCAGATGCTAAATTTATTTTACTTTAAAAATATATCTCCCATTCATACAACATAATTATGCTTATTCTCAAGCAGAGATGGGTGAGAACGCAATGTTTGTGATGGCCAAGATTCTCCAAACAACAGCTTGGAGCTCCGGTTGCCCATTCTCAATGGCATTCTGTTTTCATTCTGTTCAAATGGGGAATGTGCATATTTCAAACAGGAAGAAACGAGCACAACAAATGCTCAATTTCCCTCACCCTGAGTGACATTTTGGAAAAGTGAGCATTTTTTAAAGTGCCCTTTTTCAGAAAGCATTTTGTCGTTGCTGAATGCAAATGCCATTTCAGAAAAATGAAATTTCTCCTGCTCACAACTGTTCATGGTTTGCAAATGTAAACAAGATGGTTAGCCACTCTGCAAATGCAGGTCAGCATTTGCAGCAGCAGGTCAGTCAAAGCAAACACCATTTTATTCCTGCCATCATTAAAGGGCAACTTTACTTACTTAAACTGGATTAATAATGTTAAAGTTCACATGATCCGATTATGTGGGGGAGTTTGCACCAAGTTTCATAAGCCACCATCTTCTACCCTTTTCCTGAATGCATCAGAAATTCAGAAGCATGGAAGGGAAGGGGAGAAGAAGAGAAATGGGATGAAGGTAGTTCACAGGTAAGCTCTTCCAGGCTGCCAAGAAAGGTGACATTGAGTTGGCTGACCTTATTCCCACTTGGCTCAGAGCTTCTGGAAGGGGACTGGGATGGCACAGTCAGTGTACAAATTATCCCTCTGGAAATAAACCCCCAGCGTGGACTGTACCAGTCAATCATTTTCGCACAATTTCCGATCCTGCCGCTGGCATTTGCTCAAAACAGATTCACATGAAGTCGTTTCCCTTTCCTATTCCGCAGGGGTGGGGACGCTCCCGAAACGATCCCAGCAATCATGTAGAGCTAATATAACCAACCCTGGGATATTTGTAGGTTTTCTCCCCTCTCAGCAGTGACAAACCCTACATTTCTGTTACCAATTATTTCCTAAGAGCCTTGTATTAAAAAAAAGTTTTTTAGAATGGGATTAGCTGCCAGATCCGATAACGATCACTTGAAATGATACTGCTGGCCTTGCTCTCTAACAAGAGCCTATCAAGATGAATGTGTATCATAATACGTGATTAATGGCCTAATCTCTCTGAGTATCTCCCTTTTCCCTCCAATGGCACTTAAAATCACATCTTTTAGCCACTTTTCTTCCATCAAACAGTCAGCATAACAATCAGTGGGTTGAAAGGGGCAGTGAGGAGATCTAATTATTTCATGATTCAAAGGTAGACCTCCCATTAAGGGAAGACATGAGATTAAAGGAAGAGATAGAGGAAATTAACATGGGTAGCATTTGATTATTTTGCCTTCCAGAGCCTTGTGCTTTGTTCTTCTGTTTTAGGCTGTCATTCTGTGGGGAGAAAAGAAGACAAGGCCATGCCCCGAGACCTCCGCATGGATATATGTGAAGGGGGTGGAATGAAGGAGATTCCTTATATCTCAGAGCATGCTTTTGCAGGCCTACCTCAGGTGTAAGCCCATTGTAAACCATCAGACTCAGGTGCTAAACTTGGGCACCTGGGCTGCCAGTGCAGCCCTTTGGGTCTACTTAGAAGCAGCACCTCCTGTCCCCACTCCATTTCTCCCACTACTGACTCATACAGTTTATAGGAATTGGTTTTTCCCCGTTGCAAGTGTTGAAAGGGCTCCCCTGGGGCTTACTTAGTCAATAAAATAAGCTGAGGTTTACGGTATCAATTCCTTTGTTGTTCTCTCCACTGCTGCAATGTGGCTCCAAGAACTTTCCTAAACTGGGATTGGGCCCTTGGCCTGAGAGAGTTTCTGCTTCTCCGGTTCAGTGCTTGAAGGAGGAATGCAGCCCAGCGAGCAGGATCCAGCACCCCGGGGATCCCGTCAGTCTCCTGCTTTTGCTTTCTCCCCATGGCTATAAAACTGGGCCATTGCTCTGAGCCCTCCTACTGCTCGGTCAATCTGATAGTTTTACTTTCACATGCATTTGAATGGTTCAAATCCTAAGTGTTTCCATAGAAAGAGGAACTTGGTAAATCCTCTTCCAAAATCCATATGGCAATTCATTACATTCAAAGGCAGCCTTCAGTTTCTCTTGCAAGAATCCAAGTTGGGTCACACGATCCTCCTTCTCCTCTTGCTCATTTGAAATGAAATTCTGGCCCACCTGGAACAGTCTAATCCAAAAGAGCATTAAGACAAGTCCTGCTGGCTCAGACCAAGTGACTCGTCATTGAGGCCCCATCGGTGCGGGTGTTCAAGGATAGGCTGGACGTCCACATGGTGGGCATGTCGTGAGTGGAGCCGGCTGGTGCCGGAGGTCAGACTAAATGGCCCGGGAGACCCCTTCTGACTCGCTCTGTTTCTATGTTTCTATGTTTCTAAGTGTTCATCTAATCCAGCCGACCATTCACAGAGTGGCCACTTGGGTGCTCACCAGAAACCGAGAAACAAAGGAGGGGGCAATGGCCCCCTGCCACCCATCCAGAGCTATTCCCAGCACGGAGTAGACCATCAGGTACTTGCCTGGCCACAGATTGCAAAGCCATCAGAAAAGAGCGGGCAACTCCAATGCAGCCCTACCATCTTGGAACACACAGGTGTTCCAGTCTGGGGGCTCACAGATCCAGGCCCAGAGGGATGAACTGGACAGTTCTGGTTTCTCCAATTCCTTTTTTTAACAATCTGGAGCCAGGAGAGGTCAGACAGGATGGGTGCAGGTACCTGGTAAGGCAGAGTCAGGCTAGAGGCAAGGATGGAGGCAGGGCCAGGCTGGAAGGCAAGCAGGAACAAGGATCCGGGCAAGGTGATGCTGGAAGCCAGCACATGAGCTAGCAAGCACGACAGTCCATGCTGCTGGGGAAGGTGCAGCAGTGCAGCGAAGCCTTCTCTCAGCTCACGAGGGCTTGCCACTGCGCTGCATAAGTGCCACACAGCTGCTCCCAGCAAGTGCCTGCAAAGGTCTCCTGGATCTGCAGGCCATTGCAGGTTGGCTCAGGTTTTGATCCTGACAGAGTCAGCTCAGGGGTCCATCCATCCCAGTATTGCCAACACTGAAGAGCAGCAGGTCTTCAGGCTTGCTGGCAGGATGCTTTTCCTGGCCTGTCTGGAGATCCTGAGAAGTGGAACCTAGAACCTTCTGCATCCAAGCAGATGTTCTGCCTCTAAGCTTTGGCCCAGCCCTGAAGAACTGAGATGGTTGCCACATGCAGACGGTGCAGAGTCTCAGGGTTAGTGGTACAGAGCCCACGGCTTCTGGCAGATATTGTAAGGCCCTTCTGGGAACCGCCATGGAATCAACCTGCCCTCTTGTGCATGAAAAGGGGTTAAAACTGCATGCAAAGCAATAGCAAAATGGATGCTACATTCTATCTCACGCCACTTTTTTGTCAGGCTAAATGGACAGCAGCTAAGCAGGGACAAAAATTGTGAACGCCGTAAAGTGGTAACTTTTGATGGAAATACTTGGTACCAAAGAAGATGGCAAAAGCATCGGCTTTAAGTTCCATTGCAAGGGTTCTGGTCTGGGTTAATTTTGGCTGCCTTCTCCATGGCCACCATTCATCTTGAGACCAGCTAGCCGGAGAGAGCCATCATTCCCAGTGTTGCCAATAAAATGTGACACGAAACCTCATTTTAAAATTAAACTTATCCTTTTGACTTGAGCACATTCTCTCCAAGTAAGGGTGCTTTGGACATGTTGCTACCTGAAGCGGGAACAATCACCTGCGATCGGCGACGCTCATGTGCGATCGGCTCCCAGATGCTAACACCACTGCATGGCATTTATTCAATAATATCGAGCTCTGACACGGGCATGCCAACTGTCAAATACTAGCGAATGGATGTTAATAAAATCAGATCATCTATCTTAGGATATCAAAGAAATATTCAGCAACTAATCAGCAAGTACCTAAGAATGCCGAGAATATCAAGAGAGCATTCAGCATCAGAATTCACAGAGGGAAATTTGTTCCAGCTCTAATCACTGTTCAGCTGGCAACATGTCCATTATCTTCAGATTAGCGCAAAGAGCTTTTGATATGACAAGCAGACAGTTCTCCTTGCTTCGCATCTGACAGTTAATTCCCCTCGCCTCACAAAGAAAGAGAGAAGTACAAGTGTTCATTTTGTCACACTAGCTTTCTCCCAGCTGATTCTGCTGCCTTCCCTTCTCGCGCTCATCTTCAGAATGTCTTTAAAGTGAG
Organism: Varanus salvator macromaculatus; assembly: GCA_023646645.1. Classification (NCBI taxonomy): domain Eukaryota; kingdom Metazoa; phylum Chordata; class Lepidosauria; order Squamata; family Varanidae; genus Varanus; species Varanus salvator. The sequence goes on from JAIXND010000762.1 coordinate 4,351,366, forward strand.
AGGGTAGATTATTATGTCCTTGCCAAATTTGTAAAGCACTTTTAAGTAATTGATATAATCTAGCCGGCAGTCGGAGAGAATTCTGAAGAATTCCATCAGTCTGTTTTGAAGAGCACGAAAGCAAGCTGCAGGGATGGGTGGAAGGATGAAAGCAATCATTTTCAACAATAAAATGGTACTAATCAATCCTTAGCTGAGATTTGTTTAAATCTCCACATGTAGTTAAGAAACTTGTTAAGACTGTTGAATGGAAGATTGGTAGATTGCATGATGCAGCATTTCATAGAACGACTGGTGGTTTCTGAATTCTGCATGTAGAAGGGCTCTCCAATCAATTTTGGGAATTTCCAGCTACCCACACTAAGTGAAAGTCGCCAACTTCCATCCACATATTCCGAATTGCCAATTGGCTTTGGCTCCATCATCCACTCAATGACAAAACTGGATTTGGTTTGAATCTCTGAAAAATGCATATTTTTACCTTTTAGCCTATTGGGGAAATATGCATTTCAGGTAGGGTGGGGTTTTGTTATTCTTGTATTTTCCTATGGCTTAACCTGCATAAAAATATGAGAAACAATGATCCACAGGTCCATGGAATCCACGCAACTTGGGAATAAGATGGTTCACTGGGGAAACCTTGAAAATCAAACTCAATTGAGTCTGTGCAAGATTTGCTGACAACCCTTCTCCACACCGGTTCATTCGCACCTTTCTACTATTTAGCATCCCCACTTGTTCTAAATGTAGTTCACCCCATTTAGCAGGGTCCCCTAACTTCCTAAGTAACCTTTTCAGGGGCTAAAGAGGTTACCATGGGACAAAGGTCCAGAAATACTCATTTCTGATGGAACTTGCATTTAGGGCTGACATAAGGGATGCGAAATTAAATTTTTGGACAATTCTAGAGGCAGAGAGTGGGGGCACCTGTTGGTTTGGAAGGATCAAGCCTGCCCTATTTCAGACTCATGGGTTGTTTCATCCCATTTCTGTTAAAATAAAAAAATTTATAAAAATTTTCTGATAAAAAAAAAATCTGTATAACAATTTGTTTAGAGCATACACATGATTCCTGAAATTCAGTTTTATGCAAACTGTCCCCTAGTCTATGCATTTTTGTACTTATTTGGGGACTTGGGAGAACCTCATCGCAAGACTTGAAAAAGTGTGAAGATGGAGGAATAACAATGTTTTAGCTTGTGTATTCATTCAGGAAGTGTGAATTGGGTAAATTCGCATTAAGAGGATTTGCCCTCATCTTTACACTTCAGCTGTCAGGGCTGCACTGAAAGGGCTTTTAAGAATTGCCACAAGCCACAAAGTCCTGAGAAGGGAAAGTGAGTTTTCTTCAATTTGCTGCATTCTCTCTGCCCCTTCCAGCTTTTGTTAGCAGGAACAATGAAAAATGATTGGAAAGCTAAAGCCAGAACCCTCTTCAATTTTTCAAATTGATTTAATCTGATGAAGAAAGAAAGCTACATTTTGTTAAATTGTATTATGATAAAGAGGAGTGACTAGATTCTCAGCATGAATATGAAAGCAAATTACACACACGCACACACACACACACACACGGGTGATGTATTTAACCAGACAAGTAATTATGTTGTGGTGTTACTATATCCCCTGCTTCAGATTAGAGAGAGAATTCAATTATCACTCCATTAGCTCAAAAAATAATTTCAGTGATACATTTAAAGTGAATTCATTTATTCCAAACCATGTCCAAGTGCATTTCTGAATTAACCTTTATGTGATCTGCTGATTAGAATCTACAATCAATACTGTTACTTAAAAATTTGCATTAACTAGGCACATTTTGATTTATGGTCACATATTCAGCATTATTGATTTTTTATTTCCCTCTTAAATTATTTTATAAATCATTTTTAATTTTCCATTTCAGATAAGCTGTTTTCTCATCCATTTGAATTACATTATTTTGCTTTTCTCCTCCTTGTCTGAAGGTGAAAAAGGACATTTGGTAAAAATCCCCTTACCATCTGATGAGAGGAAACCTGGAGCCCATTGGACATGCGAAGGCAGGCATGGAACAACTTGCTAGATCAGTCCTTTGGGCTACCCGGCCAAGTGCAAGGAGAATCTCCCCAGTGTTGCACTGCATCAGAAATCCAGGGCATCAGGAAAGTGGCACAATCTCCTTCACTGGGAAAGACATGGCAGAGGACAAGCCTCCTAGGAGGAGAAGGCACATCATGGTTGCTGCCAAAATGGCTGCCTGGATCCACCCAGGATGGATTGTTGTTGTTGCTAGTTGCGAAGTCGTGCCCGACCCATCGCGACCCCATGGACAACATTCCTCCAGGCCTTCCTGTCCTCCACCATCCCCAGGAGTCCACTCATGCTCACACCAACTACTTCAGTGACTTCATCCAGCCACCTCATCCTCTGCCATCCCCTTCTTCTTTTGCCATCTATTGTTCCCAGCACTGGGCTTTTCTCCAGGGAGTCCTTCCTTCTCATTAGGTGGTCAAAGTATTTGAGCTTCATCTTCAGAATCTGGCCTTCTCAAGAAGCAGTCAGGGTTGATCTCCCCTAGGACTGACCGGTTTGATTGCCTTGCGATCCAAGGGACTCGCAGGAGTCTCCGCCAGCACCACAACTCAAAGGTCTCACTCCTTCGGCGCTCAGCCTTCCTTATGGTCCAACTTTCACAGCCATACATTACAACTGGGAAAACCATGGTCTTGACTATACCCACTTTTGTTGGCAAGGTGATGTCTCTGCTTTTTAGTATGCTGTCTAGATTTGTCATAGCTTTCCTTTTTCCATAGAGGAACATTTTATTTATTTATTTATTTATTTATTTATTTATTTATAAACTTGTATTTTGCATTATTAGTCCAAGAGTTCTCTAAGTGGATTACAATTGGAACTGAATTTTAAAAAACAATATAACAATAAAAAGAACAAGCACATTATAAAAAAATACAAAATTCAAAGTTGAACTGCTTTAAGGACTGCAAGTGGTTTAAACCGCTGTGCTGCAGGGCTGGTTGATCGAAAGGTTGCCGGTTCAAATCTGCACAACGGGGTGAGTTCCCGTTGCTCCGTCCCAGCTCCTGCCAACCTTGCAGTTCGAAAGCATGCAAACACAAGTAGATAAAGAGGTACCACTTCGGTGGGCAGGTAACAGCACTCCGTGCACTTCGGTGTTTAGTCATGCCGGCCACATGACCATGGAGACTGTCTGCAGACAAACGCTGGCTCCCTCGGCTAGGAAACGGAGATGAGCACTGCCCTCTAGAGTCAGGCATGGCTGGGCGTAACATCAAGGGGAAACCCTTTACCCTTACCTTTACCACTTTACAAAGGCACTGCTAATGATATTGCTTTGCATCTTTGCAGTGAGATAGAATGCAGCACAGATGGGGATTCGGTAGAGGCAGTCTGGGTGAAACTTAGGGGTTTTGACAGGGAAAGAGACCTGACAGTGGGGGTATGTTATCGCCCTCCAGGTCAACTTAAAACCCTGGATGATGTCCTGACAGGCCAGATTCTAAGGATATCTCAGGGGAGAGACACAGTAATTATGGGGGAATTCAATCTCCCGGATATTACTTGGGAGACACACTTGGCGGTGACAGCCAGGTCACGTCGCTTCCTAGAAGTTCTAGAAGGTGGGTTTTTCACACAGAGGGTCCAAGAGGTGACAAGGGGGGGAAACATCCTGGACTTGGTCTTGACCAACAGGGAGGAGCTGATAGATGAAGTACAGATTAGGGGAGCTCTGGATGCGAGTGATCACTCCATCCTTTGCTTTGAGATCAGGGGACTGGGGCCGTGCAGCAGGGCGAGCACTAGAAGCTGGGACTTCAAGAGGGCCAACTTTGGCTGACTGAAGGCCAGGCTGGGGAAAGTCTCCTGGGATAGGTTACTGGAAGGTAAGCGAGTTGAGGAGGGGTGGATGGCACTCAAAAGGGAGGTTTTGCAGGCACAAGCCCTGACGATACCTCTAGTCAGTAAGGTGGGGAGGTGGAGGAGAGTGCCGCCATGGATGTGAAAGGAGGTGGTTAGGGGGATTAGACGAAAGAGGAGCCTCCATAGGAAATGGGTACTGGGGGAAATAGACAAAAGGGTATACCGGGAGGAGGAGGCCCGTTGCAGAAGGATTCTTCGCAAGGCTAAGGCTGATTATGAGCTGAGACTTGCCAAGAATATCAAGAGCAACAAAAAGGGCTTCTTTCAGCATGTAAATAGGAAAAGGAAGGGGAGACAAGTGGTGGGACCACTAAATAAGGAGGAAGGAGATCCAGTGACTGACATGAGGGAACAGGCACAGATGCTAAATAACTATTTTGCCTCTGTGTTCTCCCCAAAGCAGGACGGGGGATATCCGTATAGGACATTGGATGAGGCTGGGGACTTAGGGGCAGAGATTAGAGTCACCCCCCTTGAAGTCGAGGGGCTCCTCAGGGCATTGGACATTACAAAGGCGCCAGGCCCTGACGGGTTACACCCGAGAGTACTTAGAGAGTTGGCAGGGGTTCTCTCACGCCCGCTGGCCTCCATTTTTGAGGCCTCGTGGAGAACAGGTGAAGTTCCAGAGGACTGGAGGGTGGCATCGGTGGTCCCAATTTTCAAAAAGGGTAGTAGGAAGGACATGGGGCCTTTGACAAAGTGCCCCATGATATCCTGGTGGAGAAACTGAGGAGTTTTGGGATACACCAAAGCACTGTCCGGTGGATTAGGGCATGGTTGACTGACCGAAAGCAGAAGGTAACCATTAGCGGGGAATCGTCGGGATGGCAGCCAGTGACAAGCGGGGTCCCCCAGGGCTCTGTCCTGGGGCCGATCCTGTTTAATCTTTTCATTAACGACATGGAAGAAGGGGTGAACAGTCTGCTGATCAAATTCACAGACGACACTAAAACTGGAGCAGTGGCCACAACTGAGGAGCAGATACACCAGATCCAAAAGGATCTGGACATACTATGGAAGTGGGCCGGAGACAACAGGATGGCGTTCAATGTGGATAAGTGTAAGGTCTTGCACTTGGGGCATAAGAATAGCTGTCATAAGTACAGGTTAGGTGACAAGTGGCTGGAGAGCAGCTCTTGTGAAAGGGACCTCGGGGTACTGGTTGATCGCAGGCTAAACATGAGTCAGCAGTGTGATACGGTGGTCAAGAGGGCGAATGCCACCCTTGGTTGCATAGCCAGAAGTGTGGCTTCTAGATCGAGAGAGGTATTACTACCACTCTACACGACTCTGGTGCGCCCGCAACTGGAGTATTGTGTTCAGTTTTGGGCCCCTCATTACAGAAAGGATGTAGCCAGGTTGGAGTCAGTGCAGCGTAGGGCCACAAGGATGGTGGCTGGTTTGCAGGGGATGGGGTATGAGGAGAGACTGAGGGAACTGGGTCTCTTCAGCTTGGAGAAGAGGAGACTCAGAGGGGATATGTTGGCGACATACAGGTATGTGAGGGGGTGTCACATGGAGATGGGGAGAGGCCTGTTCTCCCCTGCAGAGGAAGGCAGGACGCGCTCCAATGGAGCAAAGCTCAGGGAGCCAAGGTTCAATTTGGATGCCAGGAAGCACTTCCTGACAGTTAGGACCCCGAGGGCGTGGAATGGGCTTCCACGGGAGGTCATTGATGCCCCATCGGTGAGGGTGTTCAAAGACAGGCTGGACATGCACATGGTGGGCATGTCGTGAGCAGAGCCGGCTGGTGCCGGAAGTCAGACTAGATGGCCCAGGAGGCCCCTTCTGACTCACTCTGTTTCTATGTTTTCTATGTTTTTCTATGTTTTTTGCTTTTGGGAGGCTGTTCCACAGGTGGGACACAACTACAGACAAGGTCCCTCTGCTATTAGCCATCCTCCTTACCTCAGAAGGGACTCCAAAATGGATCTTAGGGTCTGGGAAGGTGCATATAGGAGCAGACAGTCCTTCATGTTTTGGGGTGATGGTGCCTCTTCTTTGGGCCGAAAATAAAAAGATCTACTTGCATCAGGCAGGAGAGTGTGCTACAAAACCATCATTCCTGCTAGAAAAGGGGTTGTTTTGAATTATTTATGTTATTTATTTATTCATTTCTACACTACCCAGTAGCTGAAGCTGCTTTGGCAGTTTGCTGAAACAGATGAAGCCAAAACTCTGGTATAAACCCAAGGAGAACCTGCACTAAGTGGGTCTCCACAGAGAGGATGTGTCACAATTTAGCTATCACCACAGAAAAGACCATGTGCATTGTGTTCAAAGATAGGCTGGACATGCACATGGTGGGCATGTCATGAGTGGAGTCGGCTGGAGCCAGGGGTCAGACTAGATGGCCCGGGAGGACCCTTCTGACTCACTCTTTTTCTATGTTTCCATTGAGTCTATCTCTAATAGTGACAAGGGCCAGGAGAGAGCTTCCGAAACAGAACTTCAGGCCTGACTGAAGCTTTCTGATCCCAGATATTCTGTGATTTGGAGGAAGGATGATAATCTTACTTGGGTGTCAAGTTTGGGGTTCTTTCTCTGAGAATTGCATGCAGTAGTAATGAGTGGCTAAACAGTTCTTTTTGCTTTTCTTGACTTTTTACAGATCATAGCTTTATCACTGTAGCATGCTTCTGGGTTGAAACAGAGTGGAGAAAACAACAGCCTCCAGCTGGGGTGCACCAAGAGGAGATAAACTGCTATTTAGTTACTATATTTATCTAAAGCTTTTATAGACCATCCCATTACTAGTGTCTTGGGATGGTTACAACTAGCACAGATAAAAAAAATGGCACAGCATCCAGAAATTCACAATAAAATCACAATTAAAACCAATTACATATGAAAATAACAGGAGAATAAGAGTTTTTGCCTGGCGCCAGGGGAACCTCTCTGGGGAGCATATTCCATAATCAGGGCGCCACTTCAGAGAAGACCCTCCTCTGGGTAATCACCCTCCTGATCTCTTTCAAGGAGGGCTCCCAAAGAAGGACCTCCGACCAGATCTCAAGAGGCAGGAGGGCACATAGGGAAGAAGGCGCTCCTTCAGGTACCTGGGACCCAAATCATTTAGGTCTTCCTAGGTCATCCCCAGCACTTTAATTGGGCCCGGACTTCAATTGGCAGCCAGTGTAAGTGATAGAGGACTCGTGTTATATGTGAGTACCTGCTGGTCCCCTTTAATATCCTGGCAGCTCTGTTCTGAACCATCTGGCGTATCCAAATACCGTCTTCAAGGGCAGCCCCGCGTACAGCATGTTACAATAATCCAGGCGGGAAGTTACAGATCGTGGATCACCTTTGCCAGGCAATGCTCATCCAGGTACGGGCACAGTTGGTAAATCAGCCAAAGCCACAAAAAAGGCACTCCTCACCACCACTGCCACCTGAGATTCCAGGGACAGCTCTGCTACCATTCCTACTCCCATAAAAACACCTTTCCAGTTAAACTGTGTATGTGTGTACATTGGGGAGAACCTGGCAGTCACATGGACAATCATGCTTTACACCAAAATTGCCCTCCTACTGTGAAATCACCCCTGGCCAAATTCATCCCAGTGGGACTACTTAGATCAGGGGAAGTGCGATTCTGTGCACCAAATCTAGCCTGGGGAGGTTCCCCAGAGAGATTCGTCCCTTCCTCCATCTTGATTCCCTTCTGCCAACAGCCATTCTTTGGGTGTCTTCCCATCTTTTGGGCAGTCCTTCCACATTCCACAGAAGTTGAAATGCCTCTCCTGGAGTGTATTTACTGACAGTACTAGCTTTAAGCTACAATTCACTGGTCTTTTCTCTATCTAGTCTCCTGCTGTCTCTGCCTTTCCCACCTATGAATGAGAGCATCTTCAGGTTGCATTTGGCCTTCAGGTCAAAAGAGGGCTGACGGCCCCGACGTCAGTGATCCACGTGCCACAAGGAATCATGCGGCACATGACGAGGTCTTAGGTAGTGCAGCCCTTCCATCCAGGCCAGCTCCAAAATGTGCTGAGCCCATAACGTGCTCCCCACAAGGCTTCCAAGTGCTGTTCAGACCCCTGCACTGGTATTTTCCACCACAGTTTCTTACTTCCTTTGTTATATTTCTCTTCTCCCCCTGCAGAGAAAGGCAGGGCGCATTCCAGTGGAGTCAAACTCAGGGAACCAAAGTTCACTTTAGATGCCAGGAAGCACTTCCTGACAGTCAGGACCCTGAGGGTGTGGAATGGGCTTCCATGGGGGGTGGTTGAGGCCCCATCGGAGAGGGTGTTCAAGGACAGGCTGGACATGCACATGGTACGCAGGTCATGAGCAGAGCCAGCTGGAGCCGGGGGTCAGACTAGATGGCCCTTTCTGACTCGTTTCTATGTTTCTACCCTGCCTTTTTCCCTTCCAGGGAGCTTAAGGCACTTCTATCATTCCCCTCTATCAGTCTTATCCTCAGAACCACCATCCTGTGAGGTAGGTTGGGCTGAGGATCTATGGCCGGCCCAAAGTCACTCTGAGCTCCATGGCTGAGGGGGGAATAGAACCTAGATCACCTGAGTTCCAGCCCAGCACTCTCAACCACTACATCATGCTGTCTCTTCTCACGGTCTCTTCTCAGATACCCCTGTTCCACAGCTGCCTTCTCTTCTTCAGGAACATAGATTTACTCAGCAGAAGCACTCAGGCACCCACTGCCAGCCTCCTTCCCTGAGAATAATGATCAGTTTGCGGAACGGAATAATGCACCCACCATTGTAATGCCCCGTAATGAAGGCTCAGTGCGTGGACGTGGCTGCCTGACTCAAGGGCAGAGCAGCCCGCCTGGACCAGAGGTGAGTGGCTGCACATCCACCATGGCCTCCATGCCTGGAGAAGCCAGCCAGCCTGACGGCCTGGCTGGGGACAGGCAGCCTTCATCTCCACAACAGGGATGTTGGCAGAAGTGCCAAGCTCTTCTGAGACAGCCCTCTGGCTCACGCTGTCTGTTCTCCTTTCTTCCAGCCTTCAGGCTTCCAGACGTGTCTTGGCTGCAGCACCCAGAATCCCCAGTCAATGGTCCTGCTGGATGGGAGTTCTAGGCATTGTGGTCCAAATGCCTGTGAAGGCCACCAGGTGGGGGACAGCTGCTCCAGGCCATTTCTATCACCATGTTATTTGTGTTGTTGTGGACACTGCCTGCCGAAATATCTTGACCATTCTGATTTCTTACAAGAACCGAGCAAGAGATCTTACCAAGACCCTTCCCATTCAGTTTTCTGAGGTCTCTAACAGCTCAAAGGAGAGCATTAAGGCATTAAGGCCATATAACAGGCTTAAGTATTGTGAAGTATTTGTGGGGTGAATCTGTTGAGCTTTGCTTTAATGCATTCTTCTAAGATTAAGGGCTACTACCACTTCATAATTTTATGTTTTCATGATGTTACAACTTATGGATTGTGTATAATTTTTTTGTATTGTTGACATAAACGTGTTTATATTACATCCCTTTCACAATTTATTCAATTTATTTAATTATTTTGTTTAATTCTAATCATTATTTTTTATTCTCTGGTTATCATTGATTTTATTGTTATTATTGGTTTTACTGCATTTGTTGGTTTTATTGTATTGCACCGTGGCACTGATTATATGTAGGCTTCCCTGGGTAATCAGAAGGCATACAAATCGAATTGAATCAATAAAATAAAAGCTCATATTCTGATGGCATACAATTGCCTACAGCCTCTGGAGGTGGAAATTTCATATCTCCATGAAACTTAGAGCCACTGATGGTCTGTTGCTCCACTTTGGAGTTCTTGCCTTGCAATAGTTCAGTGGAAAGTCTTCTGTGAGTTTTGCATTCCTTCAGCAGAAGGACTAGACCTTACAGCATTGCTAAGCATGTGAACTGTACACATGTACGCCTATTGTCCTAGCTAATTTATTAAGCATCTGAAGGCCTGTACTTCCAAGTCCTTCATTTATTTTTAATGACTCCTTAGATCTCTTTCTCTCCATCTCTCACTGCTCCCCAGAGCAGGCTGAAAATCAGAGAGGCAGCAATCCGTTGGAAAGGAACAAGTAAATTGTAATGGTTGAGTTCAACACGTAACACCAAAAAGGAAGGCTTTTGTATTCGTTGAACTAGCCACTCTCAGCGCTTTGTGCTTCGTTTTAATCTAAAGCCACTCCACCTCCTCTTTTCTTTTGTCCTGGCTGAGTCAATTATAACCATAGATTGCTACATGGAATTCTAGAGCAAGGGAAACCGTTAACTCCGACCCTGCCTGGCACGAGATCACACTAAACAGCTGATTAAAATGCAGGCATCAGTTCTGATTGGTAACATGAGCAAAGGGCTTGGATTTACTTCCAACTCATTTAATTACAGAAATCAATGAGTTCTCAGAACAGAGCTATGCCGGGGAAAAATGAATCTGACCTGACCAACATTTCATTTTAGATTGCAAGATATTACAAGGAACGCTACCTCGAGAACCTATTACATTCCTGGAGCATTTCAACAAAATGGAATGAGGGTAGCAAAAGTCAGACAGATTATTTATCCAGCAATATGGAAGTTCTTGTTATTAGTTTCTCTTTTTTTAAGGATTCCATGTTCAAAACAAAAAGGGGGTAAAACAAAAGATGGCTAACGGGAAAAAACTGAATCAGAAATAGGATTATCAGAAAGCATTGGGCAGCTTGCTCATGAAACATCTTTCTCATTACAACATAAACATGGTTCCGTACACTGCAGTAGTCGGTATTAGAATAATAGCAAAATGTTCATCATTCTTAGACGGTTGTTTTATTTGGAGATAGCCTTTCTATATTGGAAGGACACTTGCAATAAGATTTTAAAGTATTCTAGAGGGTTCTGGGCATAATCTGGAAGATATTCACTACTTGGCTAGGTGGAACTGTCCACTATCCCATGTGAAAGGAGTGTGGATTTGGATACAACACTAAACCATAGTTTAGTGTCATGTGCGTACGTCCAGCTTCTCCTCCCTTTTCCCTCTCCAGCATGACAAGGAGCTGACTGGAAACATCCACTTTCATTTTCAACTATGCCACCTTCATTTGCCATTTCATCCAAACCAGGGTAAATTGTGGTTAAGGTTTGGTCAGGCTTCTCTGACCAAGATCAAACTATGGGTTGTCATCCTGGCTTGTTCAGATAAACTCTGGCTTAAACTCACAACAGTTCCTAGAATGGACAGATGGTGGTTAGCTGATCTCTTCATGAACGGTGCACTGTATGAGAATTGTGTGCAGGTTTGTGTGCAAAGGGCTTTAGTTACTGGATGGTATAGAAATGGAAGAAACCAATTGCAGCAAGAAACCAAGAAACAAATGCAATGTTCAACTCTCATTTAGCATTCCATTCAGACCAGAGGAAGCTCCAGAGTAGCTGGATACTCTCTTGGGTCTGCCAACTGCAGGGGATATCTGTGGAGGTGGCATGTTCTCAGGAGCTAGGCTTGGAAACCATTGCTTCATAACAATTCTCACTGGAAGACCTTCACACATAATGTATGCAATTTACTGCCACCAAGAGTAGTGATGGTCCCATGCTTAGATACCTTTTAAAAAAGTCCTTGTGGAGGTTGTTGTTGTTAGTCGCAAAGTTGTGTCCGACCCATCGCAACCCCATGGACAACATTCCTCCAGGCGTTCCTGTCCTCCACCATCCCCCGGATGTTTATCTGAAGCACTTAAGCTCACGCTGACTGCTTCAGTGACTCCATCTAGCCACCTCATCCTCTGCCATCCCCTTCTTCTTTTGCCATCTATTGTTCCCAGCATTAGACTCATCTCCAGGGAGTCCTTCCTTCTCATTAGGTGGCCAAAGTATTTGAGTTTCATCTTCAGGATCTGGCCTTCTAAAAAGCAGTCAGGGTTGATCTCCTCTAGGACTGACCGGTTTGATCGCCTTGCAGTCCAAAGGACTCGCAGGAGTCTCCTCCAGCACCACAACTCAAAGGCCTCAATCCTTCGGCGCTCAGCCTTCCTTATGGTCCAGCTTTCACAGCCATACATTGCAACTGGGAAAACCATAGCCTTGACTATACTCTCTTTTGTCAGCAGGTTGATGTCTCTGCGTTTTAGCATGCTGTCTATATTTGCCATAGCTTTCCTCCCCAGGAGCAAGCATTTTTTAATTTCTTGGCTGCAGTCCCCGTCTGCAGTGACCTTGGAGCCCAGGAAAATAAAATCTGTCACTACCTCCATTTCTTCCCCATCTATTTGCCAGGAAGTGAGAGGACCAGATGCCATGATCTTAGTTTTCTTAATGTTGAGTTTCAAGCCAACTTGTAGAGGATTCATCTATCCATTAACAGCTCTCTTGTCTCTAGAATTCAATTTAGAGTCACTGAATTCCAGCTGCTTGGGAAACATTTGGGTCCTGTTACATCCAGGTTAGGCCACTGTTATGTGGTCTTTGAAAATAGCTTGGAAGTTCAGCTAGTCCCAGCTGAATATGGATGCCTGTGGGGGAGGCAAGTACCTGAGGCACAGAACACCTATTCTGTACTAGCTACACTGGTGGCCAGCAAGTTTCTAGGCTCAATTCAAGAGCTGGTCATTACCTTTAAATCTGAGACAATTTTAACATCTATATGGACCTGACGGAGCCCAAAAATCAAGATTCAGACCCTGCTGAATAACCACTGTCAAGATCCCTTGGGCCAGTGGACATAAGAGATGAGGCCTTTTAAGGGGAAGGCCTACCATTTTTGAACTGCCTCCCAAAGGATGAGTGTTTAGGCCCCTCATTGGTTCAGATTTTAATGAAAATTCCTCTGAAAAGTTGTATAGCTGAAGCTGTGTGGTGTTCATGTCCCCTGGAAATGGTGCTCGGTTTCATGGCTTCAGCTCCTGTTTGTGCCTGATGCCTTGGAACGGCTACAGGCCACAATAAGCTACTTGTGTATAATTCCTCAAAAATGCAAGCAAACACTGATGGACCAATATGGTGCTCATGGCTTCCCAGAGACACCTGTTTGGACACTGGCGGATGATGGACCAGATCAGGGAAGAAAAACATGTTGCCCTCCAGAACTTGTTGAAACAAAGCTTCCAGAGTCCTTCCCCGCTATTGGCTGGAGTTGACAAGCATTGCAGTCTCACCCTGCCCTAGTCTAGATCAAACGTCGGGTCTGATTGAGTCAAACTTGGGTATGATCGTGTAGACCTTTAATACTCTTATGATTTGTAGAAGAAAATTGGCCAAAGCAATGCATACACCAAAGGAATAATCATATGCCCCCTTCCATTCCTAAATGATGACCAAGGTTCACTGGCTCTTGTCCTCCTATCTATTTGCATTAATATCACTTAAAGGAAGGAAGGATTTCAGTCCTTGGCTTCTACAGAGATGGGGAAGATTTCTTCGAACTTCCAAGAGCCATGGCCAGGGGGTGTATGGGATACAGAGGCAGATGGAGGAATTCCTTTGAATTTGGTTTTATGGGCTTTTATGACATGGTTTACATATTCAACTAAATATAGTTAAAGACAGATTATTTCAGTTTTTCATTTTTCCACTGACATTGGGTTCGTCCTGAACTTTGAATTTTTAAAAAAGTTTGCATAAGAAGCTACACATCTTCTATATACATACTTCAGAGGGGATATGTTGGCGACATACAGGTATGTGAGGGGGTGTCACACGGAGGTGGGTCGAGACCTGTTCTCCCCTGTAGAGGAAGGCAGGACGTGCTCCAATGGAGCAAAGCTCAGGGAACCCAGGTTCCATTTGGATGCCAGGAAGCACTTCCTGACAGTCAGGACCCTGAGGGCGTGGAATGGGCTTCCACGAGAGGTCGTTGAGGCCCCATCGGTGAGGGTGTTCAAAAACAGGCTGGACATGCACATGATGGGCATGTCATGAGCAGATCTGGCTGGTGCCGGAGGTCAGACTAGATGGCCCAGGAGGCCCCTTCTGACTCGCTCTGTTTCTATGTTTCTATGTTACTAATGCATGCATTTTAAAATTTGGGCTAATAGATGCATCATTTACAGTTTCCTCAAAAGATACATTGATTTTCACTAATATACTTTGGTTTTCTTGCAAGATTTAGAGAAGTGTGGAATTCAAAGTAGAACTGAGCTTTGGTTTGTGGATTGTTTTTAAAGTATACATTTCCATAAACTTAAACTGATTGACTTTTTACCCCATTCCCATATGCAACCTCCCCTCTTACTTTGCCCAAGCCCAGTTTCTGATTGGAGAACTTGCACAATGAACTCCCCAGAAAGTGTTTGGGTGATTTTTCAGCATATCAGCTACTGGGCAGTACAGGAATAAGAAAGGGAAAAAGCGAACCCCCAAAAAACTGAGTTTACAGCATCTGAAATAATGTTGGAGAAATTTAGCTCTCAGCTTCGATTGGAATGACCAGAGTGTCCACTTATCCTGTCCTCATCGAGGCTTTTGCCCTACATATACACAAGAGCCAATACAGACACATGCCTGGAGGTTTAATAGATTTGGATTGGGGAGTGACACTTGGAAAGGGTTAGCAAGACAAACAATCTCTGAACTGAGAGGTGCAGAATTAAAACATCAGGGTCACAAAAGAGGAAAAGCAAAGGCCTTGTGAAAGGAAGTCAGATGGAAGTGAGTGGTTATGCAAAGGATTAAGTGAGGAAGGCTAAGTTAATTAGCGGGATAAAGAGAAAGAAAACAGATAGTATGACATTTTCTTCATAAAGGGAGGCCTACTCTGCTAACAAGTCTGCCTTCAAATGAAATGCCCTTGGATAATGAGCAGAAAGGGGGAAGGTTCTGTGTCTGGGGGTTGCTAATGGTCCATTTCAATCCCTAGCAGAGCTTCCATTCCATGAAATCAGGGATAGGAGATCCTACTGTGCTAGTATCCCTTACTGAGCCAGAAAAATAGGGCAGCATTCGATCGTGAGATTCCTCAAGCTCAAAAAACACTGGAAGAACTCTGCTGGATCTTTTTGTTGTGCAAGCACTTGTTCCTTACACTTGTGCAAGTGGCTGTGCATGCAGTAGCTCAGCCATGTTTGTTCAGACATTACTTTCATTGCAATCTCCCTCTGTGCATAGTTCCGAACCCAGCTGCTACTATCACAACGCCAACTGCAGTTGTGGAATGATGCCATTGGGTATTTCCCAGGACTGTGCACAACATTTCATGATTGTCTTCCTCGATCATCTCAGTCCTATGGCACATGTGAGCTGTGATCATTTGAAAAGGTATGTAACTGAAGTAGGGGACACAATCCTCTGGTGCAAGTAGACAACAACTGTAACATTTCCTAAGCATCTGAAAAGGCTGGGGTTTGAGGGCTCTTTTTAGCTTGAGAAGATTCCTTCCTTCCTTCCTTCCTTTCTTCCTTCCTTCCTTCCTTCCATCCTTCCTTCCTTCCCTCCCTCCCTCCCTCCCTCCCTCCATCTCTCCCTCTCTCCCTCCCTCCCTCCCTCCCTTCCTTCCTTCCTTCCTTCCTTCCTTCCTTCCTTCCTTCCTTCCTTCCATGTAAAGGCTTCCTTATATGTTGGGAAGCCATCAAAGCTGTGTGGGAGGAGCAGGGCTGATCCAGTTGTCCCAGTAAGCAAGTTCTTCACCAGGTTAAAAAGAAGCAAAGGAAGAACTGTCATCCAGTGGCAGAAAGGCTGGCATTCAGTCCTGGGCATCATCTGTTAGGAGTGAGAAGGACGATTGCTCTTGGCGCCCATTTTCAGGCCTGCTGATTGGAATTCCGAGGAGGAGCAGGAGGAAGAGCAGGATGGGGCCTTGGAATGTGGGAATATCCAAGATATACATCTATTGGGCGTGGAACAGCGGAGTTCCTCAGAGGGACAAGGCAGGTACAGTTCCCGACCCCACGATGTGGCATTGGCACAGAACGACAGCCCTATTAGAGGATCGGCATATGGAGAGGAGGCGCGCTTGTTTCCAAGAGGCCCCTCCTGAAAGATGGGGCCCAGGCATACTCGTAGGGAGAGTTCCTGGAAGTAAATCCTGATCGGGTTCACTGAACCACTCTGTGTATGCTCTGAGGTTCCTTGTGGATGTTTGAGCTTCTGGGAACCATTTGGCCAACAATGAGCATTTTGCAAGAAAGGTGTGTGCCTTGAATGTGTGAAGGGAGGAAGCCTTGCTCACGACGTCACCTGGCCAGGCTGGGGACGATTCCTGAGTGAGGGTGAATTGTCCTAAGCGAGACACTGCTGGTCCATGGTGGTGAGATGGTCCAGGGAATATTGCTCTCCTGCATCTCTGCGTCCCCATTTCCCCCTTTCCTCAATGAATGTCTGAGAATTGTTTAAATAGTATTTCCAGCTAGGGAATATTTACCACAATATAATCTAGTCTCACTGGGAGAGGTAGAGATCTCTTTTCACAGGATGGTCTTGCTTGATTGATCTTGTTGATTCGGTTCATCAAATCCCATAAGTATCTCCATTAACTCCACTAGACAAAAGTATAGGAGTGTTCTTTATGTTGAGTGCATAAAGTATGGGGGGGCCAGATCTTGTCTGCTATTGACAAGTGATGATGCCAGTGTCCCACTGGGAAGGACCTGCAACCAGTTCAAAGGAGTTTGGCTTGCTATGACACCAGCCTGCGGTTCCCATGATGGACAGCCTTCTTCTGAGTCATGCAGACTCCACAAATGAACACTTGCATTTCAGATCATACAAGCAACACTGATTGTCGCTTGTCTGATGCATCATTCTCTTACCACCCAGAGCTGGGCAAAACTCATTGTTTGGAGGGGAGGCCATGTGCCTGAGGCTCCAAAATATTTCAGGCTGCCTCTGTTCCCCACTGGCATGCAAGCCTTTCCTCCACAGAGAGTCCAGAAGGCAGTAAGCCTGGCATAATGCCAGAGAGGGAAAATTTCGACAGATATATTGAAGGATAACAGGTAGATTCAATCTCTTTTCAGACACCAGTCTCCAGTGAGTCCATTGTTGATTCTGTTTATGAAATCACATCCGATGTCTGTACACAGTTAGCATAAAGAGAGCCGCTGAAATTCAGCACTGCTCCAAGGAATTGTTGCATTTATTTATTTCTCTCTCTCTCTCTCTCTCTCTCTCTCTCTCTCTCTCTCTCTCTCT
>JAIXND010000762.1:4376247-4406979 GCA_023646645.1 Varanus salvator macromaculatus
GGATTATAGCTATATCTTATTATTATTGATATTATTCATTGTATTATGTATTATATTGTATTATGAATCGCATTATGTATTATATTATTGTATTAAGGCTTGTTTTGATTTTGCTTTGCTTACAGTTAAATATTGTATTGCCTGATTGTATTGCTCTAATGTATTATTGTATGTTTTGTTCTATTGCAAGCCGCCCAGAGAGCCCCACAGGCTGGGGGGGGGGGTATAGAAATGAAATGCAATGAAATCCAGATTCTCCTGGGTTCAAAGTCCAGCTGTCCCAGGTATTGCTGCGAAAGACTCCTATCTGAAGCCCTGGAGCGTGCGGACAGTACTAAGTTAGATGTACCAATTGCCTCTGCTGGGATGCAGCCACTTTCTGTCTCCCACTTTTTAAAGACTCTTTCAAAAGGTTGAGGTTGGGCCTATTAATGGCTATTTCTTTTGAGGGAGGTCCCCCCTCATTTATTTTGTAACTGGATCACCAAATACAAGGCTTTGCTGAGTTATTTGGAAAAGAGGAATTACTGATTTTCTTGCACTAACTTCCACTTTGATTCCTAACAGTGGCTGCACTGTTTGACATATGTTTGAGTTATTTTATTTTATTTTATTTTATTTTAGGAGGAGGGAGATCACATGGGGCACATATCAATTCCAAATAGTACACGCTGGACTCATTTGAAGCATCACTACTGACAGCTGTGTCAAGTTAAGGGTCCCGTATTCCTCCCAGAATACTGGTTGCTTGGGATCTGAAGACAGGCAAGAACTGCTCTAATTTCAAGCTTCTAGTCCCTATGGATATCAGAAGACTCTGTAAACTGAGGACAACTTCTTAAGGTGACTGGTACATTAACCTCATAGGTTCAGTTCACAACCAGTTCAGCTCACTTCCAGATCTGAAGTTATTGAGGATTAAACAAAACTATTGCATCAAAGATGATATCTAGTTTAATGAATAGAACAGTGAAACATGGATGCAGAATATGAGTGAGCAAGGGGAGCTTCTATTCCTCTCATCTGTGGCAATATCAGTACTCTGCATAGACCAAGAGATGTACCTTCTAAAGTTGCCTAGAAGACTGACATGTCAATTCCTCTCCCCAAGCTAAACATTAGAGACAATTCCTCTTGCCATGGATTTGGTAAGGTTCCTTTCCCCCACTATTTCATAAGCCATCAGTACACACATGCTGTAATTACCTCCCCTTCCCGGGAGATGGTGTGCAAGGAAAGAACTGCTTCAGTTTTGTTCTCACAGCAAAAGCAGCTCTTGTCTACAGAATAACTGGAGAAAGCAGCTTCAAGCCAATTTTCTCTGGCGCTCTTTTTCACAAGCTTGGCATGGCTTCAAAGAACTATCCAGGTTTTCAGACTACCTGCAGAACCTTAAAATAACTTCCTTGTCATTCTTCCAGGAAAACTCATACAACACATACGGTTAATCAAGAAAGTAGGTGCTTTCTTAAAAGAGATATTCCAGAACTCAAAGTAGTGATGTGAAGATCCTCCCAGAACCTGGCTCTTGCATGCCTATTGAACTTCTTTCCCATGCTTAGCCATGGCTTAGGAATTGAGCCAAGCCAAGATCAAGTCTTCAGACCCTTTCCTTGTGCTCAGCTATGTTCTTGCTAAGTACACAAATCCCGCAAGTCATGTGTGTGAAAGCAGAACTCCACTTTTGCAGTGGGTGTGCAGGCACGTGGGCAAGCAGGCCTCACTAGGTATACATGCCCAAGCGCTGCAGTCACTTCCAGCAGGATGCCCATGCAAACACTGGGCACAAGTTGGGCTTAGGTCAGAGAGAAAGCAAGTTGGAGTCAGTCCCCCTGCCCAGCAGCAAAGGAAACAAACCTCCTTCATGCGATTTTTCCAGGAGACATTTTCAGCAAGCTAATTTTGTCCTCTGAGCATCTCCTAGCTTATTTAATGTAAGCAACTCGTGAATATTATAAATAAATAAATGGAGTGTGGAATTAGCCTCAGCTATTTTACTCATGGTCAGTTGCAGTTTGAAATGCAAAAACCTAGATTGTTGACTAGTGACAAAAGATCAACAGAGGGTGTGAGGATCACTGACTTAGAGATTCCATATAAGAATTTATGACCAAGCCACTGATGGATCCTCTATGTGTAGAATTAAAGCTGTGCCACTTAGCAGCCTTACCTGTGGATTGTTAACAGTAACTGGCGAGAGCCATTGAGGTGTAGTGGTGAGCATGTTGGACTGGGAATCTGGAAGCTCTGGTTTCCATGTAGCCATGAAGGGTAACTTGGGGCCAGTCAAGGACTTTCAACCTAACCTTGCTCAGAGGACTTTTGTTGTAAAGATCAAGTGCAGAGGAAGAGAACCTTCTAAGCCACCTGGGGCTCCTTGCAGAGGAAGACCGAGGCAATGGAAATGCAAGATAATCCTAGCAGCCGGGATTGTCTTCATGGCTGCCCATGGGCTTCCTGCAGCCATCTGGCCGGCCAGTGTGATGAGCAGGATCCAGTGAAGAGGGATCTTTGGTCTGGCAGAGGAGGGCTCTTCCATGTTCTCAGGAGCCATGGTGTACCTTGGAAGTGGTCTTCAAGGCTGTAGCTCTGCTTCAGTCCTCTAGATGGCAGGATACAGCAGGCGAGCAGAGCCATCCCTGCCCTGCTGTTCACCTTAAATAAAATCACAATAAAAAGGCCTGAATTAGATTTGATTCTCCTATCAGCAGAAGCTTAAAACAGAGGCGAAACAGGGTCTGTTCTGAATACTTTTCTTATATGCTTGCTGTTGCCAGGGCAACCATTTCCCTTGGTATCCTAAATGCTGAGCCTCTCTGACACTTTTCTGATTTCAGTTCTCAGAAAATTAAGACTGTGTCACAGCATCAGTGCAGGGAGAAACTATTAAAGAACAAGAGCGGTATTTGAAAATAGCAGTGCGAGACACTGGAATGGTGGCATTTTCCTAGAGTGTTGGTCCAAAGGTGTGCTGAGAGCAACTTTTTTATTTTAAAAAGGGTATAATTTGGAGTGCCATTAATAACAGCTGAGGTAATCACACATTATGAAGATGGAGGGGGGATTGAACTGCATTCCATCTGCAGGCAAAGAAAAGGCTGGCGACATCAAGGATAAGTTGGGTAATTAAAAACAAAACCAAACCAAACCAAAGTCAACCCCTGATGGAGGGACTGACTCCCCCGCCAAGAAATTCCACTCAAATTGTCAACATGCTTTTCACTCCACTCAACATTCTTCAGGTCAGAAGCCCCCAATTAGCATCTCCTGTTCTGCGTTCGGTGATTTCTTTGGTAGCAATTCTGAACTCTTTGTGCGGTTTGCGGAAACTCCCACAAGCAATTTGGTTCTTTCCTTCGGGCGCTTTCTCTCTCTCCTTGCTAATCACCGCTTCCTCACTAAGCCCTTGAGCCACACTGATCCCCCTCCCAATCTGGGACCCTCCTGTCCTTCCCATATTTCAAAAGCCTGGTTCATCATTCCAGGGGCCAGGGCTTCCCATCTCCAAAGAGAGGGGAAGGGGCTGCAGGTGATTCCCCTTGCCATGCCATGGAAGCAAACCCTGCTCCTTAGGGCCAGGGGTCCTGGAGGAGCTTGCTGGGACTCAGAGGTGTTCCAAAGGCACCTTCCACATGCCCAGAAGCACTCTTCCCCCCGTCATTGTTATTCCATGTCCCTGCAGGCCCCTGGTTTTGGAGGGCCACTGGGCAAGGGATCCTGGGTGGGTCCTCACCTTCTGGGAGTCCCCCTGCTCCTTGCCACTTCCATCCGCTGCTCTTGGTCCTCCTTTCTCATGCATGCTACTGCCACATCTCCTGCTCATCCTCCCGGGCCTGAACAAGAGGCAGGTGAACAGACAAGCTGCAATGATGACCATGCCCAGAGGCCCTTCCTAGGGAGGGGGCCTGTGGTGACCTAGCCCTAGCCCTCCCTCGGCTTCCAAAAACTCAAGACAATCCTTTGAAAGGCAGCTCTTGGATCGTAACTCTACAGTTGGCAGTGCGGAACTCTAAAGAGCCTTCTACCAAAACTGGAAGAAGCCCGGTTCATGTAGGGAGCCGGATCCGAACGGGAAACTTCCCCACTGCCTATCTATCCACCTATCATTTCAGTAAGCCTTTCGGTGGGGCTGCTGGCTCCACCCAGAGGGCAGGTCCGGTCACTGAAAAGCAAGATGCCAGGAGCAGAAGGGGCCCTCCAGCTGGACGGCTCACCTCACCTCATGCCTCTTAATGGGCCAAGGACTGGGTCCTGCTGAAAAATGCACCACCTCTTCCAAAGCAGAGTGACTCTCATGCACAGGAGTTTCAAAGGAGCATCATGTGTCCCCTGCTGCTGCCTCTCTTCTTCCTCCTCCTCCTCCTCCTCCTCTTCCTCTTCAGAACCTAGTGGTGACTTCCACATGGGTGAGAGCCTGGCGCACTCTCTGCAGGGCCCCTAGCAGCATGCCCTGTTCACGTGCCGCAGGATGCCATTCCCGCAATATTGGGCGGACCCCGCTGATTCTTTGCATGCTTCTAGACCTGCATGGACCATCAGCCACAGTCTGGCAGAAGAGCGGAGCGGCATGCCTCATTCCGATTCATCAGAACAGGCTTCAGCCTGACTCACCTTCCCTCCTGCATCTGGGATTGTGCGCTGATTCAAGAGCTGGATCTGCCCAGTCTGAGTGGTGGGTCAAAAAGGGAGAGGGGTTTGATGCTGCCAGTGGTTGTGTGGATTGAGCTGAAGCTCCAGCTGGGAAAGGCTGCATGATTGGACTCAGGGGATGGCTCTGTCATTGCTGCTGGTCCAGAGACAGGCATGTGGGAATGGGCTTCTTTTCTTTTTAGTTAAGTGCGGGCAAAATCTACCTACTTGTTATTTGGGGAAGAAGGTCTTCGAACTGGAGCTGGGACTCCATGGGGCCTGTCCAATGTGGATGGTTGTAACCAGAGCTTCAGCTGATGACTAGAAACAACCACGAAAGAACTTAACTACCAAAAATGAAAGACTTTCCATTCTAACCATTCCAGAGAAGTTCTTTGGGCTGGTAGGAATCTTAGCTTTAAAAATTGTACATAGACACCCTTCTCCCTCTCCATCATCTGTCTCTTCCTTCTCCTCCTCCTCACTATTATTTTGTGCCATCACATATCACTTCAGACAGCATAAAAGTACAGGTCCCTGCCCCACAGAGCTTCCAATCTAAAATCCAGTGCCAAGCACATTTTATTTTAGCCGAGACTTGTATTATAGAGCCTTGTGAGTGCACAGAGAAGAGGGAGCCCCTACATACATACGTATGAGGCCGGGTCCCTCCCAAAGAGCTTATGATCTAAAATGCAATGTGGGGAAACACAGTCACAAGGACACATGATACAACGGATGCCACAATCTATGCCGCAGCTTTGTTGCAGGCTGTGTTACATCGGGGTTTGGGAAATCAGAGGAAAAGCCAAAGAGTTGGGATAGGAAGCTCAGTTTTAAGGAAGGATTTGAAGGAAAGCAGAAGCAGGAAGCATCCTCAGAGAGATATTCTGGGAGGTACTTCTAAGCTCACCTGGCAACAAGGCAGGTCATGCTTGTAAAGGGTTGTGTCAGCCATAGCAGCAGCTCTGAGAGCAGCTGTTTTCATTCTTACATGCCTGCCAAACGAGCACCGTGTCAACACACCCCCTCAGTCCTTTTGTCTTCCCACCTCTTTCACTCACATATGGCAACCACCCAGGATTTTAAGCAAAAACCAAAATAAAGCATGCATTAAAGATACCATTGGCTAATCACAAGAAAAAGGACCCTCCAAACATAACTTGAAGTCTGCAGTCATGACAAATGGAGCTTGGATCGATGAAGGGGAGAGCATGGCCATCTTGCAAACCTTCCCATCCACACCAGGCTCATCCTCTCCTAGCGGTCCTCCTGTCATCTCATCAGCCTTCCTCTTTTGCTGGCTGCTGTTATTGCAGGTTGGACTGAGGAAGAGAGACTTTCCAGAGGCTCACATCAAGTGAAGGGAGGAAACTCCCAGGAGGGCAGTGCGGCAGTGATCTCCTGGGGTGGCAATCCTGAAGGATGATGCCAAAAGGAGCTACCCTTTGGGGGGAGCCTGCTTTGTGGAGGAAGGGGCTGGGGGCAGGAGGGCAGGAGCAGAATGGCTGGAGTGATGGGCTGGGAGTTGGGAGTTTAGCCATGGCTTGGCCACTGGGTGATTTTCGGCCACTCACGGACGTTCAGCCTTAACCTATATACCAGGGTTGCTGTAATGTAGCAAGTTGCAGAAGAAGAGAAAGGGGGCTGTGGAAACTGTCTTGAGGTCCTTGCAAGAAAAACGGTGGGGTATGAATATAATCGATCAATTGAAAGCATCGCTTCAGAATCCGGAAGGGAAGCCTTCTCCTGGACTGCAGACACCTGGTCTCCCTGTCCTGCACAGAGTACAAAGAGTGCTAAAACTGCCTTTCTGTCATAGTCTCCGCAGGTATCGCCGTGACCACGGAGACTCCCTGGGCACCACAAGGACCGCTGCCCAGTTGGATCTTTCTGGTCAATTGGCCCAGGCCAGTGGTGGCGAACCTATGGCCCGTGTGCCGCAGTGGGTGCACAGAGCCCTCTGTTGGCATGCGGGCCAAGTCGCCCCAGCATCCGAGCATCAGATAACAGTGCACATAGGGGCCATGCACACAGGGCCGTCTTAACAGCATTATGGGTCCCGGGCAAAGCAGTGTCCTGGGGCCCCTGAGACGACGACTCACAGGAATAAAAATGTAAATGGTCAATACAAAGCAGAAAAGAACCTAAATTAGCAATTAGTGGAGTAACTATACGCCTTTGATCGGTATGTATCATATATGATACAAGGTGCATTGAAGGGTTAATGTACACAGATTAGTATGGGGCCCACGGGCGAGTGCCCATCCATCAGGCCCATGCATTAAGACGGCCCTGCATGTGCATGCTTGGAAAGGAGTAGCGGTGCCAGGGGATGAGGTCACCACTCATTAGCTGCCACTTGCCCGAGCTTTCACATGGCCAGTCAGTGCACTGCCAAGGAGATATATATATATATATATTTGCTTGGACTGGCTGTGAGTTGTGTCTTCTAAACTAAAACCTCAGTATTCAGGTTTTATTGCAGTGTTGGCCCTTTGCGATAAAAGTGGGTTTTGGGTTGCAGTTTGGGCGCTCGGTCTCTGAAAGTTTCACCATCACTCGCCTAGGCATTCATGTCAAAGGGATGCAACTCCCACCTTTGTAGGACATGCTTGCATCCCGCAACCAAATTGCTAGCCTAAGCAGCCTGCCATTTTCATTTTCCCAGAATGCCTTTGGGCACCACTTCATGCTGGGAAAGAGAAGTGGGAAGAGATTAGAGGATAGTTGGAAGGTGACCCAGAGAGAGGAAGCGCAGACAAGAAGAACCGGTTCAGATGTTCCCAACATGTAAGATCTGCTTCTGCTGCCATCTGTCAGGACAGCAAAAACTACAAGGTGTACACCATTCCTATTTCAATATTATTCTCCCCCGCACCCCGATATTTCACCACAGAGACAAGGGGCCGAAACACATTGACTGTACCCTCTCAGCTTACCATGAGTGAGGCCAAAGGACTCAAGAGCTGGAACAAGAGCTCCTGTGGGAGGTTTGCGGGGATACCTTTGTGGTTCTCTGGGGCTGTGACAGTCCGGTGGCATCCAGCTTTCTTCTGCTCATCAGACCTCTTTCTCCTCCTTGGCCCAGGCTTAGGAAGCAAGCCAAGCGGAGATGAAGCCTGTCCATGCTCACAACCCCTCCTCCACAACAAGTGCAGCCCAGGCAGAGCCAGAAAGTCAGGTGAGTGGAGGAGAGACTCAGCCTGTGGAGCATTCCTGTGGACACCACACAAACTCTCAGTGCGCTTGGCATCAAGCTGAACTTCGTGCGGCAAGCAAGCAGGCTGGAATGTGGGGAGCTGAGGCAATCCAGTGGATGCACCCATGCAGAAGATTGCTCACACTCCCGAGCTGTTGCAATTGCTCTTGAGTCGAATAACGCTAATTTTCTGACACATTGCAGGTAATGTGAGTGAGGCCGGGAACTTTTCAGACAGCCAAATTGGACTCCCAGGATTTTCTGGGTGGGAGCACAAGCCAGAGCTGAACCTTCGAAAGGAAAAAATAACTCCTAGACACTGAACCCAGCTCTTGCGTCTGACCCAAGGGGCCATAAATTAGGCCAAGATCCACCTATGCAGGTGCAGTGGTATGGAAAGACATTGTCACATGTATCAGCCTGGAGAAGAGGAGACTCTGAGGGGATCTGTTGGCGACATACAGGTATGTGAGGGGGTGTCACACGGAGGTGGGTAGAGACCTGTTCTTCCCTGCAGAGGAAGGCAGGGCGCACTCCAACAGAGCAAAGCTCAGGGAACCAGGGTTCAATTTGGATGCCAGGAAGCACTTCCTGACAGTTAGGACCCCGAGGGTGTGGAATGGGCTTCCACGGGAGGTGATTGAGGCCCCATCGGTGAGGGTGTTCAAAGACAGGCTGGACATGCACATGGTAGGCCTGTCATGAGCAGAGCTGGCTGGAGCAGGGGGTCAGACTAGATGGCCCAGGAGCCCCCTTCTGACTTGCCCAGTTTCTATTTTCTATCCATAGAACCTCAGATTGTCCGTTGCTCCACCCTGAAGAAATCTGCACTGGGAATTTAGTCTGAGGACTCCTTCACAGGCATAGCAACATGTTAATAAGATAAAGAAAAATGATGACATTTTTGTCTGATTTTTCCTAAAAGCTCCTGAGAACCGGAACAACCAATAGCAGCTTCCTTTGGCACACGAGCTGTTGTAAGGCTGTTGGAGGTCCCAAGTGGAAGTGCCCATCTTCCACCTTTCCACGGCTTCTTTCTCAGAGCTTTCTGAGCCGCACCACACGTCAAGAGCCTCTGGCATCATCAAAAACGGATGCTGTTGGAATCTCCGAGGCATCTCATTCCAAAGTGGGAGACATTTATTTTGTGATAATACCACGACTCTGTCTCCATCTTGCTCTTAGCATGATTGATGTAGAGGCAATCTTCCTGTCTCTTGGATATTGATGCCGTAGCGTGACAGACACTCACCGCTCCACAGAGCAGTGCATGAAATCAAACCGTTTCTCCCCAACACATTTGAATTTGAATCTCATAGTGCATTTGAATTCTTGTCCTTTTCAGGGGAAGGCTGGTTGATACGTGTGCACTGTTCCTCTTACACCACCAGTGCAAGGTGTTTGTGCGGTATTTTACCGAGTGATAGAAAATCAGCAGGCCGATGCACCAAGGAACTTATCTTCTAAGGTAGAAGTGGGCAACTTGTTGACCTTGGGTGGCATGGAATCATAGAATAGTATTGTTGGAAGGGACCATGAAGGTCATCGAGTCCAGCCCCCTGCTGTTGCAGGACACAAAGTCACACCATCCCACTCAGATGGCTGTCCAGTCTCTTTCTGAATGTCTCCAGTCGGGAAGAGCCCACCACCTCCCCAGGCAGCTGGTTCCACCATCGCATTGCTCTGACCATGAGGAAGCTTTTCCTGATGCCCAGCCTGAATCTGGGTTGTCACCACTTGAACTGATTATTCCGTGTCCTACACTCTGGCAGCAGCAGGAAGAGATCTTGACCTTCCTCTTTGTGACAGCCTTTGAGGGACTTATAGAGGGATATCATGTCCCCACCCACCCCCCTCAGTCTTCTCTTCTCAAGGCTGAACAAGCCCAGCTCTCTCAGTCTCTTCTCATGGGGCACTGTTTCCAAACCCTGGATCATTTTTGTTGCCCTCCTCTGCATCCTTTCTAATTTTCCTCCATCTTTCTTAAATCTTGGTCCCCAGAACCGGACAGAGTATTCCAGATGAAGTCTGAATGGTGAGGGGTATAGAGAAACTACTATTTCTCATGATTTGGAAGTAATACTTCTGTTAATGCATCCCAAACTAGCATCTGCCCTTTTGGTGGCTGCATCACATTGTTGGGTCATGTTTAGCCTGTTGTTCACAATTATTCCTTTTCCTTTTCAGTTCTGTTGAGCCATGTATTCCTCTTCTTGTATTGATGCATTTGGTTTCCTTTTCCTAGATGTAGGACTTGACACTTGTCCTTATTGAACCTCATTCTGTTTATCCTCCATTTATTTATTTATTTATTTATTTATTTAAAGCTTTTGTATGCCGTCCTATTATACAAGATCTCAGGAAGGCTTACAATTTTTAAAAGGACAATTAAAACAACAATTTACCCTCCTGTTAATTTCACAAGTCCCTCCTCTTAATTTCCAACACCCTCTGCAAATGTTCAGCTCAGATCTGCCACAAGAAAGATTTAATCCTCCCCAGAAGTCCACTAGGAGGAGAGAAAGTGGAAGAGACGCTGTCAGAGAGAATGGAGTGCCGGAGAACAAGGGGTGAAAGAAAGAAAGGCAGTCCAGTTTATTTCTACGCAACTCTTCCTCAACAAACACGTAGGAATAGACATGGTTCCCTTTGCCTTATTTTCTCCTCACAACAACCCTGTGAGGCAGATCAGGCTGACCTGGTACCTGGAAGGTGGCCCAGGTGTGCCATGGATGGCTCAGGGAGCATCCTATTCCGCCATGTTGCCTCTCGTGAGATCTCTGCATCCCTCAAAGGTCCCTGCCTTTTTCCTCTCAGTGGGAACTTTCAGATTCATTTCCACAATTCTGCTGCATGCAAAACCCCACTTTTCGTTTTGAGGGTGTGATTGTAGAAGCACATAACAGGTGTTCTTAATAGGTTTTTTATCACAGGTGTACATGATGGTCGGTTGCTTAAAAGCCCCGACTTCTGTCAATGCATGAGAATTTACAGGCCTAATTCCAATTAATCGTCATAAAAGGTACCAGTGTAGGCTGATAACGGACAGCACCATTTAGCTTGTATTCAAACACAGATAGTTTGCTTAATTTACCTCTGGTCAGAACTTAACAGACCTTAACATGGTCACCTGATAGGCTCCCAGAGCTTTTCCAGAGCCAGAAATAAATGCTGGCATTTGCTTGTCCCATGAAACCTTAAAAAGGATTTAGCAAGCAAGCCAGTGCATGCTTGAGGCAACAAGATTAACTGGACCTCACACAACTCATCAGAGGACTTAGATGAATCTCCAGACTTGGAGAGATCCCCGTGTTCTTGATTTTAACCTTCCTCTGCCCCCTCCTAGTCACTGTAGATGAAGTCCAACCTTGCAGTGGGGAGGGGGAGGTGTGTTGGGGTGGGGTATAGCAGCTGACACGGTAGAAGAGACCACCTACAGCCTCTTACCAGCAACATGGGGGCTGTTTTATGATTTGCAATGGGATGGGGTGTTTTTGCCCAGGAAACCCTCACTTCCCCCTGACTCCTGCTCTGGCAACAACAGCCCCGCAGGGTTTGGACAGAGGGAAACCCCAGTTGTGAGAGGCCGCAGGTGGAGGGGCAGGATTTCCACCTTAATTTCCACAAATCGGCTCTTTGTTTCAGGTGGGAAGAGTGGTGGAGGCAATTATTATCTCTTCCCCCTGTAATTGGTGATACGCATTTATTTTATCATTGCTGGATGGGACATACTTCCTGACCTCTCCATTTTACTACAGGCCACAGGGTTGTTCTCTAAAGAAACCAAATAAGGAAAGCAGCTCCAATTCTCTTGCCAAAAAATTGCCTAACTAGAATAACTCAGCAAATGGATCATCTCCAGTAATGATGTTCAAGGGACCCATCTGGGGGACAGAAATCCGTCTGAGTTTCCTGGTTTGGTCCTCCAGGTCCCGGGTTCCCACTGTCCGCACACTGACCCTTTCTTACTGCAGTGAAGTCGACCCGGCTTGCAGACTTCCATCGGTAAGATAGACCACGATTTGCATTTTTAAAAAACCACCGAATTTGCCCAAAACAGCACTTGGGAAGCATGTGATTTTAATATGACGCGCACTATTGGCACAAATTCACCAAGCCATGTGTTTTTGGATGCAGTTTTGTGCAGCAACAAACAACAACAATGCCTTGACCCAACTTCATTTGGATCATCAGATTAGAAATAGGAATTCTGAAAAGCTCTAAAGAGCCAGTTCCCTGATTCAGTACATTCCTACCCTGCTGCTATGAGATATATATAAAAGTAAAGGTAAAGGTTTCCCCTTGACGTTATGTCCAGACATGCCTGACTCTAGGGGGCGGTGCTCATCTCCGTTTCCTAGCTGAGGGAGCCAGCGTTCGTCTGCAGACAGTCTCCATGGCCGTGTGGCCGGCATGACTAAACACCGAAGTGCACGGAACGCTGCTACCTACCCACCGAAGTGGTACCTTTTCATCCACTCGCATTTGCATGCTTTCGAACTGCAAGGTTGGCAGGAGCTGGGACAGAGCAATGGGAACTCACCCCATTGTGCAGATTCGAACCAATGACCTTTTGATCAACCAGCCCAGCAGCACAGCGGTTTAAACCACTGCGCCACCTGCAGTCCCTTATAGAGATATGTATATAAGTCCCCTAATTTGTCCCCTTTTGTTTGTGTAGTGTCCTACTTAAAGCAGTCATCAGAGGAAGAAAGCAAGCATTGTGGTCCCAGCTGGAATCAGAAAGGGAGCTGGAGACTTTGTCCAATAGCCTTGCCCAGAAGAGCAACCTGGACTTCCTCAAATACAGGATTGAGAACCAGGAACAATTCACCGTTTGGAGTGGCATAGGTTCAACCATAGCAAAAGTTCAAATAGGAGGCACCCAACCAGTTAGCCCAGCTTAAGCAAGCTGGCTGTTGCAAACAACAGTGGTGCAGCTCTGTGCTTTGCCTGGCTCTAATAGATGTCTAGACCATCACCTACCTACCTGGACCACTCTCTCAGACACCCCTGACCTGAACACCTGGCTCAATGGACCCTGTAGATTGACCTCTAGACTGGTTTCCCATTTCAGTATTCCTGAGAATTCCTTAGCATTGGCCAAGGCAGTTTGTTTGTTTGTTTGTTTGTTTATTTATTTTACAAATTTGTATGCTGCCTCCTTGCAAAAAAGCCTTGGGGTGGCTAACAACAAGGACAAAGACTAATAAAAACACAATACACTGTTTAAAAACAGTTGCTGCCTTAGGAGCAGGACAGGTTGCTCCTTTGGACTTCGTGCTTTGGTCTTCCCTCTGCTTCCTTTCTTGATTTCCCTTTTTGAATTCTCCTTTCAAACAGAGCTTGCAACACCTGATTCTCTGAGCTCAGAGATAAGTGATAACATGTATTGATAAGGGTACAGGAGAGTCAAGCTGCTACAAGCAAAGGTAAGCACACTTTTGCAATGAATTTGAACGAGTGTTATGCCGAAAGCAGAGAAAAGCATTCTGCATTTTTCCTTACCATTCCATTTCCAATTAATGGGGAAGAAATTAGTTTTAAAAGGACTAGTGGAGTTTGTTTGGGTGTGAGTGGATGGAATGTAATTTTCTTATACTTAGAAGGTGGCTGAGTTCTGTGAAGGATTCCCCTGTCTTTCACTGCACAACCATCTCTCTGGCTGTCTCCAGCCTCCCTGCCTTCTAGCAATTGAGGTAAAGCCCAGAGGAAGAAATTATGAGGAGGCTTCTTCCATGGGGCTTCTCAGATCAGGAAGTGAGAGCAACTGGCCAGCAGCAATGCAGAAAAAGATAACAGAAGGGAGCAGCTTCATAGCGCTCTTGGCCACATCACAGTGGTGAAGTGGAACATGTCACCAAAAGAAATTCAAATTAAATTTTAAAGCATTTATAAGGCTGATGCAGAAAAACTGAAGTCTCTTTCCCAGGAGAAGAAAGCCTCTGGGAAACCGAAAGATGGGTTTTGCCACAGCTCTGCTTAACTCTGCTACAGTGAATGTTAAACCTTACTTAAAGAACGCTGAGTTTCATTTTTAGTCTGGTTTAGAAGTTAACATTCAGTTGTGGATTGATTTGTTACACCCTTCTGTCAAGGCATTTCCACTGCCTTGCTTAAGTCTCCTCTTTTGTTTATGCTAAGTTTTGAAGCACAGACATGCAGGATTAATAATAATTGACAAAGATTATGACTTTGATGATGATGCTATTATTCTGATCCTCACATTCTTATTTCACAGTTAGGAGCATAAGAAGATCAGACCAAATTCTACCAAGTCCATGTTCTTTTTCCCCAACTGGCCCACCGGATGACACTGGGAAATCCACAAGAAGCAAAGGAAGGGATAGTCCTCTCCCATCCCTGCTCTCCAGTGGATACTAATCGGGGTACACCACTTCAGCTCCTCTTTCAAAGCCATCGGGCATGATGGCCATCACCCACCTTGTGTTGCAGACAGTGAAAAAGGACCTTCTTGGAATAGTTCTCAGTTTGTACAAATCCAAGGCTCCTCTAAGTGCATTGATGGACAGTCCATGGCTAGTCCATGGCTAGAATCGTCCCTCTCCCAAAATTGATGTTCAGTTATTATATGTATATGCTGCTTTTTTCCTGCAAGGAACCGAACACACCTTACCACCTCCACCTCTCCAGTTTTAGCCTCACAAAAACCTGCAGGCTATGTAAGGCTGAGAGTCAGCAAACTTCCCAAAGTTCTCTAGTGAGCTTCAGGTGGTCTAGAAACTGGATCTCCTAAGTCCCATTGCTCTGACCACTACCCATCACTGCCTCCTACCCCTTAAAAGTATATCATCCCCAGGTATGAGAGCAGGAATGCAGCAACTTGGAGCACCACTGTGCAGGGGAACACCCTTCACAGCACCCGGTTCCCAGTCCTCCCAGTCTGAGTTGTTCTTGCTGCTAATGGTGGCCATTCTTGCCAAAAACTTGGTTTGGTGAGAAATAGGTTTCCATGGGTGCTACTCCTTGTGGCTTCAAAGGAGTCTTTTGGTGCCTCTGAGCTCAGACACCACCTCTGTTTTCTACCCTGCCTTGAGGGCAGGTTGCTTGTTCTCTGCCATGGGAGTCCTTTTGTAGCGGCTCCTGAGGACGTTCCTCCAATGGCCAAATATGCCATTTTTCATGTGTCAAAGGCTCCCCGAACCCCTCCTGCACAGGAAATGACTGTTAGCACCCAGACGGCTGCCATATTGGGTGGGGAAATTCAAAGCGAAGCAGTGCTAAAGTTGTCCCTGCAGCTTCTGCAGTAACAATAATTCTATTTGCGTGTGTGTGACACACACACACGCACACCGGGTGGGAGGGGGCGAGAGGAGTTGCAAGGCAGCTCGGCATCCAGAGCAAATTAATGGTAATGAAAATCTCTCCAGTTCTTTTTTTTTTTATTTTATTCTAAGCTATAAGAAGAGGCGAAGAACGAGGGGCTCTAATTCCCGCTGGTGTAGCTGGGTTTGTTTACAACAAACAACATCTTCCCGGCTTCTGTTACGGTAGCCATGGCAACAGTATTGAGGTTACATCTATCAGCAAAGAGAGCAAAACAAGGACAGAGGTAGTGTTTAATAAAGATGAGCCATGATAATTATGTGCCAGGCAAGCTCCATGGATCTGAAAAGCAAATGGGCTTTTTCTGGGAATGGAGGAGCGATCCTTCTGGAATGAGAGCCATTCTCAAATTGACACTCTGGAGGATAAAGTTGGATGGTAATGATTAGTTCTGGATTCCTCATTTGCAGCTCGGGGTTGCTTCCTGGGGCTGGATAAGTACCTGCTCAACAGTCCTGCTAAAAGAGGCTTTTGCCAGCCAGTGCCCTTTGCCAATGCTGTAACACCAGCCGGGAACAACTGACTCCAACAACCACAGCTCTGCATTGCCGGTCCCGTGGGCCTTTGGTACCACCCTGTTATGACATCATTTCCCCCCAGATTCTTAATAGCTTTACTCTGTTTGGTTTTTATCTGCTTTATTTTCCGCTTTAAGTTACATTTTAATGAATCCACTTAGGGTTTTTGATATATTAAGCAGCACAGAAGTATTGTGACAAACACACGGAATGGGAGCACGCCCATTTCCAGGTGACTGGGACAAACCCTTCAGCTGTATTGTTCCGACTCTTGAGAAGAGGGATTTTGCTACGTAATATGGGTCCTTTGCACCATGTCCAGAGCATCGAACAAGGGACAATAACATTTGCTACGGTCGCTATCCATTTCTTTTCTCTCTGCCATGAGGCCATCTGCCATCATGAACACACATGCCCAATCCTCAGCACAACTCTGCTGAGATAAATTATTTGAAGAGAGGATGACCAAGTCCATGAGAAACTGCTGAACTTCATAGCAGATCGAGGATTCAAACCTGGGTCTCCATCGTCTTTGCTTCCTCGTGCTCTCAAACACTCACTGGCACTCTTCAGAGAAGACCGAATGCCCTTCCGTGTCCAAGCACGTTCGGCTCATGCAACATTCTGAGCTTCCCCCTGCTTCCCCCAGTGTTGCATAGTTCAAAGCTTTTCCTTCCCTCACCTTCTTTCTCGGCACGCTCTTGGTCTGCCTTCCTCCTGGTCTCCTGCCAGCAGGGTTCTAAAAAGTACTGAACCAACAATTTCAGATACCTTTTTCCCTAAGAAGAAAAGGAAGAGGAAGCTAAGAAGAGAAACTCAGCAAAACCTGGGGAGAACAGATATACATCAAGTGTCCTTTCCTGCTTTCTTCTTCACCCAGGATGGAGTTCCCAGGGTAGAAGCTGCTTCATTGCAATTCTACTCACTCAACCAAACGCTTCTTCGCTCCACCACTTCAAGAGGTGATGGAGTTACCGCAACTGGCAGGCAGCAGGGGGCCATCCTCTCCGCCCCCACCCCCTCCGGGTGCTCTAGTGGAAATACACCAAAGATGATTCAGTTTAGGCGGCCAAACATAAGCATGGCTGCAGCTGCCCTGTGATTTCGAGAGGCCTTCATTGACCTGTTCCAAATACTTCTCTTCCACTTTGATGATTGGACCTTAAGTCAGTCTGCCCAAGATATCGGGATGAGCGTTGTTGTCTGACAACCACTGGAGGGCTGCCAGTCACCCGCCTCCACATTTTGGGGAATGGGCAGGGATCCAACTCCCATCTGACCCACTGAAATGTATCTTCGGTTCTTGAAGACACGCCTCTCCACCCCACTGAATGGGGCGGATGTGTTTCTCTGCCCATAACGTCTGCCAGCCAAGGCACTTCAGCTAGAGGGTAGCCTAGAAATGAAATGAAATAAAATAAAATAAAATAAAATAAACCAGAAGCAGTCTGGGTGTTAGTCTTAAATATAACATACCCTTCCTCCGTATCATGCCACTCTAAAAACTAAACATCTCTATCCATTTAAAAAATGTTTTAAACAAACAAATCAGGCTAAACCATTGGAGAGTTGTCTTATTCTAAACAATTTATGAGACAGTCTGCCTCTATATTTCCCTGCAGAAAAGTTTGGGTTGATTATATAAATGATTTATTACTGTTTTCTTCTGTGGGCACCAACTGACTAGACAGAGTGGGGCGGGGGGAGGAATCCACATTAATTGAATGCAAAATGATCAGCTTTATGTGCTCCAAGCAAGGTAGCGTATTTCAGCATCTACACTGCATGCAGCACTGCCTCAGACTGCACAGCTGGAGGCTCTCGAAGATCCAGAGGACTTGGAGAAGCGAATATATTGAAAACTAGAAACTGTTTGATCTGGGCAAACTTCAGATGGGCATAGGCAAAAGTCTCTGCTGCAGAGCATTATGTACCATGTGCCAGCAATGTGCCACTTGTCATTCCCTGGTTTAGAATATGGCGTTGTCCTCATGAAGAAGAGCCTTCCCCGACCTGGAGCTGGACAGATGTTGTGGATTCTAAAACGCCTTGTTGTGCAGCCCTCACCACTCCCTGAAATAATATTGGGACCCATCCAGATTTAAAGCCCTGCATGTTTTTCCCCTTGGGGTGCGTGTCCCTTTCAGCTCTGTGGGAAAATGAATTTCCACATGTTTCTGCCGCACTGGGTGCCGCAGCACATGCCTCCGTGGGACCATCCGAGGAAAGCTCTCCTGCCAGCGCCACCACCCCGCAGTCACTATGGGCCCGGACGATAGGCGCCGATTGCCTTGCAGCTGCGTGTCGGGTGATCCATTGAGATAACTCATATGTTGTACTTCTAGGTGCCATTAGACTCTTCCCAGTGCTTGTGCAAAAGGGAAAGCACTGGACACGTCACAGGTGCCCACTACTGCTTTGTTCAAGGGCCCATCACCCTGGCCCAACTCACGACTTTTCATGCATCCCTCCACAAGGTAGGGGGAGTAGGGAGTCCTGCTGGGTCCTCTATATCATAGAATCAGAGTATAGCAGGATTGGAAGGAGCCATGAAGTCCATCGAGTCCAAGCCCTGCTGTTGCAGGACACCAAGTTACACCATCTCACTTGGAGGGCTGCCCAGTTTCTTTCTGAATGTCTCCAGTGTGGGAGAGCCCACCACCTCCCCAGGCAGCTCGTTCCACTGTTGAATTGCTCTGGCAGTGAGGAAGCTTTTCCTGATGTCCAATCTGAATCTGGGTTGTTGCAACTTGAATAGATTATTCCATGTCCTGCACTCTGGCATCAGCAAGAAGAGATCTTGACCTTCCTCTTTGTGACAGCCTTTGAGGTACTGATAGACGGATCCCATGTCCCCCCTCAGTCTTCTCTTTTCAAGGCCAAACATTTTATTTATTGATTGATTGATTCAAACCATTTCTATGCCACCCCATTCGCAAAAAGCTTCGGGGCAGCTTACAACATAAATAAACAATTATAAATTAGTCTTAAAAATCCAGAAACATCTCAGCATGTACATAAAAACCCAATAAATACAATCAATAAATTAACGATTAAAATAACTTTTAAATAAAAAGGTCTTGGCCTGGCACCGAAAAACAAATAACGATGGCCAGGGGGAACTCTCTGGGGAGCATGTTCCATAGGTTGGGTGCCACCGCAGAGAAGGCCTTCCTCCAGGTACTCACCCTCCTAATATCTTTCATGGAGGGTTCCCGGAGAAGGGCCTCTGCAGCCGATCTCAGGGGGCGGGAGGGCATATATGGACACAAGCGCTCCTTTAGATAACTCGGTCCCAAGCCCAGTTCTCACAGTCCCTCCTTGTAGGGCAGTGTTTCCAAACCCTGGGTCATTTTTGTTGCCCTCCTCTGGACCCTGTCTAATTTTTCTGTGTCTTTCTTAAAACTTGGTGCCCAGAACTGGACACAGTATCATAGAATAGTAGAGTTGGAGGGGGCCAGGAAGGCCATCCAGTCCAACCCCTGCTGTTGCAGAACACCAAGTCACACCATCCCACTCAGAGGGCTGCCCAGTTTCTTTTAGAATGTCTCCAGTGTGGGAGAGCCCACCACCTCCCCAGGCAGAATAGCTTCTTATTTCCTGTTGGTGTGAGCAGAGGTTCTTTCTGTTTCCCACAGATGTCATGAATGTGAACAAGGGTTGGATGGTTGCATTAGACCTGCATCAAGTGAGGCACCAGCTGCTGAGGCCCCAACTGTGGTTGCCCACCTGGAAGGAGCTCTCTAAGAAGAGCCCTCCTGCTCCTCACCACTGAAACCTGCCTGTTGCTGAGCCCCCTCTCTCTGGCCTAGACAATCGTGGTGGGAGATCAGTGCTTGCCATGTCCTGCTGGCTCACAGTAAGGATCCAGGGTATGGGCAGCTGGGTAACAGGTAATGCACCAGGAGCCAGAATCCAGTCACCAGAATCCAAGTCCAAATGGCAGAATCAAACAGGCCGAAGTCAAGCCAGGAGGCTGTTGCCGCACAGTCCAAGAAGCAAGGGACTAGTCAAACTCAAGCCAGAAGTTAAGAGCCCAGGAGACGGCATGAAGGAGACGATACCTTGGAGCAGGTCTGGGAGCTGGAATCTAGACACCACAAAGAGCTTTGGCACACTGCAGACACTTCTGGAGGCAAGGGCCACTTCTTAAATACTTCTTCCCCCAGGGCTCCCTGGTGGTGTTCATGAAGGTCCTGGAAGCTGCAGGAGAACCTGAGCCCAATCCTGCAACCAGCAGGGCTGTTATTCTGATACTTGCCCAGCAGGTGGAGCCCTGAAGCTGCCCAGATCCTGACACTCACCAGTTCATTGCTTGTCAAGCCAGCAAATGGAAGCAGTGGTGGAAAGGGGAAGGGGAAGCAAAATAAGGGCATACATGGAGGTGCGATGAAAAACGCAAGGAAGGAGGAGGTCCATCGAGGAGGTCTTTTCCGGGGAACCTCCAAGGACTGGAACCAGCATGGGTTGCATGCCCTGTTGAGCAGCAAAGCCTGCAAGCATGACAGCGGTGACACCTGCCATCTGCCCATGGGGAACAGGAAGGTTTCTCAGCAGCACAACCACCCTGCTTGCATTACCTTTACCTCCCCTCTTTGACCCCAGAATTTGGTCCCCAGTAGATAAGAATTCACTTGCCATTCCAAGCTAGTTTTACAGGCAGCCATTTCCTCCTAAGCTAATGACTTCCCAACCATGGCGCCAAGCCACGGACAATGCAGCCTTCATTCCGATTTTGCCGTGCTCCGAGCTACTGAGAAAGCACCGTTCACTTTTCATTTCGCGGAGATGAACCGAAAGTGTCAGGCAGCTTCATTAAGGCACAGGTGTCATTTTTGAAAAGGGAAAGATGGGGCAGAATAAGTGACAGGGTCTTCAAATTGCACCCATATTGGCATTTGAGAAACACGGCAGCCTGATTGTACTGCTAATTAATTCTGTAAATGCAGAAGAAGCCAAAGGTACAATTTGCTAAGCGTATTTGTCATTTAATTAGTATATTAACTTTTTATCTCAAATGTTTCTCCATTTAATTAGCTCTTACTGTACGCATGCATGAGACCAACCAGCATTTCTAGTGGGGAGGGAGCTGGGGGACAGAGGAGAGAATTAAGAGTTCAATGAATGTATAAAGTTTATTGGGCCCCACTTATTGACAAGAGTAGTGGGACCTCAGTGAAGTGGAACTTGGTAATCAAAATCAGTCTGATTACATGGAAGCGATATAAAGAACACTTATTTATTTTTAAAGTCTTCCCCTCAGAGCTTGGGAAATGAACTTGGACACCAAGCTAGGGATGTCCCCATTACAATAACTTCAGACTTAATCCCTCATGAAGAACGCTGATGAGAATGAGCAAAAATTTGCCTCAAGGATGAAATTATCTTGTCACAGACGTAGAGGCAACATGAAGGCATTGTCATAACAGACTTCTCCACCCACAGTGCACACATAAGAAGTTTTGTGGTGCTTGGCACCAGTCATGGAGAATTCCATTTGATCTGCAATTTGGAAATAATAATAAGAAATGGATAGAATCCAACAGGGTGCTTATGCCTCAGCCGACGTCCAGTTTGGTTGCATGAGTGGCCCTGGTGGTAATTCAGAGCTTCCAGGGAAACCTGAAATGACTGTAGATGCTCATTTTTGGAAGGGGGCAGGGGAGGGCACTCACATGGGGTACTCTGCCAAAACTGCCTCTCCCAGAAGGTCACCTTCCCCCAGGTGGGGGAGTAATGTAAGCGGAGAGTCCCACTTGGACTGTGACCCTGGCAGGATCCACCACCTGCAAAGGGATATTTATGAGATGGAGAGGAATCAGCAAGGGCATAAGCATCCCAGTGAATTCTGCCCCCATTTCCCAAATCAAGATGTGGGCAACACATGTGGGGTATGTTTACCAGGAACTTACATTCAGAGCTGTGACAAAACGGAGCAGAGTCTGGGAGCAACGCTCAGGGAATCTGGTGGATTCCCAGTCCCCATATGGATTCCCCAGCATCCTGTTTGTGGGCTCCATACTTGGTGAATCTAGTGCAAAGAATGATGTGCTTTGCATTGCCCTGCAGGGTGACCCCGTTCTTGTCCCCAGGTGCTTATGGCTCTGATCTTGGCTTGGCTGTCTTCCTGGTCAGGACCAAGGGTGGAAAAGAAGCCCAGGAGGGCAGAGAGGCAGATTCGGGGCTGATCTTCACATCACTTAAAGGGAAGGTCTGACACCAGCCGGCAGAGGACTTGCACCCTGGATGCTGTGGGCTTTCAAAGAACCAGGTAGGAAGGTTCAGGCTGGGCCATTTGCTTTTCTGTTTTACTTGCCATTTGCCACTGAATTGCCACTTCAGACAACTCATTAATTTGTGCTCTGAAACTTCCTGCCCTTTTTCCATTCTGTGCCTTTTTCCAAATTCCCAACAAATCTTTTACTCTGAGCTCAACAAAACCCAAATGGTGTTATTTGGTTGGTGAAGGTGGGGAGGCTCACAAAGGGGTGTCTCTATTGGCCAGGCAACGTGTTGAGCTGAACCTGGAAGCCAGCAGTGCTCCCCTAAACACACAAGAAGGCTACCTGTAAGAGGCTGTAGTCGTTCCCAAGGGACCAGGAGTATCTGGGGACTGAAGAGCCCGGGTTTGTTTTGCCCCTGCAGGTAGCATCCTGCACCAGTTGGCCCTCTTGCAAACAGGCCTTGCAGTCTTCCAACAGAAGGCTGAATATGCCGAAAGATGAGCAAGGGGGTCCTAGATCAAATCAAGCTGGAACATCCCCTAGAAGCAAAATGACAATGCTGAGGCTGTCATACTTCTGGTAATTTCCGAAATAGATTATTGTCATGAGCTCTATGTGAGGCTACCCTTGAAGACAGTCTGGCAATTGCAGTGGGTGCAGAATCAGGCTGCTCGGTTGGTGACTGGTACTGCCAGCGCGGCCCATATAACCCCAGGGCCGAAAGGACGTCACTGGCTGCCGGTTGTGGCCCGGGCCCAATTCCAGGACCTTGTATTGACATATAAAGCCCTAAGCAGCTTGGGCCCAGCTATCTAAAGGACCATCTGCACCCATATATACCTACCTGCCCCCTTAGATCAGCCCAGGAGGCCCTTCTAGGAGAACCACCTCCCAGGTAGGGGAGAGGGGTGGCAACCGGGTGAAGGGCCTTTTCTGCTGCTGCTCCCCATCTCTGGAACTCCCTCCCTAGGGAAAGTCGCCTGGCGCCATCCCTATCTTCCTTTTGGTGCCAGGTGAAGGCATATCTTGTTAGGACATTTTTCAGCATTTAGCCTGTGTGCTGTGGCCCTTTTTAACTGTTTTGATAGATGTTTAATTCATTATGTGTTAACTGGCTTTTAATGTTTTTTTGCTCTTTGAGTATGTTTTATGCATCGTAAGCTGCCTAGGAAAGCCTCAGCAGTTATTGGTGAGCTATAAATATATGTAAATACATACATACGTACATACATACATACATGCATACTTTGGGCAAAACATGAGAAGGAAAGCCCCACTGGAGAAGATAATGGTGCTAGGGGAAGTTGCAGACACAAGAAAAGAAGGAAGAGCAAAACAAGATGGATTTACTTCATAAAGCAGTGGTGGCTAACTGACGGCTCATGTGCCAAAGTGGACATGCAGAGCCCTCTGTGTCAGCACCCGAGCCAAGTCATCCCAGCATTGCCCCAGCAGCCAAGCATCGAATCACAGCGCACATAGGGGCCATGCACATGCTCAGATAGGAGTAGTGGTGCCGGGCGATGATGTCACAAGCCATGACTCATTAGCTGTGACTAGACTGAGCTTTCTCATGGCTGGTCAGTGCACTGCCAAGGATATATATATTTGCTTGGACTGGCAGTGAGTTGTTTTTTCTAACCTAAAACCTCAGTTTTCGGGTTTTATTGTAGTGTTGGCACTTTGTGATAAGTAAGTGGGTTTTGGGTTGCAGTCTGGGCACTTGGTCTTTAAAAGGTTCACCATCACTGGGTTAGGGTTAGAAAAATTAGGTGTCCTGGCATTATTTTGTTGGTTGGAATGTGTTTAGAATGAGTATAAATGTGGAGCTGTGCAGAAAAACTACTCAAGGCAGGCATTTTCAAAATCGCCCTCTTTTCAATGGAACTTTACCCCTATATTAGGGTTAGGGGTGTGCACCAGGGTAGGGTTAGACCAGTGGTGGTGAACCTATGGCATGCACGCCACAGCGGGCATGCAGAGCCCTCTCTGTCAGCATGCAAGCCAAGTCACCCCAGCATCAACCCAGCAGCCAGGCATCGGATAAAAATACACATAGGGGCCATGCGCATGCTTGGAAAGGAGTAGCGGCGCCAGGCGATGACATCATGAGCTGTGGCTCATTAGCCACGACTCATCCGAGCTTTCACATGGCCAGTCAATGCACTGCCAAGGATAGATAGATAGATAGATAGATAGATAGATAGATAGATAGATAGTTGCTTGGATTGTCTGTGAGTTGCTTTTTCTAAACTAAAACCCCAATTTACAGGTTTTATTGTAGTGTTGACCCTTTGCGATAAATAAGTGGGTTTTGGGTTGCAGTTTGGGCACTCGGTCTCTAAAAGGCTCACCATCACTGTCATAAAGGAAATCACACCCTGGAATTTAGAAGGGCTGAGCAGGGCTGCCATTAAGATAACATTTTGGAGAGCTTTCCCTCATAGGGTTGCCACAAGTCAGAGATGACTTGATGGCACATAGCAACAAATAGCCTCAAATGTCACTCACCTTTAAAATTTTTCAGGTAGTGGTCATTATCAGTTCCTGTAGCAGAAAATGTCAAAGAGTAACTGTATTTTGAGGAGTTCTTGCGTTTTTCCTCTATATTGCATCACTACTGAAGTGAATCTCCTTTGCCAACTAGGGTTCAGCCCCACTGACTGATAAAAGTTGTAGCCCCACTGAGAAGTGGCAAAATTGGGGGCTATGCCTCTGATTTAGAAGGAGGGGCTGAAATTGTATATTTGACCAGGCAGTCTACTTTCATCCCTTCGTTTTTAAGCTGCTTTGTGAACTGTTTTCGGTTCTGCTGCAGGTCAGCTAAGCAGTCGCTCTGTGCCTGAGTTCTGGTTTCTTTCCTATGTATTTATTTACATTGCGATTTATATCCTGCCTTTTTCCTACAAAGGGCTCAAGGCAGCTTACATCAGCTCTCCTCCTCCATCTTATCCCCACAACAGCAACCCTGTGAGGTAGGTTGGGCTGAGAGGCTGTGACCGGCCCAAAGTCACCCAGCTGGCTCCATGGCTGAGCGGGAACTCGAACCCAGATCCTCTGAGTCCCAGTCCCATGCGCTTAACCACTGCACCACACTGGCTCTCCTTCAAAGTGATTGGGATGCAGAGTCCTTCAAGAGCATCGAAGGAGGAAAAGGGTGGCATGAAGAAAAGGGAGAGCCAGCCCCACCATGCTGCTTAGCATCCCCACAGAAAAAAGACACCCAGTACTGCTTCTGGGGAAAACAAAATGGCCGCTGCCAGTTATGTAATCTTAGCAAAAATGGCTCACAAAGATTTTGGGGGGTGGGTGCCAGGGTCCAGCACAGTGATCATGATCCTTTTAACTGTAAATATTGTACTTTAATCCCAGACCTTCCCACGTACAACACATATACTTGATCTCTGAACGAGGGGCCTTTTCCTCTGAGTTCACTCCATCTTATTTTTAGGATTCCATCTTCTCATTAATATTGCACTTTTAAAAAAATACCCATCTCCTTCCACCCAGGCTCTTGAGACCTCCATTTACATGCTATTTTGCATAACCCAGGCTAATTAACACATCAAAAGAGAAATGATACCCAGGCTGCATTATGTTAATATCATTAAATAGAGTTGTACGCTAACATGTCACTTAATGCAAAGGGTGGCACATGCCGCTGGCTGGCTGGTGTGTGTGCCTGCGCATGAGTGTGTGCGCACTGGTGAATGTATGGTGTGGAGGGCAGAAGCTGTTGGAAGTAAAATTTCTGAAATGTTTTGTGGTTTAAAATGCAGAGAAGTAGTCGTATGTAGCAGAATTATTTGCCAAATAAATGTTTGTCCATTTTTGAGATAATGGAAAGTAGTAATATATCTAGATTTTCCACAGAGGAAGAGGAAGAGGAAGGGGGGAGCAGCAGCTTTGATCGTCATATGATACAAGGACTGAGACTGGCCATCATGACAAGCAAGCATGGTTTTTACCATTGTTGACTTGTTGTGTTCTCCGGATCCAGTTGTGGTATATTACTATGGCTGGTTTCAGGTCCGTAAACTACAAGAAACAATGCTCTCTTGCATAATTTCTGTTTACCACAATTGTCTGTTATGACACCCAGACCCAGGAGTTCCATTTTCCCATTCATGGTGGAAACAACCTCCGTGACATAGAGTCCCATGGAAAGAGTGGCACCAGAACCAGAATGCCAGGCATTTGATCTCTACTCCTCATGGCTTCTTAGCATCACACACATAGCATCGCTTGCATTGTTCCTATAGTCTAAGCACTGTGCCAGCACCTATTTAAAAACTTCCAATGAATGAGAATCTTCCACCTTACAAGGCAGTTTGTCCCAATGTTCAATAACCTGAACTATCAGGAACTTCTTCTGATGTTTAGTTGAAATTCCTTTTCTTGTCATTGGAACCCATTGGTTTGTTTCTGACCGACTAAGCAAAACAATAGATTTAATTGTGTCTTAACATTGTCTCATAATCATACCCTCCTATTATTCTTATCCTTATTCTAACTGAAGATAAATACCCATGGAGAATTGCCTATCCTGTAATCATACGCCTATTACCCAGCGCATAGGAAGGTGTTGAAAAATTCCTCTTTCTCCTACACAGGTAAGTGCTGAGAGGATGAGAGGGTGTTTGGGAGTTGACTGGAGCTTTGGGGAAGGTTTTGAGGAGCTGCCAAGGATCTCATCCAGGTATGATTAAATCTAGATCCAACCCACTAGGTGCTAAGGACACTACTTGGGTATCCAATTCCATGCAGCCTCAATGCCCACTCCAGTTGGCCTTCAGCCGTTCCAAGTAGCTCGTGGGTGTACTGAGTTGTAATTAGAAGGAAATATAAATGTGTAGGTTGTTTGGATCTTGATCATCCAAGATGATTGCAGAATCTTCCAATGCTGGTTTGTACCCCTGCAGTTTTATAATATTCACAAAACACTCTGGTTATTATATTTCTTTTTCCTACACACCTATGCCATTATGTAGGAAACCAAGTACTAAGTGAAACAGTCACAGGATTTGGGGCTTGAAGGCTGGCTTTGGGGAGAAGTTTGGATCTGCGTTATACTTTTCCCTGATAAAGAGAATATTAGTCACCTGAGTCCTTTTGAAAAGCGCCACAAGAAAACAATTCATGCATTTGATTCCAACAGGACCCAGGTGCAGCTAACTCATTTTAGGAGAAGGCATTACACTTTTAATGGATTTATAATTAATTCTCAGTGGGATATAGTTTTTTTAAAAAATACTGTGAACTTTTCTGAGATGAGAATAAATAAACGCACAACGGTTTTGCCTCTGGTCTCATTCAGTACAAGGCTGAGAAGTTTCATGAGAGAATTGGCTAATTATCCATCTTCTCTGGTATCTTTTGCTTTCAGCGCAAGTTCCCAGACCTACAAGGACA
The DNA here is from genome assembly GCA_023646645.1 of Varanus salvator macromaculatus. NCBI lineage: Eukaryota > Metazoa > Chordata > Lepidosauria > Squamata > Varanidae > Varanus > Varanus salvator. Next base: position 4,403,580 of record JAIXND010000762.1, read on the forward strand.
CAGTCCATTTCCACACTCTGATGCATGCTAAATGCTGCATCAGCACCCACAGCAGCTGCCAAAGAAGACAAAGTGAAAGTAGCAGCATTTTCAGGGTGCCCATGTTAATATGGGTGTAGCTACTGAAGGGAGAACCAAAGATATGAAGATTCACTGAAATTCTCTGAAATTTATTTCAGCATCTGCTTTGTCTCTCTCCCATTATCCCTGGAGACCTGTTCTGTGGTTTAATCAAAAGGGGAAAGTGTGAATTTTTCAAAAGTTGTGCATTTAAAAAAAAAAATGAGCATGATAGAAGTTGTATGTTTTAAGTTGTACGTTCATCAAAACCTCCCCATTTTCAAAGCTGTGCATTTTGCAAACACAAATGCAACACTGGGAATTTGTGAACATTTCTGGAGAAGGTTATTGTTTGCATTCTGGGATGTAAACGGGACCTGTCTGACCTAATTATGAATGAAGCAAAATTCTCATACATCTCTTAGGTTGCAGGCCTATGAACTGGGCCCTTAATACGCATAAGCTCCTGAATGCAGAGGCTTACAAACAGCAGGATCCCAACAAGACAGACCAGATATAATGACACGTGTGCATGAAAACGGTTGACACGAGCACGCTCAGTCCCAATGCAGGTGAGTCCTCCATGAGCTGCAATTTGCGGTCCATTTGCCATTTCTGTGGCTTGCCTATTTTGTGCAAAAGCATAACGAAGATGCAAACCAATATCATTAGCAGTGCCTTTGTAAAGTGGTAAAGGTAAGGGTAAAGGTTTCCCCTTGACGTTACGTCCAGTCATGCCTGACTCTAGGGAGCGGTGCTCATCCCCGTTTCCTGGCCGAGGGAGCCAGCGTTTGTCCGCAGACAGTCTCCGTGGTCATGTGGCCGGCATGACTAAACACCAAAGTGCACGGAACGCTGTTACCTGCCCACCAAAGTGATGCCTTTGTATCTACTTGCATTTTCATGCTTTTGAACTGCAAGGTTGGCAGGAGCTGGGACGGAGCAACGGGAACTCGCCCCGTTGTGCAGATTCGAACCGGCAACCTTTCGATCAACCAGCCCAGCAGCACAGCGGTTTAAACCACGACGCCACCTGCAGTCCTTGTAAAGTGGTGATGGGTTGTTATTCCTACACACAAGATCGATTTTCAGAGCTTAAGTTACAAGTCTTTCTTCCAAGCCCCAAGAAGATTTCCACGGACAATCTGTCTGCCTTTCAGTTTTGCAAACCCATTTCCATGCCTTTTCCTTCAATTCTGTCAACTGCTTAATCTGGTTAAAAGTACTTGATGCTGTAGTCAGGAATGGTTTCTTTTTTATTTTCCTTTGGTGGTAAATCTTAAATCTAGCCCAATGTCAGTTCTCAGCTCAAAAAATGAGCCTCAGTACAAAGAACAATATATATATTATTATAAAAAAGTTAGAATTACCATTTTTGAGAAGTATGTTGCAAATTCATATTTTGAAATAAGCGTAATTCTATAATACTTTTATAATTGTGTATATGGTATATGTATGTGTAATGTATTGTGACAATACAATTATATTCAAAATTGTATTTAAATTCCTATTCAATAATGTGGAATGTGTTTTCTTTAGTGTTTGACCATTTTTTTTAAAAAAATGCAGATTCATGCATATAAGCAGAATGGAACAGAACATCAGTTCTGGCCTGATGTTCCATTTATACATAGCGATTCTGTATTTCCTCTTTGTTCATTACCGCAATGCATCATGGAGCTTCTGGACTAAATAATGTGCAAAGAGGCAGGAACTCCACCCATGCTTATATGGGAGTACGCATAAATGTACATAAATTTGAATAACTAGCTTTATAAATGTGTGACGATATCTCACATTGGCACTGCAGCATGCGCCTTGTAGTCTTAACACTTAGAAATGTTTTGCCTTGATTGGATAACACAGTTTCCCCCCCTAGATCTCTTGAATCAAATCGGAAGAGATTAGGGAACATAGATTAATATTGTGCGAATGTAGTTTGTGGCATGAAAGAGAAAATAAATATGCCTTAGAGCATGTTAATTTATTCTTAAACTAATTATCTACCTTTCATCAAAGTACTCAAAGATGTTTATGGACCTCAACCACTTTGCCATTAGATTGGTCTCCTCAATTAAAGCCAAATGGATTTGGAGTCATCCCCATGCTTCTTTTGTATTTGGAAGATTGTTCCTTCTGTAATTTGTCTCACACTTCACACGATGCACAAAAGGTACAGGATGAGGGTGATAATTAAGAAAATATATCAAGTCTGTCATGGAGCCCTTTTCTGTTTTGTGCTCCTTGTTCAGATGGTCATTGGTGAAGGCCAAATGCTTCACTCAGTATCCCCATCATTTGAACCCTCACAACAGTTCTTGTACATTTGCTACATCAAAATTAAGGATTTTTCCAGCAGTATTGTGGTTGACACATTCCTCAGAAAACTGAATCAGTCACAGTTCTTTTATATTGATATATATGGGAAAGTTATGAGGATTCAGGGAGCACTGTCTTGTCACAAAGACTTCTAAATGCATGAGAAGGATCTACAGGGGTGAGATGGGGAGAAACAGATGGTGGTCCGGCAGAAGAGGGGCTCAGGGGAGAAACAGGAACTCTTCCATGGAGGCATCAGGTGGTCATTACATCCCATCAGGTGGCTAAGGGAAAAAAGAGGAGACTTCCCCTGCACAGCAACCTGGCAACTCCAGATGTTTTGGCCTTCATCCTCTATCATGCGTCACCATTGAGTATTCTGGCTGTGGTTAATGGGAGTGGTAGAGGAAACCATCCGGAAAGTCACAGTTTGCCTCCCTCCACCCAGAGGGTTTCCTCTGGTCCAAAGAAGGGCTTTCTTGTGGCTCATGGCTTGCTCATATGCAAACACTTACCCAAAGAGGGGGAAAATGGCGCCAGGAAATGGATGCGTAGCGATGGAAGGGGAAGAAGGAAGTAAAGGAAGAGGGACCTGTGTCTCCAGTTGCTCCGGGAGAAAGCCAGGGAGCGCGAGGAACTGAGTGACAACCATCCCAGGGCTAAGGATCTGTCACCCTTTCACTTGCAAAAACATTGTCATTGTGATGACATTTTATTCCTGGCTTACACACAGAGAGAAAGTACGAAAAAGTCAGAAGCCTGGAACACATGATGTTACCACAAGGCTACGATGGAAACAAACTGCCATTAATATTCATGACGCATCCTCCTGTCAGGTCCCTTCTGAAGCACTTTCCCCCAAGTATGCACCAAAATTCAGGCAGCCGTTGTCTAACAGTTTCTCCTAACTATATGCCGACTTACCGGAAATGCATTTTTCTTCAACAAGATGGTCTGTTTCATGGAATCTCTCTCTTCCCTTCCCTTCCCTTCCCTTCCCTTCCCTTCCCTTCCCTTCCCT
>JAIXND010000762.1:4406989-4440235 GCA_023646645.1 Varanus salvator macromaculatus
CTTCCCTTCCCTTCCCTTCCCTTCCCTTCCCTTCCCTTCCCTTCCCTTCCCTTCCCTTCTCTTCTCTTCTCTTCTCTATTTATTTATTTATTTATTTATTTTACAGATTGATAGGCCGCCCCTTGCCACAAGCCTCGGGGTGGCTCACAACCTCAAAAACCTTGTAGGCTAAACACTATCAGATAATTAAAAAGCCTACACAATATTAAAACATTAAAACTTCTCTTCTCTTCCCCTCCCCTCCCCTCCCTTCCCCTCCCCTTCCCCCTTTAATTCAAGGCTGTCCACATGCAACAGTCCTCATTCAAAAACAGTGTTTTTCAGACATAATCCAAATGCAAATCTTCCATCATTTGACTCTCTTGATTAGTGACTGGGCTCCGCAATAACACTAATACCACCTAGCCAAAAGCTTCACATTTGGCAGGCAGGTGTCCTTCGCTCGGGGATTTCTGACTCGTCTCAGCCTGAGGGTCAAATTCGCTTCCAGGGTCAGCATTCCACTGGAGGGCTTGACTGAAGGCCAAAGCGGTGGGACCAAAGGCAATGAGGTGAGGCCAAAAGTCATTAAGGGAGCAGTTCTATGCAGGTTTAGACAGGAAGAAGTCCTACAGCTTCCGGCATTCGTCAGCCAGCATAGCTAAGTTTCGGCCTAAACTAACCTAGGACTGCACTTGAAAGCCAGTGTGGCCTGGTGGCTCCAATCTTAGTGGGGAAGTGTAGGCACAGTGGCTTTTTGTCTGGACTTTAAAGAAGCAATCTCTTGTGTTGAGCCCTGTCTCCCACCCCAACATGGATCTACTGACTTTGGAGTCATCAGCCTCCACTGCCTAAAGCTCTTCCTGCCAGAAAGACAGCTTTCAGAGAAATGCTCGGGACTCCCCGAATGAAAGGAAAACATGAAAACTTGGAAAGCAACCAGATGATCAGCAATTGAGAAGAAGGAAGGTGGAGTGGTTTGAGGAGCTCCAGAGGGCTGGATTGGATGCCAGGCTCATGTGCCTCGGATTCTGCAACCCTGAATCTGCAATTCAACATTGATTCTGCCACACCAAATGCTGCAGCATTGGCTTTGGTAAAGTTTTCTTATGTTTAATTGTTTGCAAAGTTTAAAAAATTGTCTCTCCATTTTCCATTAGTGGATTGCACATGAAGACCTGCTAAATTATATAGAACCATATTATTGCAATTTTCTTTCCAACATTATGAATGCAAGAACAACGATCAAGACCTATTTTTGATCTTCTTGAATCTTTCCCTACTTGGCTTTTTGATTCCTCTATAATTACTGTAACATTGTCATCTCTGAATATCGAACAGAATATAAAATACTTTTCCAGGGTTGGGTTAAAACTAGCAGGCATGTCTTTGGAAGAAATGTAACAGTCCACTGAGTCTGTGGGAGTACAGAAATCTCCCACCATCCCAATTATGAAATCCTCAAATTCAAATGAAATGCTTTTGATTTGTCACTAATTCTGCTTCTGAAATTCAGTTTACTAAAGAGGCTCTGGCTACATTTTGTCTGCTGGAATTCACCCAAGAAATTGGAATGTATTGCCCAATGGAATTTCCTAATGTTTGAGCATTTCTACTACTTTTTGGGCTTGTAAATTTGCAGTGCGTCAGGATCTGGCTAGCTATTTCAGATTTAGGATTTATGAGTGTGATTTATGTCATGTCTGGCACATGGAGTCATTAGGCTCAAGGAAGCCAAAAGCTTCCCCCACCAGGGAGTTGCCAAGAAACTGAAATCATATGATGTTGGGCCATCGACCACCATGTTATGGAATTAGCACTTTTAGGCTATCTTACATGGAACCCAGGACCCAAATTGTTCTGATCTGTGTTATGAACTAATCAGCCTACAGTTTACTTCTCTGATCAAAGGGGCATCGATTATGAGTAGTATCATTACTTTCATTTCCATATTGCCCCATAGCCGATGCTCTCTGGGCGGTTTACAACAAGGTATGAAACAAGACAATGAAATGCAATGCAAATAACATAACAGTTTTAAAATAGCTAAAATTAATTTAAAATAGTTTACAGTAAAATACAGTAAAAAGACCCAGCAAGATGAAGTATCAGGATGATCCCCTCAAGCCCCTGAATAACAGAGATGTTTAAGGGCCTCCAGAGAGAAGGTTGTCTTGACTTGGTGCCAGTAAGATGGCTAATTTGGCACCAGGCAGATCATAGCAGGAAGGTTGTTCCAAAGATGGGGGCCACCACTGGAAAGGCCCTCCCCCTAGTTGCCACCCTCTGAGCCTCTTGTGGGGTTGGCACTCAGGGAAAGGTCCCAGAGACTGAGCATAGATCAGGGCTGGGTGAAGAAAAGAATAATTCCTGGTAGACAAGGAACCTAGTCAACTATGACACTAGCTTCTATTAAAGAGTTGTGTCATCAGTCTTGTATATGACTTTCCAAGGCTTTGGTTTAACTTGTGATTTAAATAACAGCCGGTGTTTGGATTTCCTTTTAATAAAAGGAAATAATTTTAAAAGTCAGCAGCAACCGCGGTTCTAATTAAGTAGTAAAACCCTTGCATTATGAAAACTAAAATAAGGTCTAATTGTAATCACCACACCACCCAAAAAGAACAAAAACAAGCCACTGTTAGTATTTAAAAATACTGAGGCGGGGAGAGGGAAACGGGCATGTCTAGCAACTGGCATTCAAATGAAATGTGATACATGTGCAAAAGAGTCTATCTGAACGCCTCATGGAATCACAAATTGTAATGACATTGCAATAAGGACAACATGATGGGCCCAGTCAAAAGCAATTATACTTGAGCAGGCAGGAAAGGGGTACTAGGCAGAGATGCGAGGAAATGTTGCTCATGACAAACATTGTCAGGTCCAATCTGCATTTCTGGGATGATTAACCAATTTGCTCCACTGTCTTATTTGCATCCCCCTCAAGAAACAGGGGACTCATAAGAATATTTTGGTTCTCAAAGGAAAAAATACACTTTTCTTTTGCATATTTGTTATTTCCTTTCCCTTTTCCATTCTTCTGAGAGGTTCCTTCGGCCACTATCTAATAAATTGCTTTAATTGAAATAGTGTTTTAACCTTCAGGCTTAGAGATGCTTATGAATGGCACCTTCTCAAATTGGGGAGATGTAACAAGTGGGGTGACACAGGGTTCAGTCCTTGGCATTTTTTTTTACGATTTGGATGATGAAGCGTAGATAACACAAAACTGGGCGGGATAGCTGATGCCCTGGGAGACTGAGAGAAGATTCAAGGTGATCTTGAAAGGTTGGAGCTCTGGGCTGAAAGGAACAGAATGAAATTCCGTTGGGACAAATGCCAAGTCCTGCACCTAGGAAAAAGAAACCAAATGCATTGCTACAAGATGGGGAACACTCGGCTCAACAACACTGCAAAGGAGAAGGATCTTAGAATTGTAGCTCACCAAGAGAAATATGGGCCAAGAATGTAAAGAAGCCAAATGCTATTTTAGGCTGTATTAATAAGTACCACTTCTCAATCGTGTGATTTACTAGTTCCCCTATACTCAGCCCTAGTCAGACCTCCGCTGGAGTCCCACATCCAGTTCTGGGTACCACAGTTTAAAAAAAAAATGCAGAAAAGCTAGAAAGGGTTCGGTGCAGGGCAATTAGGATGATCCAGGGTCTGGAAACAAACCCCTGTGAAGGAAGACCCAAGGAGGATATGATGGCACCCTACAAGTCCTTGAAAGGCTGCCACAAAGAGGAAGGCCAGGATCTCTTCTCGATCATCCCAGAGTGCAGGACATGGAATAACATGCTCAAGTTACAGGAAGTCAGATTCTAGCTAGAATTTCCTGACTTGCTAGAACTATACAACAATGGAACCAATGACCCTGGGAGGTTGTGGGCTCTCCCACACTGGAGGCACTCAAGATGCAGCTGGGCAGCCATCTGGGAGGGATGGTTTAACTGGGAGTCCTGCGCTGAGCAGGAGGTGGACCTGTTGGCCCTCTGGCTCCTTCCAACTCTACCCTTCTATGCTTCCATGCTTCTGAGAATCCTGGGGGCTATGTCTACTCTGAGGGGTTGTACACAAGATAAAAACAGACCATTTATGGGCTTCTCTGGCCACAGCAACAGCAAGCACTCCCACTTTTACTGCTTTAAGATGATTTTCAAATCTTTACAGTGTCTCTAGTGACAATGATCTATTTCTCAGCCTTCTTCCACACTTACCTGTCAGACTGACCAAACTTCCAGGTCTTAAGATTACAGGTTTGAGAGCTCTTGGATTTAGCTCATAAAATAATCTGATGATAGCAGGCAGGTACAGTATCTCACGGAAAGTTAATTAAGAAAACAGAACTGACGTTCTTGCTCCTGGTGGCTGAAAATAACTCAGTACAGCTGTATATAGCAAAACGATTCCAAGGCTCTGACAGTTCAACTCCAGTCCCAATTCCAGAAGAAGAAAACAATAACACAAGATAACAGTTTAGCAGTAGCTTGTTTGATTGATTCAATGAGCAGCTGAAACAAAAACTGCCAAAATAGAGGAGAAAAATGCCAAGCAGCTTCTCCCAGACACCATCTTTCCAGTCAGCCAGTGAGTTCCATGATGGATTGGGGACTGGCGCTGCTCTTCAGACGTATTCTGACCTTCCACCACTCCACATCACGACTTCTGCTACCACTCTGACCATGCCTGTCTGTATTGCTCAATACCAAAGAGTGAGTCATCGTAGGAGAGCTAAAAGGCAACAAAAGAGGTTGCAGCCTCACACTCCAGTGCAACGACTACAATAACGTCGTACAATTGTTAATGTTTTTTGCATGTCTATGCTGTGAGCCGCCCCGAGGCTTTGTTGCAATGGGGGCGGCATACAAATGTTTTAAATAAATAAAATAAATAAATAGTAACGAAATAGACATAAGGGAGGATGTATAACTTCTTTCTATTCTCATTCTTATGCATGCATGTTGTCCACACTTTCAGTGTCCACATCTGTGCAAGGACTACCCTCTAACTCCTTCTCCCACAGATGTGGGGAGAATACATTCAGGGGTGGGGCTGTAGCACATTACCTGGGCTTGGCTCCCCAGGCTCCAGTCCTCTTTGCAGGGCCCAGAATCTGAGTTTCCGGTGAGTGGGCCCAGCACGTCTGCAAGCTGAGCCCAATCCCATGCCCAGTGCAGCCGCCATTGGAGTGGCTGCAGCTGACACCAAGGAATCTGAGCTGTGAGGGGCTCACCAGGAAAGGAGCCTGCACAACCACTGCACAAACAGTGTCTCTCTTCTGTGTGATCGGCAGCCACCTTTTGGGCTGCTGCACCTGATGCGGAAGACTTTTCTGGCTGTGCAATGGGGGTTTGGCAGGAGTCTACAGTCTTCCTCTCAGCTTGTCTTGCTTTGGAAGACAGGCCAAGCACCAGAGGAAGCCCAAGAACATCCGGTGGGGCAGATTCTGAGAGTGGTCTTCCCAACCATTCCTTCACTTCTCACGTTGAGTGTGGAGGTCTGGGAGGACCTCTACTTTCATGCACTTGAACATGAGCAGAATCCTTTGCACAACTGGGAATCTTCATACAAGGTTCTATGCACCACCAAACAAACTTGAGTAGAACACCCTGAAAAAGACCTCACACTACTTGGGAAACATAGAGACGGAGCCAGTCAGAAGGGGTCTCCCAGGCCATCTAGTCTGACCCCGGCTCCAGCCACTCCACTCATGACATGCCTACCATGTGCATGTCATGGAAATTTGAGAGTGGCACCAAAGTGCATCACCCCATATCCTTCTTACACATGTTCGTGTGCTGTCTTTGAGCGTAACACCTGACCAGGGGTTCTCCTGTCCAAATAAAGGAGTCAGAGTGAATATAAGGGATCTTCTGGTATGGACACCACTGGAGAACCAGACAAAACACAAGGAGTTAGGCTGGTGAACAACCTATATATGGGTCCTCTCAGATCTGTGGAACAGACCAGTAGAGAAGGGTATATCCTTTCAATGTATGGGTCCTCCCAGGCCAGTGAGGCAGGTCAATGTGCAGAAGCATCCAGAAGCGCATTTGTTATTGGGCAGATTGCAAATATTAAAAATGTGCAAATGGATAATGCTCGGAGCTATCTGGATGTGAAAGTAATGCGCCCGCCCAACAATTCTTGTGTAACATGCAGCCTGCAACTCCTCTTGGGCTTTGCTCCTGAATTAGCCAGTTCAACAGCTTTGTCAGAAATGGACTTCCCAGCCTCTTCCTTCCCATTGCAGCTCCTCCACCCCTGAGTTTATAAAGAATCAGGAAATCCTGCCGCATGGGGTGAATGAAAGATTGGGGGATCCCAAACATCCGTTTGAGTTTGCATGCATATTACTTTCATCTCAAGTTTACCTGTGTACTACCTCACGTTCCTCCAGTTCTGTGAGCAAAATAAATGAACAAATAGGAGGAAATCCATTGTGTGTGAGAGCGTTCAGTGCTGTTGTCTTCATGCGTCTCAGCAACTTTGAGGCGGGAATGGTGAAAAAGCACATTTGGTCTTGAAAGCAATATTTCAGGGGCCAGAGGCATTTAATTCACATCGTACTGCAAGGCCATCACATGTTTTGACAGTCCCGGAGAGAGGTAATTCAGTGAGCATCACTTTAATGACACATGATTTAGACAGCTACTTTTCCCGCTTTTGTCCTCTATGCGAACTCTGTGCCTTTCTGTCTCTCTCTTCCCCCTCCCACACGCAGACTGCAGGAAGATGCTGAAATGCCAGCCCAGTACCATTCTTTTTTGGGCTTAATGATACACTAGGAACAGAACTAAACATGCATTCCATGGGGCATGCTTGGGCAAACTGAGGCAGAAGATGGGTGCATGGAGAAAACCAGGAGCAAGGACCAAACAGAGGTCTGTCGGAAGCTCATCAGTTTTCGGGATGCTGAACTGTGGGATGTTTTGGGTATCAGAGAAGCTTCAGCTTGCCGAACATCTCTGCAATGCATCTCTGAGAGGCCTCCAACTGGAATCCATCTCAGATTGAGTAATTTGCTTCTCACCCCCCATGAAAATCTGTTCGTGATTTAGTTTGTAGTTTACCATTTATATGCATTAATCGTGCACCCTTTGAAATGGACGCATAATCCCATTAATCAGAGTAGCATAGAAACCTTGAGACCAGAGGCTAGGAAGGCCATTTCTAAAGATCAGTGTTGGGCTTCTAGAGAAGAAGTCCATCTCTCTCAGTGTCATCTTTACCTAGACGGAGAGGTAAAATTTCTCCCCACCACCTTGAAAGGGCTGCCATTGCAGCACATTAGACGTGACACAGCAGGAGATCCAGCGGGAAGACAAAGCAGGACCTGAGGTATGAAGTGCATTCGTCATTGTCTGCTTTATTGAACAAGTGTGGTATGAGTCCAGCTGTCGTTCCTTAATGATCCTTGTCTGGCCATTAGGGGCTGAGTCAGCCCATGCCCGGGACCCCTATATCTGTCTCAAGTGATTAACCCAGCATTAAACTGCGATTCGGGAAAAAGCCTTCCTTTGTGCACGGCGTGTGGGAGATTAAAAAAAAACAGGTAGCGAGCATCGGTCAGCTTATTCTCCAAATGAAAAGCCAAAGGGCTTGACACAGAACATGATCCATGTGCAAAGGGCATTGCTTAGTAGCAGAGTCCCCCTTGGAAAGCGGGAAGTGCCAATTAATAGCCTTCAGCTCCAACCATCTGCCACAAGCATGGCCAGGAGCGGTACTTCAAAGCCGCCTGAGGACTGCAGGTTGGGGAATGTTCACACACTTGCCATGCTTGGACTGCACACCTTCAGTTCCAAGCAGGGCCTTAGGGGAACTTGCCTGACTGGCTCCTTCCAGCGACTTAACATGGACTGGGCACGTATGAGGAAGCCAACCTGGGAAGTTCCAAAGTATTCGCATGCTTTACCCTCTCCCGTTCTGGTTTGTTAGGTCTGCACTGCTGTTGACTCATTGTCTATGCTCACACAAAAGAGCAGATGGGGTGGAACGTTTGCTTGTATTCTTGATGTCAAGGTACTAATGCTACCTTTACATTGCAGCTGAGTTTTTAGCTGGAAGAAATCCTGTCCCTCAACCCTGGCTGCTCTTTAGAAGGCCAGATGCTGCAGATGAAGCTCAAATCCTTTGGCCACCTAATGAGAAGGAGGGACTCCCTGGAGAAGATCCTGATGCTGGGAGCAATTGAGGGCAAAAGAAGACGGGGACGGCAGAGGATGAGGTGGCTGGATGGAGTCCCTGAAGCAGTTGGTGTGAGCTTGAGTGGACTCCGGGGATGGTGGAGGACAGGAAGGCCTGGAGAGCTGTTGTCCATGGGGTTGTGATGGGTTGGGCATGACTTTGCAACAAAACAAAACAAATCATGACATTCCACCTCTTGTATAGGCCACGGAGTGGCATAAAACCATCTGGAATGGAGAAACTTCACAACTCTATGTATAGTTTTTAAATGCCAACTGATGGAAAACCCTGAGCCCAGCTGGGTGGAAGAGGTTGGGACGGTTGTCCCTATGTTGCAGTCCAGTAGCTTCTCCCCACCCCGTCACCCAAGTAGGACAAATAAAAGCGGAGGGGTGGAAAGGGTTAACATTCTCTTTTGGAGTGCCGTGTTCCCAGACCTGACTGATGGCTCCACAGATAAAGAAGAGCTGCACCACATTTCAAGTGACACATTTAGGGTCAGATGCAGTTTGGCCCTTAGTTCCTCTATAAGGAAGCAAAGCTCACAAAGTATATTAACCGACGGGAAGCAATTATGGGGAGAACTCTTTGCAGGAGCTGCACAAGGAAAAGTCAAATGACAGGAATCAAAATATGACCTGAACTGTAAATAGAGTTCATTCTCGGAAACCAGAGAATTGAATATTTCAGAAACCAGAACCATTGTGCCGGTGCCATCACTGATAGTCAATTTATGTTCTTTTAAGTATTCTAGTGCCGTGGTGACACAAGTCAGCTAATTATAGGGTAATTATAAAGCAATGCACTGAAAGACTTGAGTAGCGTGGGAGAAGATTAAGCGCAAGCCACAAGTACCTGCATGGGAGGAGATTTCAAACTGCTGACAACCAGAGCCAGACAAAAGCGGAACTCGAAATATGTCATCTTTAACAGAAAGCATTAATTAATCACTGTAGCAAGTTACCTAGACATGTAGCATATCTTCCCCAACTTGAATTTCATAAGCCCAGATTGCATCATCTGGCGAAATGCAGTGGATTTGCTGATGAAGCCACCAAAATCTGCATTTCCTGGCTTGGAAATACAGATTTGTTTCAATCATGTGCTACAAGTAAAGTCTATGCATGGCATAAAAGCACCTGGAGGTTGGAATACCTGATGCATTGAATATCCTGCCAGTGGGGTGTAAGGCTGGCTTTTCTTTCCTGGAACGGTTTGTGTCCCGTGGCTTACACTGGGGAAACAAAGTGATGCAAACTGGTTGAGGGTGTGGTTCAGAACCTGGAGGGCCATGGAAGATCCAGGGGACTCCCTGCTCCAGCCTTGCGATTCCTCAAACCTCCCCTTTCTTCCCCTCCAGCATCAGAATGGTGATGGACATGAATCTTCCTGCAGGAACCCAAGACCAGTATCCTGACACAACCAGAATTATCAGTTTACCCTCTGGCTCCTTGCACATTGTCCCAGGACTGTAGGAATGCAGCTTTCATTCAACCAAACCCAATTTTGCATTTTTGAACCAACACGTGAACCATAATGCCTTCCCCTACAAAATGTGCATTGCTCCAAATTCTGCAGCAAGTTGTACACTCCATGCAAAAGTTCATATATTAGGCAAATGTGTGTGTGAAACCTATATTAATACTGTGTGTATGTATAAAAATAAGATTAAAGGTGCATTCCGTGAGGGAAATGCATGCAGCGAAGTGCAGAAGAGATGAAAGACAGGATACGGAGTGAGGATGTCAGAGAAATTTCACTGACGTCAAATGAAATCAAATTCTGCCCATGCATAGACAACAGAATGAAAAATGCTTGGCAGTCCACAAAACACAGATGGAGCAATTTTGGTGAAAACCATGCATCAGAATCAGTGTGGACAGAACCAGACTAGAGGGTCCCAGGCTCTGGTTGAGAATAAGGCAACTTCAGATATCCCTGTGCTTCTTCCAGTGTTACCCCAGCTTCCTCTACAGTCTTCATGTCCACCTTCAACAAAGATCTCCTGTACTGGGCTGGTCACTGGACATTTCTGCACCACAGTGTCCACAGAGGTACCTTTCCCAGAGGTACCTGAACTACCTCAAAACCAAAACTCTGAGAAGAGGGTTGTTGTTTTTCCACTTCTATATTTTCCGCTAGTTGTGGGCTTTTCCATGCCTGATTGCGGCCAGGCCTGGTCTTCTGGGGACCCTAAGTCCTTCCAAGTCCGATCAATGCTAGTTCTGGACATTATTAATTGTTCCACCCAGGGCAGCTGAGCAATGGTCCTGGGCTACTGGAAATAAGCACATTGCTTTTCTTTTAGCTCAAAAAGCAGTTTATATTTATTACAAGGTATTTCTCAGTGCATAAAACAAGGCTAGTCCCTTGCTTAATGCCATGGACAGTAAATCCAGTTATCAGAATTGTTTGCCTTCACAAGGCTTTCCTCAGGCCATCCAGGAGGTTTACGGTGCATGGTAATCCAGCCCCACAGAGACAACCAAGAAATGTTCCTTTTCCCACAGCTAGCGTTTCTTCTTCACTCTGAGGAAGCATCTCCCCAGATGACTCCAGCCCTCATGAATCCCACAGAGAGTGGGTGGGAATGGAGGAGTGTCGTCTGGGCTTCCACGCCTTCTCCGGATGCCTGCCATCGTTTCATGGGCCATATCCTGAAGGTATCCTGAAGAGTCAGCTTGCAAAGACCTACAGAGAACTGTGCTTCTGGAATGGTCTGGCAAGCACTGTTTGCAAGGATTGTGTCCCATGTGTCCTTTGTGTTAAATAGACACAAGGGCTTGATTTGCACGACATAATGAATGACTTTGCATGGTTTGTTGTAGATAAATCGAGTGGCTTCTATGCTATTGTGGTTTCCATACTCCCTGCTCAGTCCTCCTGCTTTTGGCATGCATCCCATCAACCACCGTGCCTAACATTTTATCCCAAGATGCATTGTTCTCTGCCCATGTTGCTACTTCTTCCTCATTGGTCTTCTTATAGTGTCTACATGACTGGAGTGACTCCTGCAGTTGCCATTCTTTCCAGGGGATTCTGCGGTAGTTGCGTCCCAGGGCCATGGAAACCATGATCCTGCACACAAACCACAAAACAGGCCGTGGTGATACAAAGAAACCGTAGAACAACCCTCTTGTGCATGTGTTTTTCAGCCCAGCAGACCACAGTTTTCAAGCTCCATCACAACTCCCTTTCTGTGCATTTCCAGGAAGTTCATCTATCCAGTTATTAAACTGTGGGAAATAATTTTGCCAGCATAGAAACATAGAAACAGAGTGAGTCAGAAGGGGCATCCCAGGCCATCTAGTCTGACCCCCAGCTTTGGCCGGCTCTGCTCATGACATGCCTGCCATGTGCATGTCCAGCCTATCCTTGAACACCCTCACCAATGGGGCTTCCACCACCTTCCACAGAAGCCCATTCCATACCCAAGGGGTCCTAACCATCAGGAAGTACTTGATTGACAGGTTGGGAAAGGGGCTTGGACTGAGTCTTGAACCAAATATTTGGAACCTCTGGCTTAGTGGGACAGAACTTCAACATTAGTACAACCATCACCAACCTCCCAAAGATTCATTCCTCCCAGGTCTTTTAATCTGTCCCTGCAAATACACACACACACACATGCACACCAATGCTGCATTGCTGTGGTCCTGATCCATAAAACTGGCTGCTGGTCCCCTCTACGGTAATGCATCGACCCTCCTAAATAAGGTCTCCCTCCTTTGAGCAGGTCCTGAACAGAAAACAGATGGTACAGAATAACACACCAGACTCTGCCATTTCGATCGCTTGATACTTCCACATTATTATACATTGGGAGCATGGAACCCTCACTTATTAATGAAAGGCTGATATTTCCTCTTTTATTAGATGATAAAATGGGGAATGATGTGGCAAGGGACTGTGTCATTGCTTCCTCCAGTGGAGATTCCTGATAAGCAAAAGGGGCATTTGTCAAATGCTATCACCTATCATGGGATTTTAACTAATATCATCTATTTATCTATATTGCTGTTTACAAGTGGAAATGTGGAAAGGGGGGCAGGAAGAGTTATTATCCCGGCAGAATGTCTACAGTGGGACATCCAGGGTAATAATCCGGACAGTCAATGGCCTCACGGGAATGATTTCTAGCAAAGCCAAGTCGGCTCCCCTGGAAGGTAAAACATTTCTCTCTACTTTCTGCTGAGTTAGAAAGTTGTTACTTTGGAAGGCAGCCTCGTAAAATTTAAATATCATGAGCTTCCTTGACATTGTGATTCATGATGCAAATAATGGTGCCATTAAAGGAGAGGAGAAGCCGTTAGCCCAGTCGGTTGCGAAGCCGAGAATTAGAGTTCCTTGAAATATGACCGCCAGACTTCGATGCAAATGTATCCCCTTCACTCTGGCTGAGTGCAAATGGGGGACAGAGGAGATGAGAGAACACTTTGTTAGCAAATTATCAAGCATTACCGGGACTACAGAGAGATAAACTTGACGAGGGGTGCGGGAATGGCTAATTCAGCAGGATTAAGAATGCTAATGCCATATTTCTCAATTCACAGCCTATTGTTAAAAAACAAAAAAATCCAGAGGCCCATTATGGTATTGCTTCAGGCGGTATGAGAAATCGAGATTGCGCTAGGCTAGAACTTTCTACCGAGGTCACCATGTAAACAGTTAATGAAGCAGAGACACTCATGGGATTCACTGGCTGAACACACTGAGATGTGTTCTCTATAAACGTTCAATTGGCAGTTGCAAAATTACTTTGGCAATGCCTTGAAAGAATCTGTGGACACCAAACCCTTCCAGCATTAAATGGGGTGTTCAGAATTAATTTCTTTATTTTCTAAGGCAGTGTAACAGTTTGGCGAGAACTTCTAATAAGTGCAAGAAAGCTGAAAGGAGGCGGTAATGCCTGGAGGTCAGAAAGAGCCCCATGCAATCTGGGAGAGAAGATGGGGTTTACTGCAGCACTTCCGCAAGCTTTCTTATCACTAGATTTACCTTGTAATTGGCTAGCATTAAATGCATCCTTCTTCAATACCATCCATTGCAACCAAATTAAGATGAATTGCTTGGCTGTAAGCCAACATATAACCCAATCCTGTAGAATTGTGCTCTGTCACCAGATAATCTAATGATCAGACTCTAATGGCTGCAATTCCAGCACCAGGGTATGCAATCCAGGTGAGACTTCATCCTCTACACTGGCCAGGGACAATAGAGTACAGACCCGTTTGGACTGCCCCAGCTCTCCTGTGGTTTGGAAGCCCAGTAGAATTCCTCAACAGGAAGCAGTAAGACTGCTCAAATATTTTTGCTCAGACAAGCCAATGAACTCTCATTAGTGTTCTCAGCCTTTCTTGCTAGCCTGTGGAACATTGGAAGATTCATGTTTTTAAGGATATACAGCAAGTTGCAACATTGGTGCATGTAGACCAGTGCCTGAATCTACTGACCTGCAGATACTGTGGAAGTACAACTCCCACCAGCCATAGCCCATCACCACAGATATCATGGAATAGTGCAAGGGGTCTAAAAAGCCACTGATCCAATCCCTGCTCAATGGAGGACTGCAAGTTAAAGCATCCCAGACCAAAGACTTTCCAGCAAATGTGTCTTGAGGACCCACAACCTCCCTAGGTCATGGGTTCCATTGCTGCTTTTCCAGATATCTAGTTGGAATCAGGCTCCCTGTAACTTAAGCCCATTATTCCAAGTCCTGCACTCTGGGATGATGGAGAAGAGATCCTACCCTCTTCTGTGTGAGAGTCTTTCAACTACTGTTGAGTGCTATCCTACAAGTCTCAGTCTCCTTTCCTTGAGGCTTCCTTCAATCTCTCCTCATAGGGTTTAGTTTCCGGTCTCCTGATCATCTTTGTTGTCTTCCTCTGAACTTTGTCCAGTTTGTCTGTGTCTGTCTTGAAGTGTGGTGCCCAGAACTGGGCACAGTATGCAAGATGGCGCCTCACTCACAATGAATAGAGGGGAAACGGTACCTCACATGATTCGGAATTATCGTTCTATTAATGCAGTCCAATGTAGCATTTACAGTCACATCATATTGTTGATTCCTATTCAACCTGTGATCTACTTCTCAGTTGTAGTCTTGTTGAGCCAAGAATCTCCCATCTTGTAACTGTGTATTTGGTTCCCAGGATGAGGATTGATAGGAGTCATAGTCCAATGATATCTGCGGAGCTACGCATTCTGTGTCTCCTATCTAGACCAGCCTTCTCAAACCTGCCTGAAATCTATTTAACTGAACATTCCAAAGAGCTGCTCAACCTGCATTCGGAGCCCTTCCTCTCACGACCAAGCTGGTCATCCATGGCTTGAGCCTTTTCTTCCACCTCCTCATAGCCTATGCTCAGTTTGAGTCTGAGCTTGCAGCACAGGGAGGTGGCAACGGAGTTCTAGGATGTGAAGCCTTGGGAGAAGGCACACGCTTTGTGTGGAAGAGGCCCTGCATTTCATCACGAGCATCTCATGCAAGCAGGAAAGGTTCTTGCCCAAAGCCTTGAAGAGCCATGGCCAGCTGGAGTCTGCAATGCTGTGCCAGATAGGCAAGCGGGTTGGCCACATTATATGGCAGTGCCAGGACAAAATGACCAAAAACTGCTATAATACAGCTGCTAAAAGGCTGACACTGTGAGAACAGTCTGGACTTAAGATGCTAATGTTTGCCTATCCTACTCAGCTACACTCTAAGATATGCTAACTGTTTACCTGTCCTGAAGGTTCTTCTCTTTTGTATTGTGTTTATCCTATTGTTTTATTCTCATGTGCCTTCAGCAAACTGCTCCCAAGATCCCCCACCTGAACCTCCAGATCTCCTCCAAACAGTGTATGAAACTGAGAGGTTAGAAAAGCATCTTGTACATACTCCATCCTGGTAGTCCCTTTGGGGCTGCCTACATGCCGCATGCATTCCCTGCATGTCTGAATAGACTGCCAATGTTCTTTTGACTCTGCAGCCCCATGAGACTCTCAAAGGGTTCTTTGAACTCTTGTCATAGCTCTCTATGCTCCTGAGAAAGGAAGGAAGAACATCAGCCTATGGGTTTCTTTGTCTGTGGGGAAGTAGCACTTCTGCATGCCCCCCATGCTGTGCTACTGGCAGGGATGGACCTTGAGGTCCAGCTCAGAGTGGGACCCGAACGTGTGGATCAGAGAGGAGGAGCCACCAACAGGGCCCACATTAGCATCTTGGAAGGACATGAGCTTTTTGGGACCCAGGAAGACTACCACTACTCATGATAGCAAGCCTTCTTAAAATAAATTAAAGGGAAGGGAAGGGAAGGGAAGGGAAGGGCTGGTTGGCCAGAAACTATATTATGGGTCTTAAAACAAACAAACCAGAAGTGCTTATTCTCAAGTGAATGTGTTTAGCAGGCAGGCAGGAGAAGCAAATTTTATTCCTGTAGTTAGGGGAAGGGATGCATCAAAGCTCCACGGAATCCATCCTTCTAGCATTTGGGGACTCCTTATCATGCTCAGCCTCATCTTAGAAAGTGAGCTGAGTCAAGAGGAAGTTTGCAAATGCTCATGCAGCAAAGGTTGAGCCACTGGCAACTTTGTTCCACATCATCTGCAGCAGCACAAGCAAAGACTTCCAAACATGGCAGAGATGAGGAAAGCTGCTTATGCCGCCTTTGCCTGGTGCGCCATTCCTGGCAAGAGCCGCCTGAACGCCAGGCACATTTGCCAGGAATGGCCACATCAAACCAGTCCAAAATCCAGTGAGCCGAGACCAGGGAATCTGATGGATCCCCTCCTGCAAAATGGATTTCTCACCCATCCCCAATTAGGGGTATGCAAACATTTCATTTTTGCCCACAAAGCATGTAACTATGCACAGCCTTAAAATGCCAAACATGATGTGAACGAACTGAAAATATTCCCAAATTTTCAAACACATGTCTAGATTCATCAGAGCTTTTTCCTTCAATCAACCATGGCAAATGGGTTTGGTCTGCTTTGTTTTCTCTAGTAGATTTGTTGGAAAATGGCTTTCAAAAATTGCCTGTGTCAGGAAACTGTACAACAGCAACAGCTAGCTAGGCAGATTACAATAATTCATAAAACAAACAATAAAATAAAATGCCATAAAGTTTTTCCAAAATAACGCACATTTAAAAACAAATTTAAAACAGTTGAAATCATGTATGATACAAGGTAGTAGATGGGGAGTCTCCTCAAACCCCTAAATACCCATGTGTCCTTAAACGCCTGGCTGGAGAAGGGACTTCTTAACATGGCACAGAAAGTTTGACAAGGTTGGCTTCACGTAGGCTTTGGTGGGGGGAACATTCCACAGTTGAGGGGCTGCCACTGAGAAGGCCCTCCCACCTGTTGCTGCCCTCTAAGCTTCCTCAGATTTGGCAATTGGAGGAAACCCTCAGATGTCGACCCTAAAACATCCAGAAGCTGCAATTGGTTCAAAATAGGGCAGCTCAGCTTTTAAGAAGGACTGGAGCACATAATCCCAGCATTGTATCTTCCGCATGGGTTACCACTTGATGTCTGGGACTACTTTAAGGTGCTTATATTGACATATAAAGCATGAACAGTTTTGGACTTGAATATCTGATGAAACTTCTCCTCCCGTACCATCGAAGTTCAGGCTCAATTCAAGGTGTTGGTAATCACTTATAAAGCCCTGAATGGCTTGGGACCTGGATACTTAAAGGAACTCCTGCGTCCATATTTGCCCTCCCGCCCCTTGAGATTGGCAGCAGAGGCAATCTGCTGGGAGCCTTCCGTGAGAGATATCAGGAAGCAAAGTACCCGGAGGAGGGCCTTCTCTGTGGTGGCACCCTATCTGTGGAATGCGCTCCCCAGAGAAGTCCACCTGGCGCCGTCGTTATTTGTTTTTTGGCGCCAGGCCAAGACCTTTTTATTCAAACAGTATTTTAATAATTAATATTTATAGATTTTAATTGTGCAGCCAGTGTGTTTCCAGGTTTTAATTGTAATTGTTATTGTTTTATTTATTTATTTCTGTGAGCCGTCCCAAAGCTATGTAGCAAGGGGACGGCACATGAAAACTTTAAATAAATAAATAAAATGCCTGTCTGGACCATAAGGCCATCATCAGAGGTCCTTCTCTGGGAGCCTTCCTTGAAAGCTATAAGGAAGGTGGCCACTAGGAGAAGGGCCTTTTCCGCAGTGGCACCCCACCTGGGGAACCAGCTTCCCAAAGAGCTGTGCCTGGCACCAGCACTCTACACCTTTAGCACCAGGCTAAAACCTTTTTATTTTCTCAGTGTTTAAATAGCTGACATTTTAAATTGTATTTTCTTTTATTGGGGCACCGTGGATTAATCATTGAATTACTATTGATTCATTGTTGGTATTGGTTCCATATTTTCTTCTTTACTGTTACTGGTTGCATGCTTTGTTTTTATTGGTTGTGATTGTGAAATTGTGCCTGGTTTTATCTTATTGTGGCATTGGGTTTTGTTATATTTTAAATGTTTGTAAACCGTGCAGAGAGCCGAGTGGCTATAGGCATGGGATAGAAATGTTTTAAATAAATAAACAGTGTTAGGATAGACTTCCCTCTCCTTTTTGTTACCTCCTTTTATCTTCCACTCCCCTCTGCCCTGGTGCTATTTTGAGAGTCAGGGTGCTGCAGCAGCGACAGCATTGGCCTGGGACTTGGGAGATCTGAATTCGAGTTCCCGCTTGGCCAGGAAATTCATGGGCCACTGACTGTTATCCTAATCTACCTCACAGGGTTGTTGTTGGGAGGATAAAATGGAATTCTGTAAGCTCAAAAGAGGGAAAAAAGTGGGGTATAAATGCAATGTAATGTGATGCTGATGAAGCAGCCGCTTGTCGAGCGTTTTTCCTGTGGGAGCCATCTTTGTCTACCTGCCAAACAATTTCCTATCTATTTATTCAACACTTTTCTATCCCATCCTATTACAGAAAGTCTCAGGACGGTCTTACAGTAAAATTAAAAGCCTAGCATCGCATTCTCTGTAAAACCCCAATTAAAAGAACAATTGAACCTTAAAATGTTAGGAAAATAAAAAGGGCTTGGCCTGGTACCGAAATGAAAATAGCATCGGCACCAGGCACAGCTCTCTGGAGAAGGGGTCCCATAACCAGGGTGCCGCCACAGAGAAGGCCCTTCTCTGAGCAGCCACTCTCCTAAACTCCTTCAAAAGGGCTCCCACAGATGGCCCTCTGACCCAGATCTCAGCGGGTGGGCAGGTGCATAGGGAAGGAGACGCTCCTTCAATGGAGACATGCCATCCACTGCCACAAATGGCTGTTCCAAACTACAGGGCCAAAGCTGGGGATTTGTGCATGAGAGAGAGAGACACACACACATTTTATAGACCGCATCCAACAGCTAGCTGCTTCCAGGCAAACCAGCCCATCTCTCCATGGATGAGTAAGAAAATGGACTCAGCGTTGGACAGCAAAATGAAAAACCTTGGACTCTTAATCTATTTTGACACATTGCTTAATGAAGGAAAACTGTTTACATGTTGTTGTTATACCAAGCTTTGGATGATTAGATCCTATAAATTATGCAGGACACCATTAATAAATTTCATTAGACACCATATTAGGCTGTCCTCAGTCCAGGCAGCAGCAACTGATTAATTACACAGCCATCACTGAAGAGCTGACATAGCTAAAGAATGGGGATTAGCGAAAAACCCCTTGGATCCGGCATTCATTAACGTGACAGTAGAAGTATTTGGGATAACAAATTGCCATCGGATAGGATAGATCGGAAGTCACTAAAGTTTCAGTGTTTTATGAATTCAATCTTTTATTTGGAGAGGTAAATGCTGGAAGTGTTCATCCCGTAATGACACCTGGGTCCCCCGCCACCCCCACGCCTCGTTTGAGCGCATTTTCCTGCCGCGGCATCGGTGGGGGGAATAATAAAAGTCGTCAGTGAGACTTCCAAGTCTGATCAAAGAGCTTTTCCTTTCCGTGTGTCTTTGAGCTCCTCCATTCTGCACCACCAATTCATTGTTTCATGGTCTGGGATGGAAGTGAGGACGGGGGTTGCCACCGGAGTTCGCGTGCGGTGAAATTTGGAAGTTCTGGCATGAGCAAAGCATTTGTGCAAATCAGAGGTCTTCAGTAAGAAGACTGAGATGTCTCGGGGGTTGTGAACCTTTGCTCGTTTTGCTTAAAGGAAAATGTGTTGGTTCGGTCATGCTTAAGCGAAACACCTGAGGAATTCGGAACAAAGGGGAGGAGTCTATTACATCCAGTTTTTCCTTTAACATCTCAGGTTTCTTCTATCCCAGATATGGAAAACAGGATATTTTGACGCTAAACATGTTTGGCAAACATGGCTGAATACCCAGGGGTTCAGATCAATACCTTTAAAAGCAAAGCGCTTCAGTCTCTTCCACATTTGTTTTTTTAATTGACACCTCAAGTCTTTTTTTATCCCTAATTTGGAGATCTTTTTAATTTTGGGGAAATCATTATTCAAAGCAAAATGAGATAGAATTCTCATTTATTTCTACTCAGATTATGAACTCAAGTCACTAATCCCCTATTATTTCAATGCAGATGTGCACTTAAAGAGCTTTCCAGATGTGCATGCTGCCATTCAGTGTTGCTGCCCATGTGCTGATCCTCACGGATGCCTAGTGTATTCTTACGCTTGTCCATCCATCCTCTGATATTTCCCTCCACTGGAGAGCAAATTGGATTGCATCAGATGGAAAATAGCTTCCCAGGAGCATTCCTTCTCCATTCTGCGAACACAACATGTCCTTTCTACTAACTCTGCTGTTGTGTCTTTTTGATTGAGCTTTCATTCTTTTCACTCACCTGGAATATCCTGTTGTTTTCCTTTCTGTTTCTCTGATTGTTTTTCCCAATACCCAAGGTTATTAGGAAGAAAATGAGAAAACAATTGGGAACAGAGAAATAAGTTTTGCACAGTCCAGATTTCTCAATTAATTCTAGTGACATCCTTGAGAGTAAGCTGCGGGGAGAACATCTGAGAATTATAGAATCATAGAAACAGAGTGAGTCAGAAGGGGCCTCCTGGGCCATCTAGTCTGACCCCTGACTCCAGCAAGTTCCACTCATGACATGCCTACCATGTGCATGTCTTTCTAATAAGATTCATGGCTGAGCAGAGATTTTGAAGCTAGTTTTCTTCAATCAACAATCATGATTTCCTACACCATTTTGTCCCGAAGCACAAACGTTTTAGGATTTTAAACCATACCTCTTTGTGATATGGCTTGAACCCCCCTTTCATTGTGTCACTCTGCCACACAAGCACGGGAAGGGTTTTCAGCTCCATCTAGGGAGTAGGTGAATTCCCCAAAATCTAATGTTTTGGGGGACTGCAAGGTCTTGGTGCCCCTCATTTGCCATGTGGTCTGATGATTGGAGTGTGTGTTAGACTGGGGAGATCCAGGCTGAAGTCTACGCTCATCCATGGACTAACCAGGGAACTTTGGAAAAATCCCTCACATGGACACATATGGACAATGGTGCATTGGAACCTCACAACTCAGCCATGTGAGGTTCCTACTGGGGAAAATTCTCATGGGCATGTTCACCCACCACAACACGAAACAAGGCCAGATCAAGAAGTTGGAGTTCAGCTAGCCCCCGGAATCAGTGCAGTGGTGCCAAACTCACCAGCTCAGTCTCATCCACATTCTAACTGATTGGCAAACTCATTCTGATGCAGGTCTATCTCAGCTTGCAAACCCCTTTTTCCCTGCATGGAAAACTGAAGAGTTTTCTGTACACACTTCCCATATGAATGCATCTATATGGATTTCTTATATGCACAGTTTTAATATGGATGTTTGCAATAAGGAACCGTTCTGGGTACATTTTTCAAATGCATGCATATTGTAGTCAAAGACCACAAATGCACACGTGCACACACACACTGTATGCATTCCCCCACCATCAATTCCAAGCCTCCAAAATGTATAGCTTTTGTAAGATTCATTCCATCCTGCATTTAGTCTCCAGGGAGCAGAATATTCTCACATGAAAATGTGAACTTTCTCACCCATTTCTACCTGGCACCTGTTCTGCGCAAACGTATGAGATTTTTTCATAGTTAAGAAACGAGGTGGGAAGGCCACTCAGCCATCTCACATAAGAAATGTGAGCCAAATACTTCCCGGCAGCATTGGAGTCTTTCAATTTTTGTCCCTCCCTCTGCAAATGACAAATAAGAATAAAAGCAACTATCACCAGAAATATCAATTCAGTGCTAGTTCTCCCACACCCGTTTTTGTCAGTGTTGCTTCTAACACCTGCAACTTCTGATTGGGGAGTGGGAAAGGATGTTTTTCGGAGAGACGCTGATCTTTGTCCTTTTATGTCTCTGTTGGGCAAATGTAATTTCCTGTTTCCAGGTTTGCAAGTTCTTCTGGCCACATATACAAAGACTGGTTTGTGAAATTTATTTCCCCATGCTGACTGACCTAGTTCTTCCAGCTTTCTGGATTGCACATGAAACTACATCCAAACTCTCTTTCTTATTATTTCTTGCATTCCACTGTTTTTCCCCTCCTCTTTAAAAGTCTCAGAAAGAAAAATAATGGTATTACTGTGAATAACAACAACAACAATTCTTACACAAAACCGAAAACATGATTATCCAAACAGAAATTTAAGTAATGTTCGAAGGGTAAGAAATATAAAGATAATAATAGTAATGCTTGTGTGGTTTATTTTAATATTTTTTCCCATTTGGAGGGTAAGAGTCCAAATATAAATGTCAGTTCCGATAAATAATTCTTCAGTTTCTTCACATTTTTATTACTTAGGGCTGTTTCACAGATACAGGTTTGTGTCTCTTGGCTGCCCCTTGAAGGGATACCAGCATGTTCAGGGTACACTTCCAACCATTAACCATCAGAGAGAGAATGTTCATATAATCTTGAATCCCCGTGGTTTTCCATAAAAATGGTCCACACATTCAGCATTCAAGAGTGGCTATGCCAGTGATGTTCATGCAGGTGTGAACCACTCTTCATGGACAGTGTAATCTCACTTCTGCATCTGCTCAGTTCCTCCCTGCAGAAAAGAATCAATGATCAAACTCAAAAACGGTCTTGTCCTAGCTCTGTAACAGGATCTCTCTGAAAGAATCCACCTCAGGTACAAAGAGCTCTGTAGCACTGGGTGGCACTTGGTTATCTACTACAAATGTAGTATAAATATAAACCCAACAGATGTCATTTCTGGGGTGACTTTATAACCCCAGGAGAAAGTATCTGAGGTTATAAAAATGCACTTTTAAACTTTGCTGAAAAGACTACATGAGAATTTCTAAGTATTTGGTACATATTTCTCCTAACACGTGCATGTTGTATGCATTCCCGCCTTGTACACGTGTTCTTCATGGTCAGGTTTCCTAATATAATGCATGCTAGCTGGGAGAAGGTAGGGAAGGGATTTGGCCTTCAGAGTCCCCAGAGCACCTCATGGTTGCCCATATTTTTCCTGTCTATAAATGCACAGGTTGCACCTTAGTTATATTGACTTTATTGATTTATTTGGAATCGGTTTTGGTGTGGATCTCCGTGTGTTGGTTGATTGCTTTCTTTTGGCTCTCCCTCCAACAAATAAACCCCTTCTTATATATCTTCGGACATTGGGCTACATCTTTCAAAAAAGCTAGAACTCTTGGTAGAAAGGTAGGCATGTCATGAGTGGAGCCAGCTGGAACCGGGGGTCAGACTAGATGGCCTGGGAGACCCCTTCTGACTCACTCTGTTTCTATGTTTCTATGTAACCTACAATTCATCCTATTAGGATTCCTTACAGTGTTTTGCTAAATTCCGTGTTTCTGGATTTGAAAAAGAACATCCAGTGCCCAGCATGTCCTCACACCGCAAGCCCAGTCAAGCAGACTAGGCTGGAGAGATCTAGTCAGTCATTCTTTCCCCTGGAAAACCCTTGTAAAGGGGCCATCAGTAGGAGACGTCGCCTGGGGAAAGTCAGGACAAAAGGGCATCTGCCTGTGAGGATGGCCCACCAGGATGATTCAGTTCCAGGGCTTCCACTAGCAAAGGTCCTCAGCTCGCCTTTCATGGAAGTCTTTCCCCCACGAATGCACAGCTTTTGCTTCTGCAGTGGCAAAGTCACATATTCCTACACATGTGCTGAGATTCTGCACCTTGCCGTTGGTGAAGGACCGTGTCTCAGTGGGCTGCCAAGAGAGCCTCTTTGACCTATAATTACAGATGCCAAAGCCAGTGAAGCCAAAGGGACAAGTTGTTCCATCTAGTCAAACTCAGTCTTGTAAGATTGTTCTCTGGGTTTGGGGAATAGGGCTTCAGTGTGTGTTTGCCTAGACACAACACTGCGTCCGACTTTGGGCTTCTGAAGAAACTTCTCTTATTTGCTCTTTCACTTATATTTCCAACCCATCCTTTTCCCAAAGAGGAGCCCAAGGTGGGTTGCAAAAACCCATTTCTCCTCTCCCTTTTATCTTTGCAACAACTCCATGAGGTAGGTTGGGCTGAGCATCAGTGATCAGATGGGTTAAAGTCTCCCAGTGAGCTTCATGCCCATGTAGGGCCCAAAACCCAGATCTCCTAAGTCTCGGTCTGACACTCCAACCCCTGTGTCACCCTGGCTCTCAGGCTGGGCCAGAATGGCACACGAGCAAGTTCCTTAAAGGCCTGATTTGGGAACGAGATGCACCGGGGGGGGGGGGGGGGTTAAAAAAAATTTTATTGTTGTTTTTTGTATATTTGTATATTTTTTGCTTTGTTGTAAGCCGCCTCAAGGCTTTGTTGTGATGGAGCGGCATAAAAATGTTTTAAATAAATAATAAATAAACGATGCCAGGACCGTCTTCGGATGGATTGAAAGGGAAGAGCATGGAAAGCATGCTTGCCCTAGTCCCACCAGCCTAGGAGCACACTGATAATGTTTTCTCTGTGTGTACATGTAAGAAAGGACAAAAAGAGGAACAGCTTTTTTTCTGACTGACAGAGACAAGGCAAGAGAGCTGACCTTGCAGCCATACCCCGAAAGCGACTGACATGCTTCTCGGGGGAACTGGAGTAGAGGGCCACCTTTGCTTCTCTCTTGTGCTCTCTCCACTGACGCATGGCTTGGCGTGTATGTGTGAATAAACCTAAAGACTGCACAAAGGCCTGAAACCGCAGAGCGCTCTCCTCCGCTGCCTCCCAGAACCTGGGTGCGCAGTGCTCCGGGATGTCTTCCCCACTCGGGAAGCGGGTTGTGTATAAAAATGGGAGTGCCTCAAAGCTGCCATTCTCAAGAAGATGCCAACCCAGATCAGAGCCCCCCGGATGAAGAAGAAGACTTGGGTTGGATTTCTGAGTCTGAAAGCACTTTGTATTTAGCTCTGGCATATGACTGGGGGTGCAGGGAGTGTCAGACTGCCATATTCAATTCCCTTTGTTATGTCCTTAGGTCTTGTTGGATGTTTAGGGAGAATGACAATGCTTGGCCATTTGCTTTTTTTCCAGCACACTTCAACTTGACAACTGCTGACTGCAAGGAGGCTTTTGATGGTGTCTTTCCTGTCTGTTTTGTTTTATGGAATGCTTTCTTCTTTTTTCCACCAATGGTCTCCTTCCTCACCACCTTGGATGCCTGCAGGGACTCCTTTCCAAATCCACGTACCCAAATTCGAATGCATTTTTTAAAAAAACCCTCTGTGCTTAGCTTGCCTTCTTTCTAAAGCAAAGAAACAAGATGATTTCCAGACTCCTAGTGCAGAAAGGGGCAAGGAAAATCATTACGGGATTGGGGAACTCCCCTATGGAAAAGACTGACAACATCTGGGATTATTTAGCTTACAAAAATGGTGAGCTTGGAGAGATGCGAGAGGGAAATATAAATATAGGAGTGGTGGTGAGACCACATGGACAAGAAGCCAGATTCCCTCCACTCTCATAAAACTCGAACCCAGAATCATCCTGTGTAAATAAGGATGGAATGAATGAATTAGTTCATTGCAAATATTAATATATGAATTTAATAATAATGAACTGTTTTAGTTGTTAATTAGTTGCTGTTTGTTGCTGTTATTGCTAGTGGGTAAGCTTTCCATGCTCATAATTTCTGTGCTTTCTCAGGGTGTGTCTTAGAGTTTTCGGAGAAGGACACTACCATTCCTATCACCCACAGCAGAAGCAGCAGCAGCTGCTGATGTCCAGGAACATCCAGGCATTCGGAACAAATCCTGCAATGACTGCTGCTGCTCTCCAGCTCCCTTTCTTGTCCTCCCACTTCCTTTGGGAATATTTGCTGGTAATAAAGGCAAGAATTAACAAGGAAAGGTGGCTCTGTAAACACACAATAAGCAAACCCCAAACTTTAAAGGGAACCTTAGGAACTGCTTATAATGGATTCACGATCCCATAACACCTGCTTGCTCTACCATGCTGCTGTTGTGAGAATCAGCAAAACTTTGCTTTCCATGTTCCCCAGATTCCAGGCTTGCTCCGATTCTAGTCCATGTCAGACTGTGAGCTTCGTTGCTGTTTTTTCCCCTTTTGCATGAAAATCCATGCCTATTTCCATGCATAATTTCCAAACGTATGTCTCTGTTGTATGTATGTTCAAGATGCATGTATTCCTCTTTCACTGTGCACCTTTTCCTACACACACCTTCTGTCAAACCCATTTTTAAAAATCACGGATTGCTTTGCAAGCTCAGAAACACAGAGTCCACGTTCGGTGCAGAAGCTACTTGGTAAATCCTGATAAAAGATAAACTGAAATGAATTTTTCATACATCCCTAATTACGATCAGCATCGAAGGAAACAGTTGGAACCGGGCTGCATCACAGGATGTAGCCCCATTCTGCACCCTGAAACACAGTTCCACCAGAAAAGCAAGACAGAGGAGATTTTGGCTTCAACCCAACTCTTTTTATTTTCTTTCTAGCAGAGCGACCAAGCTCTACATCATATCTGTCTGCCTGGCAAGCAACATGGCAAGAAACGGCTCCTTCTAGCACTGGAGACCAGCCAATATAATTACGCTCATCCCGTTTTTCTCCTGTGGCAGCTGCAGGAGATCGAAATGCAGATGCCAGTGATGAAAAACCAGAGGGGGTGGGGAGGCGGATGCCAAGGGCTTCTCTTCCTCTGCCAAAACCACAGGAAGCACCAACTTTGTGGACAGAAATCCAATTTGACTCTGAACACCTGATAGCGAGCGATCAGTTGAGTAGAGACTCCCTTCGAGCAGATCTAATAGCAGCAAGATCCGATTAATCCTGCCTTTAATTGTTGGCAGAAAGGTTTGAATGTGAGCATAGAAGCTGCTACAGCCCAGACCATGTGTTGTATTCGGTCTACTCGGAGCAGTTTGGAGACCTGTGTGTAATTCCGGCCACGCCGGAACAAGCGAGCTACCCCATTCACTTAAGCTGGCAGGGGAATACAAGTGGATTGTAATGCAAAAGCCAGAAGAGTCCCAACGCTTGCAACAGGATATGGACTTGAGTCTCAGTAAGCTTCTAGAGGGAATCTGAAGAACTTTGTAGCCAGTGTTAATCTAACTTAAGTCCCAGGTTTTTCAGAGGGTTTACTCCAAGTAGGATGACATTGCACAAAATGTTCTGCATTATGACTGTGACTGTGGTTGTGATTGTGGTTGTGATTGTGCACTAGAATCCAGATCTCCTCACACATGGTGTGGATAAAGTAGAGAGAGAGAGAGAGAGAGAGAGAGAGAGCATCCCTTTCCACCATTTCATGTTGCCATACCTCAGGGTATTTATTCTGGTGTAGCAGGACAAAAACAAGGAAGTACTTCTTCATTGGCTGATGAAACTCTCTCACAAGATTTGAAGATGAACTAATCTCTAGACGATGTTTAAATGAGTGGACAGCTTCCAGAAGTCCAAGGGGACATGTTTGCCTCTCCAGACCACCCAATGGACACCACACACTTCCCGCAGGTGCCCAAAGGGAGGGAAATAAATATTAAATACACATTTTTTAAAATGGTGTGAGTGCTATGGAGACAAAAGGGGCCGGAAAAGGTTGCAGATATGATAACCGGCCCTTTTGCACTCAGTGGTGGCGCCAGATTCTAGGTCATTTGCAAGGGGTAGAAACCGGTTTTGGAACCTTGAGAGGCCCATGTTCCACTAGGCCTCCGGGCCTGTGTATGGTCCACTGACCACAGCCTGAAAAGGATAACAGACAAATCTTTGGTGTAGCGGCTAGAGCCCAGGACTGGACTCAGGAGATCTGGGATGGAGGCCCCACATGGCCCTGAAGCTCACTTTGGGCCAGCCACGGATACTCATCCTTGCCTACCTCACGGGGTTGTTGCTGTGAGGGCAAAATGGAGAGGGGGAGGGCCTTGGAGGCCACCTGGGGTTCCTTGCAAATGGAATGTGATGGTGGTGGAAAGTGCAATCAAGGCCAACGCTGGACTGGATGGATCCTTGTGCTGATCCAGACAGGCTCTTCCTGCTTAATGGTGCAAAGGCGCTTATGGAGAATTGATGGGAAAGCGCAGCCCTGGGTCTCCTGTGGGCCTAAGGCTTCTCTTGTTTATTTTATTTATTTCGTTATTTTAAAATGTTCTATGTGGTCTATGTTTCCATAGAAAATCTCTAGATGGTTTACTACAGTAAAAACACCAGAACAATTACCAGCACTTGGTTAAAATGAAATTAAGCCATATCTATATATTAAAATTAACAATTAAAATATGGTTGAATATAAAGCTCTTAGTCTGGTGCTGGAAAGAATAAAGAGTCAGTGCCAGACAAACCCCTCTGGGATGCATATTCCACTGAGAATTTCCTTCCCCTTGTAACAGCTCTCCTGACCCCCTTCAAGGAGTGATCCCAGAAAAGAAATTCCATAGAAGACGTCAAGAACCAGGCAGATGTGCATGGAAGGAGGCGTTCTTTTAGATAACCAGGCCCTAAACCATTCAGGGCTTTATGTGTCATTGTCAACACCTTAAATCAGGCCCAGACTTCAATCGGTAGCTGGCGCAGATGGTACAGAACTTTACAGGATCATGTCTGCCAGTCCCAGTCGATAATCTCTCTGCTGTACCTCTTGAAGTATCTGTATCGTCTTCAAGGGTTGCCCCACATAAAGCACATTGCAGTAGTCCAAACGGGAGGTTACCGGCGTGTCATCCCTCTCCCAGTTGTGATTGTGTGAAAGGGATGAAAGAACCAGGCTGAAGTCCTCTGGGACCAGCTCCCCAAAGAGGGTTTCCTGCAGTCCTCTCTCCATTCGTTTTGGCTCCAGGCAAAGGCTTCTTATTCACCCTTTATTTTAATTGTTGAGATAATTTTAAGGTTGTATAATATATTATGGTATTTTATATTTTAATGCTCTTGTAACTTTTATTGTGTTTTTATGGGTAAAGATTTGACAGGCAACGATTTCAGATTGTGAAATTTTACAGTGGTGCTCTGTTGCTTGATTGTTAGATTTTATTGCTCTGTTTTTTTGTTGTTTTAATATTACTGATTTTTAGTATGTAAATTGCAATCTTGTAAGCCACCCAGAGAGCCTTTTTGGCAAATGGGGTGGGATATAAATTTAATAATCTAATAAATGAATAAATGCATTCTAATTTTCTTAGCCACACTTCAGCTGGTTATCTTTAATGCTACGGTTTGTTCCCTGGTAATGGCCACTAGTCCTGATGGCCATGTGCTAACTCCAATGATAGAGGCAACGTGGCGAGGAAACCGGGCCAGGAGGGTCCTTTTGTTCCCATATCCTGCTTGTAGGACACTGTGGACAGTTGGTTGCCCACGGTATGGACAGGAGGCTATGCCAAGAGACCTTTGGTCTGATCCACAATAGCTCCTCTTAAGTTCTCGAAATGTCTTGGCCATGATAGATGGAGTAGACCCAGAAGATACACACGCACACACGTCACAAAACAGGGAGAAGCCCATGTATATATTAGAGCTCCTTCACATTATAGTCTTTTGTGGTTCAGCACGTAGCCAGGAATTTTGTGGGGAAGAAGCCGTAAAGGGTGGGGGGTGAAGAACACCTAGGACATAAATACTTTAGCCTAAATATTTTTAAATTGTGTAATTGCATAGCTTCTTAATGAGCAGTTAGGCCGAAATTGCCGGATAGAGACATCCCCGTCGTGAAAGCTGACCATTCAGCGGGCTGCCTGGAATATCCCTGAAAAAGAGGACTCCACGGCTCCACGGCAGCTGGTGGGTTACCACAGGGGTGAAGTTGGTTGTATTGGTTATACAATCCAGCACACCATAAATCCCAATGTGGGCAGCTCGACCAGCGGATCCACAGACTTCACGTGGTGACATGCAACTGCGAATCCCTCTGCAGACAGAAGCTGTCTTCAACAATACGTATGAATAATGAGATTCGAGAGAAGTCCGTGTGTCCCCTTTGCCTTCCACGTTGCTTTCCCGGCTTCATTCCATCACGATACGGGCAAGAACATAACAATGTTGGCTGAAAGCCAATTTTCGGGGAATGCAATCGTGCCATTTAAAGGATGTTTGTGTCGTTCCACAATGGGGGGAAAAACAACACTTAAGCACAGGGTGCCTTTGATCTACTAGAAACAGGCTATCATAATGGACCGTGTTAGCTGTAATAAATAGATTCAAGTGCCTTCCATTCTCCTTAACTGTGTTATCATTTTGTTTCTCCACTCACAAAGAAGATTTTCATCCCACAAGGCCAAAGTGCACGCTGTTATTGATGGCTCAAGTATTTATTCTTCACAATGATAGCACTGAAAATGTATTTCTCTCTCCCAGCAGGGAAGAGGGTGGCAGGGGTAAAGAAGGAGGGGAGGGGAGGAGGGGTGCAGAGGGAGACATCTGGAAAGTGGGGAGGTAAATAACAGCTGTCATTCTGCGTGGTGTGGAGAGGGAGGCATTTTTTTTCGGCTCGTGATGCGACAACCTGAGCTCATCCCATGAATCTGAATGGGGGGAGATTCAGGACAGAGGAAAGGAAGCACTTGGTCACATGTCACATGGTCCCTGCGATGGATTCGGCACTGCTGGATGTGGTGATGAGCACCAAGCGGGATTGGGCACAATGATGGGGAACGAAATGGTCAGTGGCTACTTGTCCTTACACCTATACTCCCCCTCCAGGTTTGGAGGCAGTGTGTTTATGTATTCCAGTTGCTGGAAAATTGACCGGAAGCGTTCTGTTATGCAAAGGTCTCACTGCAAGCTTCCCACAGGTGGGTGGCTGAATATAGTGCAAAAATAAAAAATAAAAATGCTAGACTAGGGTTCTACAGATACAACAGAGCTCCACATTACAGGAAAGATATAGCCAGGTTGGAAGTGGTGCAGCACAGGGCCACAAGGATGGTGGCCGGATTGCAGGGAAAGCCGTATGAGGAAGGACTGAGGGAACTGGGTCTCCCCCTCTGAGAGCAGGAGACCTGTTAGCAACATACAGGAATGTGAGGGGGTGCCATGCAGAGGTGGGTTATGGCCTTTATTCCCCTGCAGCAGAGGGCAGGATGTGCTCCAATGGAGCAAAGCTCAATGAACCAAGATTCAAAGTAGATGCCAGGAAATGCTTCCTGACAGTTAGAACCCCAAAGGTATGGAATGGCCTTCCATGGAAGATGGTTGAAGCCCCATCGGTGAGGGTGTTCAAGGATAGGCTGGACATGCGCATGGCAGGCATGTTGTGAGCAGAGCCAGCCAAAGCTGGGGGTCAGACTAGATGGTCTTGGATGCTCCTTCTGACTCACTCTGTTTCTGCGTTTCTACATTTTTATGCTGGCAATTCCCCCCCCCCCCCCGCTGCATTTTAATAACTGGATAGATTAACATCCTGGAAATGCACAGAAAGGGAGATGAGATGGACCTTGAAAACTGTGGTCTGCTGGGCTGAAAAACACACACACAAGAGGGTGTTCAAGCCTAACAAGAATGTGGCAACAATTTGGCTCACCAAACTCCGGAACAGAGCGAGTCTGTTAGCCCACAGCCTGGAAGTGATCCATATGCATTCCAAATCCCAAGGAAAAAGGCACTCCTATGTGGAGGGAGAAATGTCTGATGTTCAAGCTGGCACTCAAAGGAAGGAGCCAGCAGAGATCGTGTTGCAAATATTTTTTGGCTACTGAAGTTCACCAAATAATTTCAGAAGAAAATCGGCCTATGATTTATAGCCTGCAGCAACCTGTGCAGATCATGAGAAGCAATGGATGGCTGTGAGAGAAATGGCTATACCTCAGAATTTGATTGCCCTGAAATCAGACCTGAATCATGGACAAAAAGCAGTTGATTAGCACCGAGCACAAAGAAACAGAATGGCTTCCTATAGGCAAAGGCATCAGACAAGGGTGTATTTTATCATTCTGTCTTTTTAATCTGCACACAAGATTGGAGGAAGAAGGCATGAAAATTCGCAAAAGATATATCGATGATTTAAGATATGCACATGATATCATATCACTGACAGAAAGCAGGAAGGAATTGAGATGAGTCCTGATAAAAGGGCAAGAAAAGCAGTGCAGCTGAAAGTTAAGAAAACAAAAATCATGATTACAGAAGAAGTGCTTAACTTCACTGTCAGTGATGAAGACACTGAAACTATGAAAGCTTTTGCATACTTTGGCTCCATCATCAATTCAATGGGAGACTGAAACCAAGAAATTAAAAGGAGACTGAAACACGGAAGGGTAGCAAAGAAAGAACGAGTAAAAATGGTCAAGTTTAAGGAAGTTTCACTGGCTAGAATCATCCACACGATTGTATTCCCAATCACTGTGCATGAGTGTGTAAGCTGGACAGTGACGGAAACTGAGAGGAAGAAAATGGATCTGAGCAAAACGTGGCGCTGGAGGAGAGCTGTGTGAATACCTTTGGCTGACAGAAAGACGAACAAGTGGGTTCCAGGTCAAATCGAGGCAGAATTTGCCCTGGAAGCAAAAATGGCAAAGCTCAAGCTGGTGTATTTCGGGCACATCATGAGAAGGCACGCTTCACCAGAGGAGAGTCATGCTAGGCCAAGTTAAAGGTGAAAGAAGAAGAGGAAGACCATCTGTGAGATGGATCCATTCCATACATGAAGCCACAGCCTTGAGTGTGCAAGAGCTGAGCAGGGTAGTCAAGGGCAGGACATTTAGGAGCTCTCGCTCATAGCTCTGTCATATGTCAGAAATGACTTGATGGCACATAACAGCAACAAATAGGGTCTCTGGGGTCATCCTGCCATAGAACGGTAAATACACCAAACATAAGGAGAAATGTGAATCATGAGTCAATTCCCAGATTCTTAAAAATGTGCTATCCAATCAAGCATTCTGCCTCAGTGGCTGATTCAGTGCCTGGGGGAAGTCTACAAGCAGGCTGTTCTGCCACCATTACTCTTGCGCAACTACTGTAGAGAAGCATATTGGCTGTCATCCTAGAGGAAAGGCTGACTGAACCTCGTCTTCTCCTTGCTGTGGTTCTTACCTGGATCAGGGCCCCTGTGCTTAGGTTTCATGTGGATTTGTTTTTATAACCCTTGGTGTCACTTAAAGTGGTACACTGGGGTGGAGAGAGTTCGTAAAATGTCTCCCTTCCATGTTTTATGAGTTTGCTTTTGTTTTCATGCAGCACTCATTGACACAATCAGAGTTCTGCCCATTTCCCAAACCTGAATCCATGAGACTGCGGAAAAGCTAGTCTACTTCACAATCAGCGGATGAAATTCATAGAAATCCAAATTCATTTGAATCCATTTCGGATTTCTCAGTGATTCCTAGCTACAAATTGAAAAAACACCTAGTTTAGACTTGCAAGTAAATAAAATCCATTGACTTCTCTTTAGGGATGTATGCGTGTGTGTGGTTAAAGGGAGGATAATGGTTGAAAATGTTGGTCGAATAAATAGCAGCTCCCATTCTTTTCTTTGAAACTCATTGCGTGAGGAAATAACAAAATCAATAAGGATTTAGAAGACTGCAGGGACCCACACGATTCTCCTGTGGAAGTCTTTTTAATTTGTGTGTCTGTCTTTCTGTCTTTCTTTCTGTCTTTCTTTCTTTCTTTCTTTCTTTCTTTCCTTCCTTCCTTCCTTCCTTCCTTCCTTCCTTCCTTCCTTCCTTCCTTC